>CM055956.1:61157346-61651885 GCA_029490685.1 Schizonepeta tenuifolia
TGTTTGTTCATACAGGCAGCGTGCTTATAGTAGTAAGAATTGTGCCAGCCATGCAATTCGTACTGCATGCAATTCGTACCACTCTATAAATGGGGGCTCGATAAGTGTTTTCACTTCATCAAATTCAAATCAAAGAAATTTATTACTTGCACGTATGGATGCTGCAAACAGGTACCTGTCTCTTAGGAGAAGTTATCTGGTTTGCCTGGGATTAGCTCTGAATTCCCTTCGATGTTGGTACGTGACCGGTTGACAAAAGGAACGAGAAGCGATGGTCGATTAGCAGTGGCATGAGTGAACAGGCCCTTAAACCGCCTTTAAATAACGAATAAGAGAGGTCAATTTTCACCAACTTTCACGAAAAAGAAGGTAAATTCGAGCTTCTGGAGGAAGAATTGCATAAAAGAATGGATTTGAAATCTCGGAATCGCAGCTCAAGTCATTCTCGAAAGCGCATCTCCTTTGGTGGAAGTAGCCGGGTCATCCTCTTCTCATTCAGATTTGTCGGTCGAAAGTCAGCGTAAAAGAATCCTTTTGAACTAGCCGCTATCCAGCTTGCCAATAAATGGATCAAGGCAAGGAGGAATCCTATTTGAATGACTGTCGGAATCAAAGGATTCAGTCCGTGCACGTACACACGTAGGATGCAATGGCTCGGACCCTTTCTGTAATGGCGTATCAAAAGTCTTTAACGGTCTATCCCGGGGGTCGCAGGGTGATTCTCCATTTCATGTGTTTTTCATGCGTCCTTTTCTTCCTTTCATTCAAGTGAGGAAATAGAACTCAACTAGGATTGGAATTCAGGCTTTCTCCTCGTACTCGTAAAAGAAGTCTTTTTCTTGCAACTATTCGCCAAAAAGCAGGTCTAGTATAAAATAGCGTAAAAGAATTCAATATAAGTCAGATTGCGCCACCGGAACGGGCAAAAGGAGCAAGAAAGTCACTGTCAGGTTGTCAAGCGTGTATCTCAACAGGTGTCATTTCAGGTGCGGGATGCGTCTTCCGAGCCTTCTATCGTGAGTTCAGGACCCCCAATGAATGTGCATTAGAAGCCTTTCTCGGGCCTTAAACTTCTTTCTCACTCCTTTCCATAAATCTCTTGAAAAGAAGTCAATTTGTAGGCAGGATTTGGTAACTATCAGCCTTTTCTTCTTCTTGCTTAGCCTAGATTAACGTAAATCAACTCCCTAAGTCTTTTCTCTTTCCTCGGAGTGGGAATTGAGCGGTAGTTCCTGTTGTTGAACGTACTAACGGTAACGAATAGTAGCTGTAAGCTTAGCCCTCGGAGAAACGGAAACTCCTTCCTAGTTCTTGAACCGAAGTCTGGCAATAGATGAAACCGGCTCTGCCTTTCCTGCCTTAGTCAGCCCAGAAATGTAAGGAAAAAGAGTCCAAAGCCGACGTCAACTTCTGAGAAAAACATGTTCCTTTCCTATCTCAGCCTTACAAGTCAACCTTTCAGCAGAAGACGTTATCAATCAGTCCCGGGCAAACTACAAGTCAAAATCTGGATTCGCTCAGTGTTTCAATATCCTGAATTTCGCTCTAGCTAGGGCATAACTGAGAGATTCTGTCAACCGAACACGTAAACGCCGGACTGTCAATCGCAAATGAATTCAGGCTTTCGAGTACCGAGTCTCAGAATCTGGGAATTAGCAATAAGGAACCTCTAGTTCGGGCAGTGAGTCAATCCTTGCTTTGACTTCAGACTATTGAAATTGGCTGCTTTCCTGTCAACTCTTTGTCTAAGTCCGATGTGAACTTGAACTCCAAAGCAGAAGTCTTCCTTTCCAACCACCACGTAAACCAACCGAAAACTGCCTCTTGCTTCTCCTTTTCTCAATTGACCAAATAACTGGGAATTCTCTCTTGTCTTCAAATGAGCCACTTATCCATCAATTCATAGCTCGAAAGCAGAGGCAAATGTGCTCGCTAGTTGAAGTGATTCCTTTCTCCAACCAACAACGGAAATGAAACCAACAATCTTCCCTCTTAGCTTCGGATTCCTAGTAGCTGACTAGTTCTCTCAGACTCGATGCGAAACTAGATTTGGATTTGGCTAAGGCAGATGGAAACTTGATCTTCGAATTAGCTACTTCTCAACCACCGCTGGTAACTAATGGAGTAGCTTCTTTGGCGAAATAAGCGATCTCGTACTTCCGCTAGCAACTCAGAGTATTACAATTTCCATCTTTAAAGTAACATGAGGTTTATCAACTATAAAAAATATATATTATATCATAAACAAGAAAACAAACTATGCTTAGATTTACCAACTCAGAGTATTATAAGGTGGTGTCTACGATAAAACAATTATACGCTCCCACATGTATTTTTTAATAGTGTTAAGTATGAACTCCTCGGTCAGAGAACAAGAGTTTAGAGGGTACCCTTTATGTTTCTACCTGAGAAATTAAGATGACCTACTTTAGATAACCTATAGGAACTACTTTCATTTTATCTATTGATAAACCTCGTTATATAACCTGTAGGTTAAGAACGTATATTATCAATATTCTTAGAATAGTAGCTAAGAGAAGTTAATGAGCTATGTTGCCTTGTCTTTTGATTTAAGGAGAGGAGGAAATGATTTAACTATGACTGAAAGGGCTTCTCTTAACAAGAAGCTATTTCGGCTAAGGCAGTACCCTCGTAAAAGCAGTAGATCGGTAAAGCCGTCTACTTATCCTTCTTGTTTTCTTAGTTTCTCTAGACGGGAAAGAAAGGATAGAACTTCCTCCCTTCGGTCTTGTTTTCTTGGCTCTTCCTTCCCTGTTTCCTTGTTTCGACGGTTCGTGTCCTGCAAAGCAGTAAGTAGACTAACCAATTGGATTATTCGTATATATACTCTTGAGTTAGTGAGCTATGGCTGCTATTGAGCGAGATCTATTGAGTTAAGGAACTCTTGAGTCTGGCTCCACTTGAGACAGCTCTGTTTCAAACCCTTATGATTTAGGGAGTTTCGGGTTCCGGATTTAACACAGTGGTTTTATACCTCTGACGAACTCGGGTGGAATTTCAACAAGGGATTCCCTAACTGATTCTTCTACAATACTAGTATTTCTTCTTTTCTTTCAAAGACTTTCCCACAATGCAATCATTTACATTGACTCTGGCTGAAAGCATACCTATACCTGGGGTTAACCAGATAGGAAAATAGGAAAGGATATAGCTAATCAAAAGAGCTCAGCTCTCAAGCAAGAAAGCTTTCTCGGGGCTTAGCCATTTGAGCACCCCTTCCACGCGAGAATTGGAGATGCTGGAAAACCCTGGGTCTTATTTTGGAGAACTTCCTCTGGATGACCACGATTCCTTTGTAATATCGCTAGCAGAACCCTTTGAAGGAAAATCAGTCACCCATGAGGCAAGGTAAGATACCGAAAGATCCGCAGGCGAGTAGTCTTATTCTACAGGCTAGGGATTACCCCTAATTTCTCCTCTAGGATAGATACATACTCTTCTCCATATTTTTTATAGGTAGGTCTGGGTAGGCCCCGACTATTTCAGTTTCACGTTAACATCAGCCACTGACTGCGGATGATTTGACTTTATTAAGATAAGAGACGGATACTCTGGCAGCCCTAAACCTAAAAGTATAAAATGGGAAGAACACAACTCCCTTTGGCAAGAGTGATTCTTTTGGCAACTCCTTCTTAAAAAGAGCTTAGACTGTAATTGGAATCTCTAAAGCACATTCACAGTATGTTGGTCAGGAACGGGAAATGGAAGATTTAAGAGTTGGGGTTCCCCCGGGTTGTCTCATTGAAAAGAACTCATACTTAGAGTTACAGGTCATTTTATTGATAGCTCGTAAGCTCTTCTCTTTCGGATCCTCTACTATTCTCTTTTCAGACTCTCGGGTAACTCTTTCTGACTCCCAGAAGAAAGATAACTGTCAATTAGCTCAGCCGTAAGAGAAGAATCTTCGGTGAGTTTAAGACTCTGCCTTAGGGAATAGGCCGGTGATCGTAGTATTATGAGTTCTGATAGTTCTTACCCTTGCGATTCTGACTCTTCCCGGAAAGAGAGGTACGAAAGCGGATGGAACCTTCTCCTACTACATTTCGCACTTTACCTACGATGGACCACTAGACGACAACAAAGACTAGACGGATTGGTTACCGAATGAAGAGACAGAGCTTTGACATCCTCAAGTCACAAAGAAAGGCTACGGACAATGGTCCTAAAAAAGGAAACCAGCCCATGGATATACGACAAGAACTGATTGGACCACTGGCCAAACAGAACGAGGAGAAAGGGAATACATATACGACAATGGTACTTTATCAACGTTTGTTGGGGATTTCCTCTTTCAGAGCAACTACTTGTCCTCGTCATTTTCCTGAGCTACCTTCTTCATAAGCCGGCTAGTCTATCCATCTGAGCTTTCGAGTCGCTCATCTGATATTGATTTTGTTGTAGACGATGAACCGATTGGAAAGCGGTCAATCCTAGGCAGGATGCAGATGCTGCTGAAAACTTCCTTGGTGCTTGCAAACTCGATCAACGGGAGGATCCGAAGGAGAAAGAGAAGACGCTCCTTTTCGCCTCTTGTTTTCTTCAGCTGGGTATCCGCCCTTTAAAGGTAATGTGCCCGGTCGGAATATTTCGGGTTGAGCAAAGAGTGGACGATTGATTAACAACAAGAAACAAACAAGTAGACCCCTTTTCGAGTGCATACGCTGTACCCCCCAGTACTCGCGGGCTTTCTATTATATTTATATTAGGTTTAATCCACATAGGTCTAATCCACCTTCCACCGGTATTGGTATTCTCCTATGTGAGCTGTACCTTCTGTCTTTCCTTTGTACCCTCTTCTCATACATCCGAGTCTCCTAGTCTACAGTCACAGGTCACATTGTATTCTCTTAAGTCATTCCAAGTTTCCCATCCAACTCAATGAAATGTTTGACCCGCTTCCCTATTCTATATATCAACTCAATGCAGCAAATAGAGGTGACTATGCTACGGAAGGGGAAGAAGCCCCCGTTTCCTGGTTACTAGCAACAGTCGCGATTAGCAACAAGAAGGGTCTGAAGGAGCGATAGTGGAAGGAATCTTGCTTTGGCTTTCTCGAGAAGAGATGGGAAGCTCCATATCATTTGATTGAATAGTTGACCCAGCGCCCTTTGTTGTTTGAAGAAAGCCTCCTTGGTATTTTTTCACGAAAGGACCTGTAAGAAAGGCCATTTTAGGCCTGTAGAGGCCCGTTACCCCGTGAGGATAAGAGCAAAGAGACCCTTTAAAGAGCTCGTAAACAAGCAACAACAGGTTCTATTCCATAGATCGTACGAAAGTTCCTGCAGGCTCCGGCTCTCATTAGCGAGGGTAGCTCATATGGTAGAGGAAGTGAAACAACAAGAGCAACACCTCCTTCTTCCTTTAGACATCTCTTCCTGTCTATTCAAGCCTTGCATCAGTCTGAAATCTATTGGTAATAGAAATTGAGGAAGAAGCCCCGCATTAGGGTGAAAGCCAAAATGAAAGAGTATGACTAGTGGGGACTAGAAGACCGGGGGAGATTAGTGACCAGAGGTCAGGGGTAAGGGACGAAGTCGTAAAAGGCATTTTCTCTTTGCAGACATGTACGCCTCGAACTAAGTGCGGAGTCTTGAGCTTAGAGCCATCCACAGCTAAGGCTTTCGTTAAATCCCTTCTTTTGTTCATTAAGCACTCTATTTATTAGGAACTGTAACGCCTTATTTATTCTCTTTAAGCAGTGAGTCAGAGTCAGCAGTAACTCCATTTGTGAAATTATGTTATGCTTCATTCTAGCAGTGTTAGTAGCGCATAGGAGTTGTAGGAATAGTTCAATAAATGGAGTTGAAGGAATCATACCGGACAGCGAACCGCTCGAGCCCGGGGAACCGATTCTTCTTTAGTGATTAATGAATTGGCTGCTGCAGAGGAAACCACTTATGTCACTGACTCAGTAGATGGACGAGACAACCTCTTTCACCGAGCCGAAAAGTCTGGCTTTTCTTTTTATAATAAGATAAATAGATAAGCGGGCTTACCACTTCATCTGTTGTAGCTGAATTCAATGAATATACATAGGAAAGTTAGCAATAAGCTCCGTTACGGGAGAGTACTCTTTAGAAGACCCGTAGCTGGCCATAACTCGAACTGGGCATTCTAGGCCTGAGGATTCTTTACTGACTCGTCTGATGTCTCCGGAGCGTCTTCCCTAAGCGTCTGGTGAAAAAGAAAAGAAAGGGTCTGCCACCACTGAATCGGATGCTATTGCTCAATTGAATTGTGTAACCGAATCGGATGTCTCCTTATCCATAAGCCCAGAGATCAGAGAGAATAGTAATACATAAGCCTAGCCTAGGCAACAGAAAGAGAATGAATAGGTCAGTCCACTTCGGAGATCTACCAAATGAGCCATCTTTCTTCCTATTTATAGGTTTTAGGATCCTGTACATCGTCGTAAGCAAGCTCTTCTGCCCGAGCTGGGGCTTTAGCCCTTTACACATCTCGACTCTCTTCCTGCTGAAATGGGGCCTTCTACACGGAACGAAAAAGACAATATACAGGATGGGTCGAAAGATTTATGATACTTCGCTTGATTCGGGGAAACTACAAGATATACCACGTACCGTCACTCTTGTTCATCACCTTTCTATTATATTTCGACGGGGGATCTACGCAGAGTCATACCAATCGTCGCACGGGCGGAGAAGAGCAGCAAGTCGTCATAACAGAATGTGTCACCACTTGACTGACTACCTCTGGCTTATCCACGGGTGGACGACCGCTTCTTTTACGAATGGATAGGGGCAAAGGGCAAGGGTAAAGGTGTTCCGTGTCTGCTTTCTTAAACCAATATGTGCAGCTAAGCGGATATCGTACTTCGGGTTCAAAGCATTCATAGCAGTCTGCGTTCCTGGAATGAAAGGAATATCAGGCCAATCGCAGGCCAGACGTGATCTTGAAATCGATCAAGTTGCGTTTTATATAGCTGTGAAAGTTACCTTTGAGATTTCCTTTCCTAGATGCCGATTTGAATCGCACTTTTTACGTTTTATATAATGCGAAAAGTTACCTTTTCTTGATTTGTGCTTGATTTCCTACTCTTTAAACTCCGATGTGAGAAAGAGGAACTCTTCGAAAACTCTTTCACACGTTCGGTACTCCTCGGACAAGAGGAACAACTAAGCGAAGAACAAGGAACTCATTCTTGTTCCACTTCTATCTTCCAAAAGGGTAGGTTCAAATGGATGATTTGTCTACTAGATTTGACTGATTCGTAGACTTTATTTGGCTAGACTACTTCCTAGTTTGAGCTTTCCTTCCTAAATCACTAGTTTGAGTTGCAATTCTAGATCGCTAGTTAGGTAGGTTCAAATGTCTTCCTTTTTTCTTTCTTGCTTTCTTGTTCGTTCTTGTTCCCTCGTTTGGTATATGACGTATATAACGAACTTTCTTTTAAAACAGGGACTGCTGAACTTCGCATATAAGCTCACTATCGATTCCTTCTTCTTGTTCTATGTCTATCCTTCGGGTGTTTTAACCTAAATTCTATGCTATTGATAGACGTCGTTTAATTGTCTTTAGGTGAAGAACGACTATTATCTATTAATACATAATAGAAGTGTAGCTATTAGCATCTATCCTATCATTAGTTATCCTTGTTGTTTTGTTTGTTTCTATAGATAGGAACTCTAAATAGATTCCTACGTTCTTTAAGTGTAACTCAAAAGAAAGAAATAAGAAATAGAAAGGTTAGGTCTTTGCTGCTGCCCTTTGCCGCTTTCGATATTCGATTTCATCTCTTTTATAAAAATAAGTAGCTGATAAGGTAGCTAGCTCTCAAGTAAGTAATACCTGTAAGTGCTGTTAGTAGCCCTGTTAACCGGTACCTGATCTACGAGCTAAGCCGCAGATGTTCTCTCCTCTTTCGTCTGAAAGCAGTGCATTTAGCGTCCTTGAAAGGCTTCTCCCGCTAGATAACCGATCAAAGGATCAAACTCTTCTTTTCTTTTAACAAGAAAGACGTAAATAACTACCACTTTGTTAGGAGCATCTGAGTTAATAAGCGATGGAACAGAAAAAGATACCTCAACCCAGAAAACCATATTGAGGAGAACAAAAAGGGAAACTTCCCCTACATCAGAGAAAAAGAAGCCGCAGATGGCTTCTCAAGGACCTTTTCCCTTCTTTGGGCAGACTGAAGGCGAAAGCCATGTAAAACGGGGAAACAGTGAAGTAGCTGCTTTGAAAGTATTTCTTATCTTATTTAAGAAATATCATAAGATCAGACAAATGGTATCGTAAAGTAGAGTCGATTCAACGGTATGCCAGTTGCGTAGAGAAGTTCTACGATTTCATGATGCAGGACGGAGTATACCTCAATCGGCTTCTCAACCGGTGCCCCGTTTCGCCTTTCTAGGGTCTTGCTAAGCCAAACCATAGGGACGACGCGAGCTGTCTACTGTCTAAATATCTCTTGTTGTTCTTTTCGACTATATTGTACTCTGAGCATCCCTTGGGAAAGCCTTTTCGTTGAGGAAAGAAGACAAACAAGGACATATTGATTTAGAAAGAGAGAAGACTCCTCTAGCCCGTACTTGCCTTTGAACAGGTCTACCCTGCACGTTTCATTGAGGCAAGAAAACGAACAAGTCGAACTACTTTTATCAATTGGTTTCACTTTTACCCTTAGAGTCTATCTAATATTGAGGAAAGAAAGAATCCACGCGCACCTCTAATGAAAGAAACAAGACACGCTTTAAAGGACTGAAAAGCCGAATAAAGAGGAAGTTGTTCAATCAAGCAAAAGGTTATAGTATGAAACAACAAATTAAAGAAAGATAACAAACTGGTTAATATTCCTACGGTAAGAGAACAAGGAATGCTAACTAGTATACTGATATATGTAAAAAGTAAAAGGTAACTTTTCGCATTATATAAAACGTAAAAAGTGCGATTCAAATCGGCATCTAGGAAAGGAAATCTCAAAGGTAACTTTCACAGCTATATAAAACGCAACTTGATCGATTTCAAGATCACGTCTGGCCTGCGATTGGCCTGATATTCCTTTCATTCCAGGAACGCAGACCAAAATAGGAATATTTCCCTGTTAAGGGCGAAAACAGAGCAGCTCTTATATAAGTAGGAGGTTTACAGTTGATTTGTCAAATCTAAAGAGTATCTTTCATTTTATAAATTATATGTTTATTTGTTGTATGTCTTCTTATCTTTCAGTTTATGAATAAATACTTCTTATCTTTGAGTTAGTGACTTCTTTTATGTCGAGTAAATACTTATCCTTTATATAAGTAGGAAATCTCTAATCCGGGTTATCTAAGAAGTTAAGATTATGAGGTACAAACATAAGCGAGGGTTAGCAAACGTAGCTCCTATGACCGAAGATTTAGGGCTCTATAGAACAAAAACAAGGGCCAGCCGACGACGACGACGACCAATAAAGGTAGTCCTGTTTTAATCGTGTATTTATCTATAGTGTTAAGCACGAAGCCCTAAATATTAAGTCTAAGAACAATAGTTTAGGACCCCTCGCTTGTCTTTATACCTTAGAAATCGAACTTCCAATTTATAAATAAACTCATAAAACCAGGCCTTAAATCCATCATAGATTTCGGAGATCAATTGTAAACCTACCGATCTATATAAGGAATTGCCTCTTGCCTTTCCTATTCAGATTTAACAAACCAACTTTTAAAAGCCCTATTTAGCTCTCAGTTAATGATTCCCTTGTTTGTTTATTCGGATATAACCCTTTAAAAGTATCCCTTTAGGTCTTTTCTTAACTCTTCTTTTATATCTTGTTCGATAGATTTCATAGGAGAGGAGAGAAATAGAACCCTTAGGTAAAGCCTTCTTGGTTGCTAACAATTCCTAAGGACTCGATAAGCTGTGTCATTAACCAGCCTAGCTTTGAATACAGAATTGTTAGTTCGTATAGACGGGAGAAGAGTCCCTACGGTTTTGATCTATAGATTGGATAGAAGCATTCGTTTTCTTTGTTGCTTTAGTTAAAGCAGCTTAGGGCCTAAACCTACTGTTCTAATTCTAGTAATTAGGTTATTGATGCTAAGCCGAACTACCTATCAGGGAAGGAATTCTTTGGTTATTAGTTTTAATTAAATCAATTAACTATATCCCAGATAGATGGAATATAAAGATATCCCCCTTGGATCAATAGATTGTAAGGATATCCTAGACCCTACGGTTTTTATTTCTTCTTTTCGGATATAATCCATTAATTGTATGCCTACGGGCCTTGTCTTAACTGCTGCTATTGGAGCCAGTACCCGACCGTAGGTTAAGCAACTGTCGAATTCAAACTACTAGTTATGAGAGGATAGATTTCTTTAAGAACATCCCTTAGGTCTTCTCTTAACTTGTTCTATTCGATAGGCAAGACAAGATATGAAGTTAAGTCCAGCTTTCTTTCCAAGTAAAGTCCTGCTTTCCGCGCCACGTCTTGTATAGCCGCCTAGTGCTATTGCACACTCTTTTCATCTTTCTAGAAATATCGCTTGCAACCTCGAAATAGCTCTAATAACAAACAATAGCTGGACTTAAACCCGCAATAGCTACTGGGTTGGGGAGTTGAGATCTCCTATTGAGCTCTCTAGTTACAGTTCTAATCTCTAAATCAGAATAGGAATTAGGAAAACAGGGTGAAGGCTATGAGTCGATGAGGTTGTTTCTGGCTAGGGTTAAATCTGTATTTCCATCGCTTATTAGCTCAGATGAGCCAGGTCGGCATTTTACGTCTGTCTTATCTAATCGCAGAACCGAAACGATCTATATAGAGATCGATAAGTTACGTCTGGGTTATCTAAATCCATGAACTCGAAGTCATAGTTTAGCATTTATTTCGAGGTATAAACAGTCAAAGCACTTACTAAACACGCCTTAAAAGGACCTGTAGAAGCTGGAGCCCTCAATAAAGCAAATAAACCAATACCTGTAGCTACCAATTGCTCTAATAGCTTCAGTGTTACCTAAACCAATTGCTTCAGTTAAAGCATATCCAATCCCATCATTAGAGCAAATAAAGCTATTGCCTCAGGTAAAGTGAAGCCTAGAATAGCAGAACCGAACAATTGCTTTCCAAATGAAGGATTACTGAAGAAATAAATGTTCTAAATGAAGTCGTTCATTGAAGATGTTATTTCGGATCTAAAGGATGTAAAGCGACTAATGAAACAATTCCGAATAGAGTGATCAATAAATGAATTCGAATATAAGAATTCCTTGGATGAAGCTACAGTTCCTCTAATAGAATAGAAGAATTCCTTTAGCGACCAATGAAGTAACACCTGCATAAATGCATTAAAGCATTAGCCCATCATAACAGCATAAATGCATAACAGCAACACCTGCACATGCTGTTTTATCAATATGATGTTCTATCGAGATTGAATACCTCATACAAACAGTAACATGAAGAACCTATGAACATGTTCTATAACATAAATAAGATAGATTGAAGATATGATACAAAACCAGTAATCTATCAAAAACATGTTATGTTATGATGTTCTATCAAAACCAGTATTACAATTTATAAAGAGGTGGTGTCTATGATAGAACCTATGGAACAAGATAGATTGAATACAAGGATTGTAAGGATATAAGGAATGGCATCTAAATAGATCCCTAGGGCTTATCTTTAGAATCTATTCCTTACCTTTCTTTTCTATTCATAGGATATCATTTAACTGTATGCCTACGGGTCTTGTCTTAAGAGCAGCTATAGCCGCTAAGCCAAACTCCCTATCAGGGAAGGAAGTAGCTATTTGGTTATGTTTCGATAAATTGATTTAACTATATCTGTAAGGGCTTCTCTTAACTGTAGCTATTGCGCCTAAGCCTTATGTATCGAATTTACTCTTTAAATATATCCCCTACGGGGCTTCGTTTAAAGTAAGAATAGTAGCTCTGGTTAAGAATTGTTTCTATCGCTATATTTCCTAGGATAGAAGAGAAGAGATATCCTTTAGGTCTTTACTTCTTGTTACTCCTTTGTTGCTTGAGTTAATGAGTTATGATTGGTTTCTTTGGCTGGATTGATTGGCTAGAGAAGGAAGGAATGCCCCTAAATAGATGCCCTGGGTGGGGCTTAGATTTCTTCTTAATCCTTGGTATTCGTTAGAGATTCGGATGTTTAGATCCCGCTTGAGTGTTATGATCCTATTTATGATTCCGATGGGAAGGAATTATACAATTCAAACAAGAAACAAGTACGAAGAGAACAGAATCTATAGATTCCTAGGTACCTTGCCTTTGGTTCTTTCCTATGTTCTGTCTATCCTTTTCTTTCATAGGATATATAGGTTTCGATAGATTTGTATAAATTATATCGATCTGATCACCTATGGATAAGTACAGATACCGGTAAATAACTGTTAAAAGGTTCAATAACCTAAATACCGACAGAGTTCGGGAAATAGAGACAAACAGGGACTCAATTGATCCGCTTCGACGCCTAAATTGATGCTTTAATCGCCCTTTTCATCGATGAATTTCACACCAGAGATGTACGGAATCCAGCTAATTGCGTATTTAATCTTATCTTTTGTTGTTCCTTTGCTTTGCTTTAGATAGACACAGAGGATTGATAGAGACATTTATGATAGACAGGGGAGACAGAGACATTGTTCTTACAGGGCTTCTCTTTATGAACCCTGGATTAAAACACATCGAACTTATATAGCTTTCTGGGTATCTATCTATGGATAGCTACTAATTCCCAATCAACATCTGAATATAAAGAAGAACCCCTAAACTCTTAAACCCGGAAACAAAGGACAGAACTCCAGAGCTTAGGTTTCATTTCTAATCTCTAAGTAGAAGAAGAATAGGAGTACCAGAAGAGCTACTTTGAGTTATAGCTTCTCTAGGCATACCTGGTTTCTGGGTTAGGCTAAATTAGTTGTTCCCTGGGTTATTAGCTCAGATGAGCCAGGTCGGCATTTTACATCTCTGTTCTCTAAACTGGACAAGGCAAAACCAAAAGCTACTATATATGTTGAGTTGGTTACGTCTGGTTTGTCTAAATCCACGAATTTAGGATAGATCGCAAGAAAAGGTAGGTTAGATTTCGATAACACAAGCAAGGGGCCCTAAACTCTTGCTCTTAGAGCAGAGATTTCAGAGTTAATGCAGCTCTTGTTAGAGGACTACTATAATGGGATTAATAGCATCCCTTAGGGAAAGATTTAATGAAGCTATAGGGCTAGGATTCCTTATACTTCTATTGATGATACCCGAAGGTTAAATGCAATTGACAATGGATCGCCTGATGCTACAATAGACCGCTTTCCAATGAATCTTTCGCTGCAGCTGCAATCCTCGGTTCTATAGATCGCCACTTAAAAGATCGCAATACAATAACTCGTTGGGTTACAATAATCGCTCTTAAGGGGCGCTTTCAAAGGATCGCTACTTAATTCCTCGGTTCTATATTTCGATGTTTAAAAGATCTCCTTAGGATTTGTATTTGATCGATGAAAGCTACAATAGATCGGATCTAATGTTACTCTTGTCGCTGGCACCCTCGCTATTTGGTCTCTATCAGAGCCAAATAGGATATCGAGGTGCCATCCTTTTGCTGCTACATAGCGTAAGCAAAGGCGCTGCAGCCACATTCCCACTCGCTTCATACAATGGATCGTTGGAGCCATATTCCCTTGTTAAGATCGCTGTAGTGGCAACCCATTGGTTCTAATTAGATCGTTGAAAGCTGAACTACTTTAGTAAGAGGTCAAAGCCTAACCCTTTTCGCCGAGTATTCCTATTCTAAAGCGCCTATTGGAGCAGCTGTGCTTTTGCTTGCGCTATGAATTTGTTCCGAGGATATGTATTAAATCATGCCTAGGGGATACTTAATGAATGCTTTAGATGAACCAATTGCTTCAGTTAAAGCAAATCCTAATATAGCATAACCGAATAGCTGATTTGTTAATGATGGATTTCGAGCTAACGGTTTAACCAATGCACTAGGAATCCCATCATACGCGCATAACCGATCCCTTGCTCCCGCTAAAGCTGCTATTGAATTACGCCTTCAGAATCTATCAATGAAGAGAAAGTTAGGACATTGACTTGATTCTATTAATGCTATTATTTAGTCTCCTAAGAGTGAACAACAGAACAAATTCAATCCTGATAGACGTTTCCGCTTGGATCGCTCGGATGCCTCACTTGCTTGGTTGAGCTGCACCAGAATAGCTAAAGCAATAGATCTGTGAACTAGCTTCCTTTGTCTCGCCCTTTTCTTATCCAAATGTGTGAATTTCTCAGAGTGGATGGCGCTAGAGAGCGTTTTATCGCGAGTTTGAGACTCCTCGTAGGTGAAAGTTTGATGAGTTTTTCGTTGGTCGTCTGGCCTTCATTCCATTCCAGAAACTGAGCTAAATAGAGAGTCAATGTCTTCCTTTTCACCGAAGAAGTAAAAGTAGCTCATTTCTCTTTCCTTTTGTTTCGGATTGCGTACTTCTCAACCAAAGATCTGTAAACTCGAAAGCGAAAGTCTCATCCTTTGTTTGCTTTTGTTTAAGGGAATCTTAAGCGAAATGTCAGCTTTCTTCCTAGCTTTTGTCAATCGAGGCGGGAATCTCTCCATCAATTGTAGGTTCAATTCCTTCGATCTTTGTCATTTGATCGACGGCTCGGTAATCCTTGGCGCAGGAGTTATCTTCCTCTGTCTTTCGTCCTTCTCAACCGGAAATGAGCTGACTTTGCTTGCTTCAACGAGTAAATTCATAGAAAAGTATTAGTATTCGCCCTATCTTTCAGGATTCGTCTAAGGCCCATGGCAATTTATGAAAGGAAATCGGGCAAACGGAAGGCAGCTAATTAGTCCTTTCAATCCTAAGAAGTCAATCTTAAATGTCAGCTTTCTTCTTTCTTTTCGATCTCGGAAATGAAGGAAATCAGGCAGGAATCCTAGCCCTCAATGTCAACCCGAAAGCGATTATCCTTTTCAATTAATGGCGGAATCAAACCAAGAAGTGAAGTCCGTGCACACACACGTAGGAAGGAATTGGTTCTCTCCTGGCTGTAATGCCTTTTCTGAAGCCTCTAACACGTTTTCCTAGGGGTCAACGATAGCTGATTCGCAGCCTTTCTCGTGCGTTCTCTAGAGTTTTCATTTGATTCGTAAAACGGGTCTAACTCTAGCGTAAGTAGCGAATTTCTCCTTTCTTTTCGAATAACTGGAAGAGTAGAAGCGGTATATCTCCTTCTTTGTCAACCAATCATGGAACTCTCAACTAGCAGGGTTCGCCCTAATCTTTCTGGATTAGGAGGTCGGTTTAGCATCATATATCGATCCGGAGAAAATTGTGATTGGTTGTAGTGCGGATTAAGGAGCAGCTCCTCCATACTGTGGCTGTGGAGGTGGGTTCTGTCGCCGCCTGATAGAGGCAGAAGCGGGGGCCACCAAGAGCTATCTGCATCGAGTCTTTCGATTGAAAGAGGAAGGGAGACAATTCAAATGCCAGCGCAGAAATAGAAAGAGTCGTGCTTTAAAGTGGAATTCTTCTAAGATCCATTGCTCGATTTTGCTGCATGCTCTGCTCCCAAAATGCAGAGAAGACTTGCGAGGGGGTTGGTTGGTCCGGAAAGTCATGGGAGAGGCGGGCTAAGTGAAATAATATACTATAGAATCTTATGAATCACGCACGGCATACTTTCTATATCTTCTACGTCTACAAGGTGAACAGCTTAGCTTACAGCACAGCGTGTTCGCCACCACACTGGCTGGCTGGTGCATTGGCCTTACTGTAATAAGTCCGAGAGGTATGACTCTTCGATTAGAACGCTCCATATCTCGTGACACGCGGAGCGTAGCATTTTTTTTTTAGAAAGTCCGTATAACTTCAAAAGATTCATTCTTTATGAATCAAGTACCATTCAAAGATCAAAGAAAGGGTGCATTGCCTCTTTGAGTGAAGAAGAGAAGGGCTTTGTATAGACACTCTTGAGCCATGTTCGTCGCCCCCATTATTTTCTTTCATTTGGTTCTATTGATTGGTTCTAGCTCCAAAGAAGATATACATGGAGCTATGTCGACTTACGTACGTCTCGTTGACTAAACGATCAGGTATACCACGCCACGTATCATCCCCTCTTTCCATAGAGGAAAGAAAAAGAAAAGATATAGTGATCGTGCCTTGTTCCTTTCTACTTTACGTTATTTTCCTCTGGTGGTGCCCTCGTGGGCACGTTCCTCTCTGGGTGGGTCTGGTCTAATCGAAGTCAACTGACTCACATGGAATAGGGGTGAGTTTTCACCGAGCTGGTCGCTTGAGTCTATAGGCTACCTCTCCTATCCGCTTTTCTACAAGGTCTACTTTCAGACCGGGCCAAGCCTTTAGGTTGTTTAAGTAGGTTTGGGCTAGGTCGTTGCGCTCCTGCCACCTCTTGTCAAAGTAGGCTGATGGGCAAGCCCCCGCCTGTCGCAATGGTGTGGGGCGTCAGAGGTCCCCGTGGCCAACTCGAAGGGGCTGAAGTTCGACGCAGAGCTTTTTGGTTGTTAAGTTATAGCAGCACTGAGCAACATCCAACAGCTCCAGTCCTTCTGGTTTGCACTAAAGTGGCTTAAGCAACCTTCGAGGAGTCCGTTTATTCTCTCCGTCTGAGCTTTCAAAGATATACCGACCGTAGGTATCTGACCATCAGATACCGACAGCTGTCTTCTAAGATTACCGACATTTCGGGTTTTCATAAATTTCACATAAGATAAAAGTTCTTTTCATCATCAGAAACAACCTGATTTCCGACCTCTTGCATTGCATTACCCTTGACCTTGAAGTCCCTTTTCTTTCCTTTAACTCAAGACGTGGAACTCATATTGGCACTGCTGTTATTCCCCAAAAGTACTTGTTCTTCTTGGTCAAAGCAAAGACCAGGTGTTAGCTTGGAAGAAAGAAATCACTCATAATCTGATAAGCACTAGCAGCTGCATCAGAGTAAGTGGTTGGGTAGGACATCAAAGAAAAGCGGCTCACTAATAGACGGTTTCGGGCTATTAACTCTATCTAGCGAAAGCTTCCGAGAAGTCTCGTTTTAAACCAAGCCCTGTAGTCGAAGGTGGGGGAATTTGCCAGCGGGAGTTCGAGATCTAGTTTATTAACCGCAGGTTTGGAACCCTAATCCTACGCAGCCTAAAAATACCCGTCTTCCTATTCGAGAACCATATCTCATTGCGGAGCCCCTTAAGAATAGCCTGATGCTCCTTAAGGGCTACTATAAGAAGAAGAATAACTCAATAGGAAGGGCAACAGTAGCTAGATCAAGAGCTGGAGCCGTTGGTGATGGGTATAGGGGCAGGAGCAGTTATATGAGCAGCTGTAACCATGCCTCATTAGGAGTAGCTATTGTAGTTAAGCATTGGTGTTGGAGCAGCGTATGGGCATAGGGAATTGGTTTATCGCTTTTATTAATCCTTCGGAATTAATTCTTTCGCTGTTCATTAGGAAAGCCACTATTCGGTTATGCATTTCCATGTAAGGGTGAAAAAAGGGCACCCATAAGGACTTTAAGGCGCGTTTGTAGACCTCCCTTTGTGTTTGTACCTCACAATTCTAACTTTCCTTTTTTTTTCGATTATCAATTTTCTATCGCTTTCATTCCTAGTTTTAGAAACTTGACTGGAAAGATTAATCCTTCTACTTCTCATAGACCTAAACCTAAATAAATCAAACCAGTAGTTGTGCCTTTTGTCTTTGATTTGAGGAGATTAGGACGGTAATAGCAGCTTCTATCCTCTTCTTTTCAAATCAACAGGTAAATTGGCACCATTAGGGCAATCCCATTCGTCAATATTACAAGTATCAATTAAGACAAATCCAATGAACAAAGCTACTTATTTTGTTTAAAAGTAGATTCCGTTTTTGTCTCCCTCTTTGTTTTTTCTTACCAGGCCCGAGGGGAAAATAAGAGCTATTGATACCCTGCTCATTTCTTCGTTAACTTAGACGCCTTACCAGGGAATTGGTTTATTCGTATATAAAGAACTTTGTTCAAAACCTCTACTTACTTGTTTTATCGATGTTAAGATCCGGCTTTGAATGATATAGGCTAGGCTTATATCCGATTTGCTTTATTAAGATATCCTGATCTAAGGCATTCCTATTAATCTATCAGGATAGAAAGATCTAATCCATTGATTCGAAGTATATAAGATCTAAGGAATAGATAGAGGCACATAATATCCGGCATGAGCTACATCCTGAGTTAAAGGCATTTGTTACATATCCTTAGGCACTGCTAAATCAAGAGCTGGCACAGCTCTATGAGCAGCTTTAGCTGCAGGGTTTAAGCTTCAAAGGAAAAAGAAGAAATCAAAGTACCGTAGGATTCTATTTCTATTATTTCCTATAAATATCCCAATCCTTTACTTCTATAATCTTTAAATCCTAAGCCACCTCTTTACTGCCTTAAATCTCTTATATCTGCTACAGCTAATGCTATTAATCTATTCCTATCTGTCTTAAATCTGTCTATAGCAACAAAAAAGGAGCACCATCGGCTCCAGCAAAAGCACCTATAGCGACTCCTATACCTATTGCTCGGCTCCAATAGCTACAATTGATATAAGCGTTCCGAGTCTATCAATCCAATAATTGCTCTCCTAACAAGTAGCTACAGAGCGGCATTAACAACTGAACTTTTAGCTGGCGAACAACTGACACATAATTATTTGATAAACCTCATGTTATGATAAAACATCATGTTACTTTAAAGATGGTTTTGATAAGACACCACCTCTTATTAACATCATGTTATTTCATTAACAGGCCAAATGTTTCAAATAAATAAGATTAAACACTGAGGTGGTGTCTACGATAGAACCAATATAACATGAACATTCATAGAATTAATCGTAATTCTATAGCTTATTATCATAGTATTGGATCCGAAGGCTAGCTTCAATTGCAGTTATAGGTGCTGGAGCCGCGCATTAGAGCAGTAGCTAATTGCTTTGCTCGCTTAGCTATCACTTGATTTAGTTGATGGAAACAGAATGCTTAATTCAACAGTAGCTAGAGCTGGAGCAGATCAATAGGCAGTAGGAGCAGCCTTTGCTTTAGCTAGCATTTGATTCGGTTGATAGATTCCTACGGTGCTTATCAACAGCAGCTAATCAAGAGCAGGAGCCGATACAATAGCATTAGAAGGAGCTATCAACCAAGCAGGGGAGGCATCCGAGCGATCCAACCACCGGGCTATCGGTATTTATGAGTTCACCTCCTAGATTGCTTTAATGATGGGTTGATAGAACCCCTAAGGTTTAATTCAATTGCAGCTTTGGGTTAGAGGATTTAATGATGGATTGATAGAACCCGAGGGCGGAGGGCTAAAGCATTTGTTCAAGAGTTTGTTTTAATTGTTCTAATGGATTTATATTGGGTATTGATGGATTCCCTAAGGGTTAACTCAATTGATATAGCGTAAGCAGGTTATATTTGAGGAACTGGTTTACATCCTTATTGGAATTCTTATATTCCGAATTGTTACATTAGGAGCAGAAGCTGCATAGCGAGAGCAAAAGGAGTGCAGTTATATTCGGAGTTCTAGAGGATTCATCCGAGGAAGAGTTGCTTTATCCTGAGTTAAGGGAATAGAGCTACATATTCTAAGGAATGGGTTACATCCCGAATTTGTTACATTAAGAACTCCTACATTCGGAATTGCTATATTAAGAATTCATCCAAAGAATTCTTCTATTCCCGAATTGCTTTATATTCGGGATTAGGAATGAGCTACATTAGGGAACACCTATATTCGGAATAAGGAATGATCGACATAGCGTAAGAAATGGAATGACTTATATTCTATGGAACTGTTGCTTCATCCCTTAGAAGAGTAGCCTCATCCATAGGAACCGCTAAACCTCAAGCAAGGGAGGCATCCGACCGATCTGACCACCTGGGGTTCAGGAGTTAATGTTGCTCCTTGTTAGACTGGTAATAATTGTATTAAAGGAACCCGAAGGCTAGATTTAATTACATATTGGGCTATAGGAATGAGCTACATTATAGGAAGAGCTCCATAGCGTAAGCAAGGAATGAGCCCCATCCTTAGAATTCATCCCGGTTATATTCAAGGCATGAGTTCTATAACGTAAGTAATGGAAGAGTTGCTCTATCCTAGGGAATGCTTTACATTCTGAGTTTAAAGGATTCATCCAAGGAATTCTTATATTCTGAGTTAAGAGCATTCGTTATATTCTTGCTTTTTCTCATAGGATACAAAGAGAACCAAGTTTCAAATGTTACTTTAAAGATGATTATGATATGTTGATTTACATATGATGATCTCATCATATCTTGACTTTGGTAATTTCAGTAACATAAATTCACTACTTGTTACCTCAGATTGAAGGAGCTACATCAGCTGCAAAGGAAGAAAAGAAAGATTAGCCTGTGGGGATATATTTCCGGATATCCTCGAACAAAGTCCCTAGGGTTACAGTTAAAGAAGTCTATATCCAATAACGAGCAGCCATTGAAACAAGACTTTCAGGAAATATCAATAGAATAAGTAGACGAGTAAAGCAATTAACTCAATAGCTTACAGCCCTGCCGGGCTCAGGTGAGAAGAGCTACAGTAGCTACAATTGAATCTAACATTCTGATACTGGATAGGAAGGATTAACTCTGTCTTTACTGATACATACTGATTCATTATATCTATTGATAAACCTCGTTATATAGCCTGTAGGTTAAGAACGTATATTATCAATACTACTGTTATCTAAGCTATGAGTAGTTAGAGTAGTTAATGAACTATGTTTTCTTAGTTTAGATGGGAAGGATAGAAGATAAATATATGCCTCCTCCTTGGCATTCGTTATAGATTCCTTTGTTTTTCGGGAATGATATTATGTGCCTCTATCTCTTCCTTTTCTATCTAATGCCTTTCTATTAGGATCTTTTATAAGGCTATTATTTTATTTCTTTTATATATAATTATTTGTTTTCTTTATCTTGTACTTATTCAATATATTCAGAACTTGTATAGGTTATAATGGATACCTAACTTTATTTGTTTCTAGGTGGTCCATCGATTTAGCAGCTACTTATTTTGTTTTATTTATTGTTTTTTATTCAATATATACCTCTTATAATGCTATTCTTTAACTAATACATACTTTCATTTTATCTATTGATAAACTTCGTTATATCGCCTATAGGAAGATAACGAATAATATCAATAGTAGCTATGATTTTATTACTAATATACTTACCAGGATAGATTGGAAGATTTACTGAAAGAGTAATTTCCATTGCTTCCTGTGCAGCTAACCTACTGTTTTTACTCTTTCCTTGTTGCTTAGCTGGAGCAGCTGTCATTAGCAGGAAGTCAGGAGTTCGAGTTAGCTGCTGAGTGAACTTCGGTAAAGCCCTATTTGTTATAGTATAGTTTTGTTGTTAGTAGCTTTCAGGGAATTCTTTCTTACTTCTATGGATTATGAATTATAACGATATTCTTTCTTTAGATCTAGTAATTAATCTATCGATGAAATCTTTTGCGTTGTTAATAATAAAGGCATAACCGAATAGAAGATCAAGGATTGAAAGCGAAAGAATTAATTCCGATGAAATCCTAATCTGGATCTATTCTTTAGCGAAGGATTAAGAAAAGCACTAAACACAAATTGCCTATCCCCATAGCGGCTCCAACTACTGCTAACAACTGGCTTGCCTTAACTACTGCTAAAGCGCTAGCTACAATGCTACTAGAGCTGCTCCTGCGCCTATGAGCTGCAAAGCAAGAGCTACAAGAAGAAGAAGGTAGCCCCTTACTCAATTTCCTTCGATGACTCGGAAATAGTAGGGGCTCATAGATAGCAGCCTAGCTTCATAACTCATAGCTACTCTATGTCGTTCTGGCCTCTCACCCAATATTCCCTCACTGGAGAGGAATAGCCTAGGTATAGCTCATTAAAACGTCTTTCCGGCTCTTGACCCTGAGACTTGAAGCCCTTTGGTCTTTATTTCCATAGATATGGTACTAACGGTGTTGTTTCCTATATGACTTAATAGAAGAATGACTTATAGAAGGAAGAGCTTCTCCTAGATGTTTCCGTAGGTCTTGATCTAGTGCAGCTTCCTATGGTTCCGGATATGGATATGGTTCGTGCTTTGGTACTTGTGGGTAGAAGGATGGTCAGGAGAGGGTTAAGGCGAGGTATCCTTGTAGTATCCCTTGTCTCTTTCCCTTCCTATTTACCTATTAGAAGTTACAATTCCAGCTTGCTGGTTAGGTAGGATAGTCTTACTGCTTCGACTAATGGAAGACAAGACCTTTCGACCGCTCTTTGCCACTAGTTCGAATTGCCTTCTATAGAAGAGCTCAGGAATGAATAACTGCCTAGCTATGAACTATGAGGAAAGCTAAGACCAGAAGGACTATTTTCCTTTCTAGTTACGGAGGTCTTTGATCAAGGAACTCATAAGTCCGAGGAAAAAGCTACAGTTTCGCTCATATTTGTTCATCAGTCCTATAAAGGCTAAGAATAGATGCAGCTAGTTTCGGACAATCGGTGATCTGAAGATAGCAGTGCAGAATCCCTGTGAAGGTCGCGTGGCTTGCTGAGTGTGTACCATGGGTCTATCCTGCCAGTCCTTTCAATGTATCTTTGGGATATAAGATACAGTGAAAGGCAGGCCCTCTTGATCTCATTTGGGTAACAGGTGGAGTTAGGTTGAATTACGATATGGCTTGCTTTTTGGGAGGTAGAATTGGGTAGCAAGCTATCTGTTCCCGGAAGCAAAAGTAGCTCGAGCCAAAGGCGACAGTTAGGCCCCTAGTCCAAAAGTATCATAGCATAGGAAGATGCACTTGGGCTGGGGGGGAAGGAGAGTGGGTAAGCGGGCTCTTTCCACCAGATTACTTTGAATTCCACGTTCAAAAAACGGAGTCAATCCGGCACGTTGTATTGCTTTGATGGTCCATTGGATGATTCTGCCTAGTGTCTTACTTATCCACGTAGAAGGGCTAATGCCCATAGAGAGGAGATCCCTTTACACGTCCGGAGTGTACCGGCGTCAGTTCTAACTTCTTTTTTTGATTACTAAGATTTCAACAACTCTTTCAGACTTCCAAAGGAATCTGTAATTGCCTCGGTCACTCACTAAGGGAGAGAGTGCGAAATGAAGCTATTCACAATAGGCTGATCCTGGGAAGTCAGATGTCGACTCGCCCCTGTCCTTACTATCAAAGTAGAACCACTAAGTCAAAGGAATTTAAATTAGTAAGCTTACGGCCCCTTAGTAACATTCACTTTTCGGGTTGGTGCTAACGGACATCACTGCTTTTGGGGTTTTGGTTCCCTCGCTGAGAAGTGCTTTATTCTTTTTCTATCTACTAAAAAAGGAGGTCCTCGTGTTATGTACGAGTGTAACCAGTTCAATTCAACAAGATTCGAAGATGCTCTAGGTAGAGGTTCGAAGAGACTGAGCCAAGTAAAGAGAAATTGTCCGGGCCAAGAAAGCAAGCCGGGATGGCATAGAGTCGCCCCCAAGATGAAAGGGGTGGGACTAGGAGGGTTACTACAAGTGATGAGATCCGTATTTCGGCTTGGTCGATCAAAGAGTAAGCTACCGCTTACCTCTGTCTTAACAAAGAAAGATTTGCCAGTCAGTTCTCATTCAGATAGACGGGTGCGCACTACGATTGAGCTGAAACACAAAATAGAATATGAATAGGTCAGATGCTGAATAATGAACAAATCGATGAAAGGATTTACGCATCTTAGTGGTCGTAGTTCTCTTCTTTATTGGAATATGCGGTAAACCTTAGGGTAATCCAAACAACCGAACTCTTAGCTCATATTGGTTAGCAGCTAGTTAACTCCCTACTTATCTCCATTCTATCAATTATCACCTAGAATCGAAAAGGAAAGGTTAATTAGAAGACGAATAAGATTAAGAATGCCATCATCAAGGCAAATAAAGCAATGGCCTCAGTTAAAGCAAATCCTAGGATAGCATAACCGAATAGCTGCTTTGCTAATGAAGGATTTCGAGCTACAGACTGAATCAAAGCACTAAACACATTGCCTATGCCCACAGCTGCTCCAGCTAAAGCGATTGTGGCTGCTCCGGCCCCTATTCACTTTGCTCCTTCTAACATGAAAGAGTCTTTCTTTACTGGTTTCTTCGGTAGGTGACTTCCTTCGTTAGTCCTTTCTTTCTATAGAAGTAGCAAGAACAAAACGATAGAGGAAGGGTAAGGCTACTTAAAGAGTTAAGAGTCTCCTACGGTATATATTAATAGCTCAAGTAGCTCATCCGAAAGCCAAGCCCCTTCGGTACCTATTTCCATATATCCTCTATATCTATAGTAAAGGGAACACCAATAACTCCTATGTCAAGTAGATAACTATGGGAAGAAGAGCTACATCGATAGAATACGTTAACTCACCAAAGGCCTTTATAACGCTATTTATCGATAAGGAATTTCTGAGGTCTAAAGACACAGGCAACAACTAAAACAAGGTAGTAGCGGTAGACCTGGAGTCCACTGGATTAGTAAATCGTTGTGGTCTCCGGATCAGCTATACTGTATTATTCAATAAGTAGAGTTTTTAGCAATATATATTATATAAGAATAAACTCGTCTCTGGTAAGGGAACCCAAGCCTCTGGTAAGGAATGTGTCTCCCAAGAGGCCAAAAATTCCCCTTAAAAGAGCATCTAAAGTGGAGCTCATTTGCCTTAGATTTCCCTTCGGGATAGGAGCAAGCCGGATCACCTTGTTAAACTCCTTTCAGAATTTGTTATTAGACGTTCAAATTGAAGAAAATCCATTGGAATTTCTTCTAAGGTTACCTATCATTATTAAGATAAGGAGGCGTTCCTTCCCTAACAATGCTTTAGTCCCTGATTAGGACCCAAAAAGAAAGGGCAAAGAGAAGAAGAAGTGGCTGCCCGCTGTCCTGACAGTCGATCCCATTCCTAATTTGAATAAGAATGGAATCGATGAACCAACGAATGCAGTTGAGGACATCAAACAAGCGCTATGACTTGCTGCAATGGGGAAACAAATTACTACGCATCCCCATATCAAAGGGCAGAACCAGAAGTAATCAAATAGTGCAGACAGAACAAGAAGAATTGCTGCATAGTTATAGCACCTTGGATGTAAATAGGAAGTAGACATCATCTCCTGAATGAAGATTTCACCAATTGCATAAAAAACAAATTCATCAGTCAAACTTGTTGGTATAAACTCCATTTGTGTAAGATCAAAATGGATTCTATTATCTTCAATTTCCAGAAGAGGATAAAATGAATATCTTTCACATCAATAAACGACATAGTTTTATTACCACGTGGAAAACCTATCTTTCTTTCTCGCCTGAAGACACAGGCAGGCCTATCTCATTGGTGGTTCAGGATCAACGGGATGCCTTAGTAAGCTACTGGATCGAAAGGAACAAAACAAGTGAGGATGCTTGAAGGTATACCAGGCGAGGGAAGAAGACTCTTATTTATCCTACTATGATCTCCACAAAGAGGTAAGAGGGTAGTCTTTGATGGAATGAAGCTAAACTTGCTAACGCGTCAGCTCCGGCATTGAATCCCCTTTCAGCATGGGTCACTTTGATCTTCTCGAATTGAGCCATGAGATGCTTGTCCCTTTCGTGATATGGGACCTGTGTCTGCCATTTTACGACATAGGCCCCGTTAAGTTGCTTGATCACTAACTCGGACGTAGACCATTAGGCTTTGTATTCGAGGGCGAGTTCAAGATCTGCTTCAAAGCTTCCTATTCGGTCTGGTGAGCATCCTTCCGTTAAGTTAAGGCTAAGGAGTGAGGAATGATGGCATTGTCTGGTGAGACAAACACAATGCCGATCCTGATTGATTATCCCTAGGGTTGCTCTTTTTCTACTTGCTTACTTGTTAGAGTAAGGTAATGCCAATTCACTTAGAAGAATAAGTAAGGCACATTTATGTGTTAAAAAAGAAAGCTCGTGAACCATAACTAATGAGACACTTCATCAACTGATGGAAGAAAGAAATGCAGACTCGTAGGAATGCATTGACAGCTAGTTTTTGGAAATAGAATAGGATACGTACGGAATGAACTGAGAGAAAGATTGGAAGTCCTACTACAGTAGGGAAGAAGAAAGACAATTCCTTGCCTTGCTTCGAGTGAGCCAACAAATAAAGGAAAGAAGGGAAAGGGTTTGACTAAGGGCTAGCGAACAACTCCTTCTCTGTATTCTATGCCATATTCCTTATACTATTGATTCAATTCCTTCAAAGAGCCTTTATCCCGCCGATGTGAACGAATCGTCTGAATCAAACTTCTCAACAGCAGTCGTTAGGCCTCCCACCAATAGTCGGGAGAGAGCGGCGTAGAGGAGAGATCTTTACTATGGGGATATCAATAATATTCCGATTTGGCGTATGACTACCAAATTTAGCTCAACTGGGCTTCTAGGCAAGCAAAGGCGAATCAGTCAGTAGGGAGGCCTATATTGAATATAAATTACTACTGAAGTAAGGAACGAACGGAACGGTAGGGGCACTCCCGTGTAACACCGAAATGGGTTCGCGAAAGCCGGGCAACCCTTGGAGGCGAAGTCCACTTTCTTTTTGATTGAGAAGACGAAGGTTTCATTTTCATTTATCGATTGATATAGATTGCAATCGGCACTTTCGTTAAGTGGAGATCCAGTTGAATTCAAGGAGGCAAAGAATCATTTCGATCCCGCTCCTCGGCTGAAGCAAACTTGGGTGATCCTCGGAAGGGATACGAATGGAACTAGCGTTTTCAACAGATCACTTGAATTAGAATATAGAAGGAACTCCTTCTTCGCAGAAATAGAGCTATCAGTTAGCCGCGGAAGTTAGCCCAAATAGAGAAGGAAAAGCGTAGAATCAGCCCGACTCTTCGACTTTACCTACACCGATTCCTTTCAAGCCACGCCACGGTATTACACCATCGCCTCTGGAACTTCTATTCATAGTGAAAAGTAGGAGCCATACCATAGTTAGTCAAGAATCAAGAGTAAGGGGCCGTTCCCCACTTTAAAAGTAAGCTCAAGCCGATGCTGTCCGAAACAAGTAAATACGGCCGTGCTCGAAGAGTGATGAGTGCCTTGAAGGGAGAAACACGATCAGGTGAATAAGTTTCGTACTCAATCGTAGAAGCGTGAAATGCACCTGATCAGGCAATAGGTATCCCTATAACTGGAAGGTTAGCAGACATCGTATATCTTTCAGAGGACCACTCGTTACGCTTCTGTCGCTACGTTGGGAGACACTGACTCATCGTGTGAAGGACAAGACACCAACCAAAGAGACCGGCTGAGAGCCGACTCTAATGCCTGATTATTATGCCATGGGGTTCTTCTTGCACCTTCACATCATCAGAAGCTAGGGTTACTTGCAACGCTTCAGCATTAAAGCGTCCAACATATTGACGCAGGCTCTCTGAGGATTTCTACCTTAACGCCATGAGCGAAGAGGAGGTCTTAACATGCCTTCTGGCACTAGCGAATTGATGCAAGAACATAGACTTGAATTCACTAAATGAGCTAATGCTGTTAGGGAGCAGCTGAGAAAACCACTGCTGAGCTATCTTTGACAAGGTTGTGAGAAAAACCCTGCATTTCACGCCCTCCGTGTACTGGTGGAGCATCGCCCCATTCTCAAATCTCATTATATGCTCATACGGATCTGTAGAGCCATTATACTCCAATGTCAATGTCTTGAAGTTTGGAGGTAACTGATCCTCTCTAATGTCCTTCGAGAAAGGAGATTGGCTGTTACTGGTTTTAACAGGCTTCTTAGGAGATTTCTTAGGCAAGGAAACCTTGTGCTGGAGGTCTCTTAGCTGCTGTTTAAGGGATGCAATCTCAGCAGCAGCTCCCTCGTCTTGAGGTCTTGTAACACGTGCTTCGTCTTCTGCAAATTTCATTGCAAAAATGAGTAACCATAACTTCGTTAACGAATATGTTACTTCACGAATGTCACAAATATCTACTTTCTTTATTTATTCACTGACCATTTTCTGATTCAGTTTGAGGGCTCTCATACCCATCACTTTCATACTGACCCTCCTCCACAGGCTCTCCCTGTCAAGGAAAATAGGGATATATTTTGATCGAGAACATTTATTCTCATATTCATGAGGTTCTACCTATTTCATTGGTGTCTTTATTACCACCGAGATCTTACAGGACCTATTCATACCTTCTTGGCTTTGCCTTTTGCTGTGCTGCCAAACTTCTTAGTTTGACCTTCTAGCGGGGCTAGGGCCTTGGATACAACTTGCTTTACCATAGCATTGAGCTGATCCATGGATACCGCATAGGAAACACCTCGCTGTGTAGGTATCTGAGGTTCATCTCTAGTGACTTCCGAGCCTTTATGACCTCCTGCTTTCTGAGGACTGGTCGACTTGGAGGCCCCTTCTTTCTGAGGCGTAGTTATCTTTGGTGGAGCTTCCTTCACCACGTTTTGATTCTCCTCTTCGACATGCTCTTTCGAGGAGCTGTCGTCCCGAGCCACCCCTTCAGGTGTGGGTTCTCGGTTTCGGACATATGTGTTTTCCATGACTGAATCTGTATTTCAAAATTTTCAACTATCAGTCAAAGAACAATGTCAGGACCATCATCAAGTCTCACAAGGACCATTACTAGGTCTATATCACCCCTCTCACAGGACCATCATCAAGTCTCAAAAGGGGAATTTCGGGGAATTCAAGGAATATGATGCACCATACCTCCTTTCCCTACACACTCGTTCCCCATCTCCGTGGGGACTGAGTGAGACTTACTCTGAAGTCTTTATACTCTTGCCAATTCTGGCTCCTCAGTTCATGAGGATTTCCGAATTTTACTTCTCGGAATCATCTATTTTTGACCATTCCTCCACTCAACATGGAATTCTATTCAATTTCTACTCCACCAACGGCTCCATACCATACTATGAAATGTAACACTTTTTCGAGAATACTAGAAATAAGCAAGTTTAAAAGGTTACGCCAAGATTCGCAAAGAGATTCGAAATACGGGAATGTCCAAAGTCGCTTAACCCACTTTTTTTAAAGAAAAATAGCGAAAACCTTTGAAAATAGAAGCACAAATTGACTAAAATGCTCAGACCCGATTTCTTAATGCTTTTCCTCTCAAGCTTAAGTTCAACATTCGACGTCGTTCAAACAAGGACATATAAAGAAGAGTTTCGGAACGAAATTCTCAGGCAAAATTCCGTTCCCACAGACAGCGCCAGATAATGTAACTAGAAATAATACATCATAATAAACGAGAATAATAAAATGCGATGAGCTCAGCATCTACCTAAACAACACTCTTCTTCTTTGCGCCAGAGATATTCTCTCAGGTTGTAACGCTTGCTACGGGATTCCTGCGAGGGAAAATGAGGGCCAGGGGTGTTCTCCGGCGAACCACCTCCGACGGTCAAGTTAGCTTTCTGGGTTTTTGATGGTGAAGGAGAAGAAGTGAATGTAATAATAGGTAGATAAAAAAGAGTGAACCTGTCTGTGAAATAGATACCCTTCAGTATATATACTCGTGGGATTGCTTGGAAATGAAGTTGTTTATTCTTGATTCTTGCTGATATTACCTTTACACGTGCCCTCGTATCATTCGCTATTGAGCGCATGTACCACCAGATAACTCCTGGCTCGACTGGATAAAGCGTTCTGCGGGTGTCGGATTCATTAAATATCATGAGACCTGCCCTAGGTCTCTTCTGCAGGTTCTGACTTAAGGTACTAGTAGGATACCTGAGTGGGTATCTGATACTTATACCTGTTCTGAGATCTCCCTGAGGTCAGATAGGGAGACACCCGGAGTACCTCTCATTTAGTACAATTATGTTCAGGTATAAGACCCAGGTGTGGAGACCTGGTGGATTTATGTCACAACACCCATAGTGGCTCATTATTTCAGCAATCTGACTCTAAGTCACCGGTTATACGACATGAGAAATGTTGACGAATACATGTGAAACTAACTTTACTCCGAATGACAAGAGAGAGCTCCGGTCACTCGGAGTAGGGGGAGTAGGGGTGTACCTTACACCCCTAAGGGGTGTCCAAAATACCTCATAAAAATGAATTTTTTAGAAACATGGCCACTACCAAATTTAGAATCGTGGTAAGAAAAATGCATAGCGCATGCAGATACATGTAGATACCTTGCTGCTAGAGTTGAACTGCATGAGAACTCAGCCTAAGAAATGATATTCAACGAGAGATGAATTCTAAATATAGATTAAGGTCAGGAAGAGACCTGAATCGAAGAACTTCAGCATTAGCTGAGGTTTAAATTAAATAAAATGATATTCAGCGGGAGCTAAATTCTGAATATGGATTAAGGTCAGGAAGAGACCTGAATCGAAGAATTTCAAACATTAGTTGAGGGTTAAATTAAATAAATTGATATCCAACGAGAGCTGAATTCTGAATTTGGATTAAGGTCCGCAAAAGACCTGAATCCAGAATTTGTAAGAAGAGCGACAACATGAGATGAGACAAAATTTTAATAAAATAGTATGCAGCAAGAGCTTAGCTCTGAATTTGAATTAAGGTCACGAAGAGACCTAAATCTAAAATTTGTAAAATAAACCTCAGCATGAGCTGAGGTAAAAATTGAATGAAGCAAAATCCAACGAGAACTGAATGGTGAACGTGGAATAAGGTCAAGATAAGACCTGAATTCGAAATTCAAAGAAAGCATGAGTGAGCTAAATATTAAATGAAATAAAATTCAATGAGAACTAAAAATATGAGGGATAAGCTTCAGTAAGAGCTAACTCAAATGTGGCTAAATGAATTTTTACAAGAGCCAATGTTCATCGTTCGAGATATAAGGTCCTAGGAGTCCTGAATTAAAAATTTGGAAATATGAATTTTATGAAGACAAGTTCAGAGAATCAATGACATATTGCTCATAGAGAGTGAAACTCAAAAGTAACTACCCTCATATTAGCCATTATACTAGATGAAATTTGAGTTTGCTTTATCGTGGATTAAGAATTAAATGAAAAAAAAGATTCAATGGGAGCTGAATTGTGGATTTAAAAGGTCGAGAATTAAGAGACCTATATTAAGGATTTAAAAGATGATTTTCAGCATGAATTGAGTTTAAAGTTGAATGAAGGTTCGGCGAGAATTGAATTCTGGATTTTTGATTAGGGTCAGAAAGAGACTTGAATCCAGAATTCGAAAGAAGAGCTTTAACATTAGCTTAGTAAAAGGTTGAGGAATTAGGGTGCAGTATAAGCTAAACTCCGAAGCTGAAAAATGGTTAAAAAGAGACCTAAATTTAGAAATTGAAATGGAATTTTAGCATGAGTTAAACTTTGAGAGGACTCAGCAAAAGCCCGAGTTCCAGCCAATAGAAGAAGCTCCAGCGTGAGCTGAACTTTGAATAAGACAGGCATGAGCCTGGACCCTTAGCCTATGAATCTAACTTCAGGGATCTCAGCGGGCACCTCAGCTATCGGCTTAAGATATGAGCTCCAACGTGAGCCAAGCTCTGAGTAACGAAACCAAAATATTAGCATGAGCTAAACATCAAGAGATACCAACAAAAGCCCAAGCTCCTGACTATGGAAGAACCTCCAGTGTGAGCTAAGCTTTGAATGAACTAGGTAGGAGCTGAGCCCTCAGCCGAAGAAGTTAGCTCCCGCGTGAGCTATACTCTACTTGTTTTAGTTAAGCTCCAGCGTGAGTTAAACTTTGAATGAGCTAAGGATGAACGAAGCTCTTAGCTTTAGAAGTTAACTCCGATAAGAGTTGAACTTCTAAGCTTTGAATGAACTAGGTAGGAGCTGAGCCCTCAGCCGAAGAAGTTAGCTCCCGCGTGAGCTATACTCTACTTGTTTTAGTTAAGCTCCAGCGTGAGTTAAACTTTGAATGAGCTAAGGATGAACGAAGCTCTTAGCTTTAGAAGTTAACTCCGATAAGAGTTGAACTTTGAGAAAACTCGGTAGGCGCCTGAGCTCTCAGTCAAAGAAATGAATTTCAGCACGAGCTGAACTCTAAATAGTCAAATCAGGTGTCAGCAAGAGTTGAGTTTGATAGAACTCGGTGGGATCCTGAGCTCTCAGAGGTAAGTTGCAGCACGAGCTGAACTCTAAGCATTGAAGTAAACTATCAGCAAGAGCTAAATTTTGAAGGAAATCGGCGAGAGTCTGACTTCTCAGTCTGAAAAGGGAGCTAAACTCTGAATGTTGAGGATCAGTAAGTTGAGCGGGGGATGAACTTAAACTCAAGTTCCATGTCTAAGAGATAATTAAGCTTTAGTGAAAATTGATGATAAAACGAACCTCTACAAGGTAAGGAATGGCCGCATACCGAGCCATTAGCCTGAGCTGCAATATGAGTTAACACGAGCATCGACTTGGCCTAAGCTAATAGCAGTGGGCCTAATCATGACGGAGTACCATGAAATTTAGAAACAAACCTCATAAAAGGCTGATCCGTGAGAGTGAAGTTTAGATATTATCAAGAGCTGAAATTTAGAGATAGCATGAGTTAAGTTCCAATGAACTAAGGTTCAGCGAGAAGCTGAACTTTGAACCTAAGTTAAGGTCGTGACGAGACCTAAATCCAGAATTCATGAGATGAGTGTCAGTATAAGTGGAGGTGAATTTGGATTAAAGTCAACAAGAGATCTGATTCCAGAATTTGTGAGATGATTTTCAACATTAACTGAGATATAAATTTAATGAAATAATATTCAGCGAGAGTTGAATTCTGAATTCGGATTAAGGTCATGAGGAGGTCTGAATTCAGAATTTGTAAGAAAAACCTCAACATGAGCTGAGGTAAAAATTTAATGAAGTAATATTCAATGAAAGTTGAACTCTGAATTCGAATTGAGGTCAAGAAGAGACCTGAATTCAGAATTTGTAAGAAAACCCTAACATGAGTTGAGGTAAAATTTTAATGAAATAATATTCAGCGAGAGCTGAATTCTGAATTTGGATTAAGGTCATGAGGAGTTCTGAATTCAAAATTTGTAAGAAAAACATCAACATGAGCTGAGGTAAAAATTTAATGAAGTAATATTCAATGAAAGTTGAACTCTGAATTTTGATTAAGGTCAAGAAGAGACCTAAATTCAGAATTCGTAAGAAAACCCCAACATGAGTTGAGGTAAAATTTTAATGAAATAATATTCAATGAGAGTTGAACTCTAGATTTGGATTAAGATCACGAAGAGACCTAAATCCGAAATTCGAAGAATAAGGTTTAGCAAAAACTAAACTTTGGAATTGAGGAATAGTTTTCGGCATGGTGTCGAACATGCTGAATGAAGTAAGCTTAAGCGAGTAATTTGAGAGATGAACTTTAAGGTAAGGTGAATAAAGTAAGCTCAAGCACGTGCTTAGTAAAACAACTTTGAACATAAGCCAAACGTTACGAGTCTTAGAAAACAGGGCTCATAGTTTGTAAATGGTTCAAGCGAGATTTGAACTAAAGAATAAATGAAGTGCGATTTCACGAATTAGAAACAACTACTCCAACTTTCTTCTTCTTGAAGAATCAGTCAGAGTAGGGGGGAGTAGATAATGTGGCACAAAATTATTAGGTCTCGGTTAGAGACCTGAGACCTGAGACCTGAGACCTGGATCTGAGACCTGGACCTGAGACCCGATCAGGTCTCTCGTGTCCTTTCCTGCAAGCCTGACACCACATACAATCACATCCCGCCATGTGGCATTGGAGTAAGTACTGCCAGCTGGAAATATATCTTATTCTTCAAGCCACTCATTTCTCCTATAAATACCCAACCTCATTCACATTTACTCTCAGGTTCTGCTACTTTTACAAAAACACTCAACACACCACTTTCCTCACACACACTCTCTTCCTCATTCCTTCTCATTTTGACTTGATCGTCGGAGGGGGTTCGCCGGAAAACCTCCAGACCCTTTCTTTTTGTAGGATTCGAGGAGGGACATAAGCTGATTCTGAGCTCTTGGTTATCACATAAATGATATTTGTGAAGACAGGTAGAGCATGGTTATCTTTTATGGGTGTTGTCAGTGTTAATCGAATGTTGGGTCCGTTTTTTGGACTCAACAAGAAGGAACTGAAAATACGAGGCAATGACCATAGTAGCTGTGTTCGTAGCCCAAGCTACCGAGGGCATAAGTCCAAATCAAGATGAAGAGCTGCTCCACTTTCAGTGGTAAGGTCAATCTAGACGATTGTATGTTTCACTCCAGAAGGCAAGGTGCAGGCTGTCGTAGGCAAGAGATGGCAGAGAGATTGGGAAAGGCAGAGTGCAGAGCTTGGGCAATGGCGCTGGTGTGTGAAGATGCAGTTGTTAGAGTCTTACAAGGAAACAAATTCCTTGCGGCACAAGATTGAGATCGATGTTTCTTACTACAACAGCAGCACGTTTTAGCGATAAGGAAGGAGATCTTTCCAACCTTATCCATTGGTCCTTACATGAAAGCAGTCGGCCCGTTCTCTAGAAGGCCCGTTTGTGGGTTTTTCCTAGTTTATGTACTCTATATATATGCATGCATGCGAGGCGCAAGAACAACTTTTTACCTTACTACACTTTTATAGCTTTTACTTCTTTAGTTTTCGCAGCAAACAATTTATGTTTATGTTCTTAGATACAATTTACGTCTATTTCTAAGTCCATTTAGGGCAAAAATCTTTTGCTTGTCATATTAATTCAAGTATGTTTTTCTTTATCTCTTTTGCTTTCGTTATTTACTTTATGTCTAGCTAAACCTTTAAATCCAGGTTTAGGATAGATGATATAATGTATAACTTGTAAATCTCGTGAGGTTTAAATGTTCATGATAGTTGTATATAAGTGTGTTCCCGAGGCATTGGGCAACGATTCCAAAGAAGTTTGGTGGTCACTAGTAACTCGGAAGGCCAACGAGTCCTGGGCACATACGGATTCCTACATCGTGCTCGTGCTCGCCTTACATTCCTTGAGAGCGGCAAGAATGAGTTGTTAGCCTTGGCCTAGACCTGCAAAGATGTGTCAATGCTAGAGTAAGTCAGACGGAGATCCTCGATATCTCATGGTGCTGGAGTGGGTCCATCTAGAACCAAATGCTGCTTGACCAACATACGCCTTATAAAGTGTTATGCTAGGGACTTTTGGGCAAGCAATAAGATTGGCTAGGGTGTCCCTGTCAAGACCTAAACATAAGGATGAAGCTGGGCGGACTATGTAGCGTATGTGGCAACGTAACAATGGGGACCCTGCATAGTTTTAGCCTATAACCACTAACACACTTACACAACAAATATCCTTGAACCAATGATCGAGTTAAAGTTATACTCATTGATTCGAAACCTAAATCTGGATTATTTTTATTACCGATCTTTTTGTTTGTCAAGTTACAATTATTTACTTTCAGCAGTTTGCCAAAGGTGATAGTGACAGTCGCCCCAAGCTATAGTAGATAGATACTCAACACAACCCTTTTGTGCCCCAACCAGAGATTATCGCGACAACTCCCTATGGGATCGACCCTGTACTTGCCAACTAGTTGTTCCTATGGGTAGGCATAGGAGTGAAATACAAATTGTATTTTGTCGCAGCTTAAATGATGGCTGCGTCAGGGGGCCACTTATTCAGGAGAGCTCTGTCGCAACCTCTACTTAGGTGTGTAACTGAGAAAGAAGGCCTCTAGATGATTAGAGAAGTTCATCAGGATAGAGCAGGATGTCATTCCGGACATCGTGACTTAATCAGGCGAGTGCTGAGGGCTGGGTATTATTGGCCTTCCCTGAAAAAGGATGCTGAGGCCTTTGTAAAAGAATGTCCTAATTGTCAGAAACACGGTCCGCTAATTCACAGGCCTGCAGAGGAATTGGGGGTTCAATATGCACAGTGTCCTTTTGATAAATGGGGCATAGATCTGATTGGAAAGCTTCCCATGGCAACAGGGAATAAATGCCATCTCATAGTAGCAATGGATTTCTTCAGTAAATAGGTAGAGGCGGAGCCCTTATCTTCGATAACTGAGGAAAGCATCTTAAAGTTCATATGGAAAAACATCTGGTGCAGGTATGGCTTGCCAAGAGTGCTGATATCTGATAATGGGACACAATTCTTTGGTAAGAAAACACAAGCCTGGTGCAAAGGTAGAGGGATAGAACAAAGGTTCGCTGCTGTAGCTCACCCTGAGACCTGCGGTCAGGTAGAAGTTACTAATCGGACCATAGTTAATGGCATCAAAGCAAGGCTAGAAAAGGAGAAGTCTCAGTGGGTGGAAGAGTTAGGCTCAGTACTATGGGCATACAGAACAGGACAGAGAACAGCTACAAGACAACCTCTTTTTTATCTGGTGTATGGTGCAGATGTTGTTATGCCTGTAGACGCAGAAATCCTGACGCATAGAATGTTAGCTTACGAAGAAGAGGTGAACAGGGAATTGCGAGCAGAAAGTTTGGATTTAATTGACGAAGTGAGGGAGAGGGCTTATCAGAGAGCTCTTGCGTACAAAGCTCGTATCAAGGCAGCATATGACTTGAGACTCAAAGTCATGAAATTTAAAGAAGGAGACCTCGTGCTTAAGCGAGCTGACGCAATGCATCCAGTAAGAAAGTTTGAACCAAACTGGGAGGGTCCCTTTATGGTTACAAAGGTACTCCTTGGAGGAGCATATGAGCTGACGAGCTATGAACGCTATGTGGAACCCAGGCCGTGGAACGTGAGTAGTTTGAAGAAGTACTACGTTTGAGTGCTCTTTTTTTTTGGAAAAGTTACTTAGGAATTTTGTTTTATTGGAAGGAGCCTACGTGTCAGGTCTCTTATTCCATCTCTTTTTGATAGAATACTCGATCAGCTAGATAAGTATTCCTATAATGGTACGAAGAGAACTTGGTGAGCATAAATAAAGAAGTTTTTGCCTTTAAATTACACCCTTTACGTATTAAGGAAAATTTATGATGTTAATTAAATTAGGATAAGAGAAAGTACAACATCTTATGCGAATAGGTAGATACTTACTCTAAATGGTTTAACAGAAGGATGAAACCATCTAGAGTAGGGGGGAGTAGGGGTGTACCTTACACCCCTAGGAGGTCCTGAAATACCCCATGAAAATGCAAAGATAGCATGCATAAGAGATATGTGTACGAAAATAAAAACAAATAAGTGATGAGCAAGATAGAGTCAATTCGTTCAGAGATGCCAAATGTAGTGGCAGCATAGGCAAAATAGAGTCGATCATCCAAAAGGTGCTAAGCATAAGTACAGCGCAAGCAAAATAAAAGTTGTTTGTTGATTAAAATTACATAGTAGATAATAGTGATTGTTCATGGGGCAGAAATATAATGAGAGTCAAGTAAGGAAATTTGTAGCATCCACATCCATTGCAGCCTCCCCATCACCGACAGGTTTGGAAGAGTCGGAGTTGTGAGGAGAAGAGAGGCTAGTTTCCCCTTGAGGACCTCCACCAGTTTCTGAAGGAGCTGGGGGGGCCCCCTTCAGGAAGGACGATGCCTGATTGGAGGAAAAATTAGTATAGAGAACATGGAAAGAAACAATAATGCAGAATGAAAATAAAATGTAGCTCGTGGAGAGGGCTCATGGCAAGGGACAACTTCGGATGGAACTTGAGACAAGTAGGTGTCGCATTGTTCGACCACTTGAATGAGATCTAAAGGGAAGATGTCGTAAGTGAGGGCTGGTGGATCAGAGAAAGCCGAGCAAAGATCACAGGGAGCTGTAAAAGCTTCAAAAGCCTTATGCATCACCGGAAGCTACCAGGGAGTGCCAAGCGGAGCTTTGGGATCTCCTTTGAATGATGAAGGTAAATGGAAGTACTTCACTATAGGGTCGACCTCAACATGATCTTTGAATCCAAGACTACGGGCCTTCCCCAACACTGTCATGCCACATCTCTTGGCCAGGGAAGCTATGTCTTGACGAATTAGTGCGAGATATTCAGGAGAGGCTTGGAAAGCTTCAAGAAGCCCTTCATGGAGAATTTGGAGAGCTCTTTGTCCCATGAAAGTGCAAAGAATGAGGCTGCGGCATCCCTGGATTCCATAGTCATATCCAGAATTGTAAGACAGATGCACGCCATGAAGGATGTCTTTTGCTTCAGAAAGTTCTTTGCTAGCTTGAAATAGATGACGGCTGAGATCTGCATTTGTAGCACTCAGAGAAGCGTTTTCTTCAGCCAAGGCAGACATCTTGTCGAGTGACTTTGCCAAGTCATGATTCTATTTTTTCAGGTCATCATTGGCCAAGGAGAGCTGGCTACTAGCCTCTAGAATATCCCGGTTGTGTAGCTACAATTCTTCATGATACCTGGTCAGGTCACTAAGCTAAGATCGGCAAGAGACCAAACTCTCCCTTAGCTTTTTAACCTCCTTCTCTTGGGAGCTATCTTTGAATTGGAGCAGTCGGCCATGAGCATTTATAAGCTGCCAGAGAATGAAAAATGCGCACATGAACGATAGATATCAAAGAATAATTAACAAGCATGCCATCAAAAACAATAGTGAATAAGTAATAGTAATACCTAAACTAGGCAATGAGCACTTTTCTCTATGATTTCAATGAGGGAAGGAGGTCTCACTCGAGCCTCATCTTCGGAAAAAGGGATAGCTCGCAGTAGAGAGAGGCACTCTAGCGAAGGGAGCTCATGAAGAGAGCTGGAAGTCTGCCCTCGGAAAACATACCCAGAGGCGTCTGTGGGTTTTGGAAGGGAGTCTACGAGATGGGCAATGGTCTTGCTTTTCTTGGAAGTATTCAGTGAAGGACGAGCAGGCGAAGGCCTCTTATCCTTATAAGTGGTCATACGAGTTTTCTTCCCCTTGCACCAGAAGGTGGGGGAAAGGAGGAGGAACCGTTGACATGAGTTGCTTTGTGAGTTTTGCTTTTGATTAGAGCAGCATGAGAGGTGGGGGGGAGTCTTCCCTACATTTGTTGTTGAAGAAGGAGCGGTATGAGTCCAGTAGTGGCTAGGCCTTGTGATTCCTTGTTAGCTTGTTCTTGAGGAAGAATCTCGAAGTCAAACTCGTTGTCACCAGGGAGCTTCACATCTTGAATCCAACACAATTCTACAAAAAAGGTAGGGGCGCAGGAAATGTTATGCATTAAGAAGGAAGTAGATAGATTATTAAAAGAATGACAAGCAAATGAAGGGTGTACAGAACCCACCCTTGCGGGAGAAAGAGCATCCCCCGGGAGGAGCTAATTCAAAAAAGGAGAGCACGGATGCATTAGTCAGGAAAGAGTTGAATTTGAAAGCACTGAGTTTAGCCTTCCCGGTAAGCTTGTTTAGCACCTAACGATCAATAGGAGAAATGGTTTTTATAGCAGGACAAGGCTGCTTCAGTTGAAACTTTTGCCATGGGCTGTAAGAAAAAGGCCAATCCCTCTGCTTGGGTGTGACGATGAAATGCTTGTTTTTCCATTCTTTCCCTGAACTACAAGGTACACACAGATGTTGAACAGGACCTTTGGGTCGAGCACTCACATAATAAAAACCATCTATAGGTTTTACATCGTAAACCGTTTGAAATAGAGTGGGGGTGGGGAAACTACCATTGCTGCACATCAGTATGAAAAAAGCTAAAATAATCTTAATAGAAGAAGGGAGAAACTGATTGGGCCACAAGTTATGGAGGTCACATACACCGACTACAAATTCGGGGAGGGGCAATCTCAGACCTGCCTCAATTTGGTTATACCTAAAAGCTACATATGGAAACTCAAATGAATAGGGTCACTCATGGGATTCGGGCATGCGAATGTCAAAGGAATCATCACAATTCAACCAGGACTTTACTAATGCTAATTCCTCAGGAGTCAAGAGAGATTCACATGTAGTCTCATGGGAAGCCGGAAAAGGAATAGTGAAATCCACATCGTAGGAAGACTCCACAGTGTTGGTGCCAAGAGCCTCCGGGTTATCTCCTCCATCTTGATGGGAAGGCGTTGAGTCTTCTCCTAAGTCTACTATTTCCTTCAAGTCGGAGGAGGGAGTGACAACCGGTGGCGCTTGATAAGATAAACGATGAGAGCGCAGTGTTCCCTATGAAAAGCCTCTCCCTCGAGTGCGAGAAGAGGTTCCGAATTGGGAGTCGCCATGAGAGGAGGAGTCTGGCCGTCCCCCTACAGAATGCACAACATGTTGACCGGAAAGGGTTTCTTCATCAGAATGGGAAGCAGAGAGTGCCATGGGAGAAAATGAGAAAAGGAAGAGAAATAGCGAGCAAAGGAAGTAGAATGGAGAATAGGGAAGAGAAAGATATCAAAAGAAAAGAATAATGCGGTTGAGAAAAGGGGGTAAGAAACCGAAAGGTGATCAAACAACATGCAAACAAATCAAACCAAGAACAAAAGAAAGAAGAGAAGGTCGTAGTTGATTAATTGATTAAGAATCAAAGATTAACTATCCATCAACTCTCTAACCCTAGGATATAAAAGATTTAGCTACTTGATATGGTCTAAAAACAACCAGGTCTCAGAACAAAGGGAATAAGTAAATGAATCTTTGGAGATCTTATTATCTTGACTTTTATGAGAGCTAAGCTCGGAGGTGGTATGGGCAGTTACCTGGTGTGATGTAGCTAGGAGGAAGTGATACCTGAAGAGAAGCCAATCGGAATTCAAAAAGAGGAGAGAGCTCATAAGGTCTCCGAATAGGTCTCAAGTGAGCCAGCATATCTCTGACATAAAGGTTGCTTTATCATATACCTTTTCAAAAAAATAGAAGGTACATTCTGTTTAGCAAATGAGGAGAAGGCACGTGTCTCAGTAGCATTGGAGGAACATCCCGACGTCTATACTTCATCCCCAAGTTAAACGAGGAGTATATATATAGATTCTATTTCGGCTCTTGGGAGGTAGATTTTACTTACACATTACACACACCAATATGAGCACCTGAAAATACATTATTTACCTCTGTTAAATCTAACTTTGGCATCGGAGGTGGTTCACTGGGAAAACCCCCCGGTACCCATTCTTGTTGTAGATAAAACGGAATATCCTAGCTCTTGGTGGCCGTAAGTTGAGCAAGGAGGAGCGAATCTTGGAGGAATAGGTAGTTGCTTACATAGGTTTGCTTCCATTCCATTAATATTTTGATACTGCCTTTTTTGGGCCGCATTACTACTCATAATTAAAGCAAACAAAAAATCAAAAGAAAAGAAATTCATAATTAAATAAGAAAAATCGTAGTCGAATCAATAATCTTGAACTCTTGAACAAGTCTTCAAAAGCTCCAAGACAAGCTAAACTAAAATAAAACTAGAAAATAATAAGAGAGGTCCTCTTAGTAGTCTTAGAGGACAAGTATTTATAGAGGAAAATACAATAGTTGATTCCTAATAAGAATAAGATACCAAAAATAAGAAAAAGAAATAAAATAGGAAAATTTCGAATTTGGCCGCCTTGGATGTGAGGGCATGAAGTGAAGAAGTGCGGGAGCACATTAGCCAGCACTTTGCTTCAGAAAGATAGAAGTTTTTCTTGGTGATGTGCGCCTAGATGTGCAGCCGCACAAACATCTCGAACGGGTGCACATTTAGTGCAAGCATGACTAGTGCTAACATCAAGTCGTTCTTCTACATTCATGCTACGTTTCTTGCACCGTTTTCACCGTCGGACCTCTTTTCACCACCTTTCAATCCTTAAACATTCGTTCCTCCAATTTTTAACATTCTTTTCCTACAAATTCATCAAAACGACAACCAAGTATCACATTCTTTAAAGAAGACAAAATCTATCAATTAAGCTCATTACAAACATGATTTTCATTATAAATATGACTCAAATACAACTTTAAAATAGAGTGAAAGACCATGTTTGTCACAAGTGTACAGCTTGGGCTTAGATTACGGGTTCTAAGAGGACCTAGTCTTAGATTGCGATAGATAAGGGATCTAGTCTTTGAGTACAGGTTCAAAGGGACCTGGTGTTTGATTGTGGGTTCAAAGGGACCTAGTGACTTTGATTGCAGGTTCAAAGTCAAACCTAAGGTTTGGGGGTTGGAGATTTTTCCAACTAAGAAGCCTTCTACACAGAGTGAAGTAGAGGCTTCGTCCTAAGGCTTAAAGACTCGATCTTTTGGGAGAGAGTCTACTTGGACACAAAATTATGCAAGAACCTATATTATAGACTCGATCAAAGAATGGGCCTTTTGAGAGGCTAGATGGAAGAACAGGAGGAGGTATTGACACTCGACTTCTTCTGGACTTCAGCTGAGGTCTTCTTGCTGGAGAGAGTGGTGGTATGATGCTGCTGCTACTTCACCTTGCACGATTCTATCAGCATCTTAATCTTCTTTTCTCTCTTATATTTTCTATTTCTTCAATTGTGGAGACCTCTATTTATAGAGGGAGATCTAATTAGCAGTTGGAAAGAGCCGTTTGATCTCTGCCAAAAGTATGGCACTCTACCTACTTTACTGGAAACTATCCTAAAATGGTGACTGCGACCTTCACTTTTTGCGCCTCGCTGTTGTTGGTCTATTTATAATAAGTTTTCCAGCTGACTTGTGCTTCTGAGTAAATTTGAATTTGGACTTCAACTCTTCTGCCTTCAACATCTTCAAAGTCTTCTCTTCTAAGCTTTGCGACGTCTCACTTCGACACAACTTCTCTTCACGCTTGAGGTGTATGGGTCAGTTGAGGAGTCAACTGAGTTGTTGTCCAACTGAGTCCGTGATTTAGCTGAGGTTGAGGCTCAGCAGAGCGTCAGTCTCAAATGAGTTCTTCATGAACTGCATTCTTTAAACTGGTTGTCTTCTTCTACTTAAAACCTGTAAAGATAAAATCCCTACGCTCAAACAGTGAGCTCTAACTAAGTTCAGACTGATGGCTCTCATCTACTCGGTTGGGGTCAGTTGGATTTTGGGATAAATCAAAACCTTTACTAATTTTCTCAACACTTCCATCTCCGTCATCCACAAGCTAAAGCCATTTCCACTATGGCAACACGATAGACAAGATCTGATTCTTGCAGCTGGAGATCAAGAAGTTGTTGTGCTATCTCTTGGAGGAGTTATATTGACAAATGTGGATCTCCCTGCACCTCTCGTGCACTCTTTTGCTGGCGATGGTTTCTCTGGTCGGCGATAATTTCTCAAATGACGGGTTGACAGCTGGAGACAACCAGGAGCCTTATTCTTCAGCGGAAAAAACTTGGGTGCAGATTGCACCGTGCAGATCTGTAATACCCCGATCTCCTGAGTCTTAATTAATCAACCTAATTATGATTAAATGTTCCTAAGTGCTTATTAAAAGTGTTTATATGTGATTGTGTGCAAAGTTATGTGATAAAATTTTTGAGAAATAAATTTCCATGTAAAATTACCAAAATGCCCCTAAAGGGTAAAAACATAATTATCTTGTTTCGGTGAATCGAAACAAAAATATGAAGAATTATAAGAGCATGAGAATGTGAAATGAAGAATGTGTGTGAATTTCGGGAAATTATGAGAAAGTTGATTTTATTATGAATAGTAACTACCGACGAGAATTCACTATTCATTGACTATTTCCGAATCTCGTCAAATTAGTGTCATTTGAGTCTAGACCATTGGTGCATGTTTGAGAATTTTTTGAAATCGTTTGAGTTGAGTTTGAATTTTATTTCTTTGAGGAACGAGTATGAATAGTAACTTTTTACATTTTCTTCGTTATTCGGAATTTTGATTCGAAAATCTAGTATTTCGAATTTATGAATTATTTCATGAGAAATGAGATGAAGTATAGTGAAATCGGATGTCAAGAAAGTGTTGTGGTGAGTTTTAAGCCGTTTGAGAGTTATGATTAAACAGGGATATTTTGCACCGGAAAACTTTTTCTTTCGGCGATTTTTGCCGCACAAATTCTCACCATGTGCAGCTCATTCTCTCTTTAAATCTCTCTCCATTATCACCTATCTCTCACTCTCCCTCACTCTCTCAATCTCTCGTGATCTCTCTCTCACTCTACACCATCTCTCTCTCTCTTTCTCTCCCATATCTTTCTCTCTCACATAACCCACTCAAATACACACAAAAACCAGCCATGGATGGACAGCCTTGGAGCTGGTATGGAGCTCGAAATTCCATGGAAAACCAAGCTAAAATCATCAATCTTTTGGATTCAAGTAAGGATTCATGATCCTTTCATCTTAGTGATCATTTTAAGCTAAGAAAATTCCTCTTTTTTCTCACTCCATGTTCGATCAAAGGGATGTTGGGAGGAGGATTTTTGATCATTTTATTTTTTAGTATGATTCCTTATTCTTGTGAGTTTCCATGCATGAAAATGAGAAAGAAAAACCTTGATCATCCTTCCCCAAAAATTTTATGAAATTTGGGGGTTTTTCATACCTTGATTTTGATCATGAATTTTCTTGCGGATTTGAGTCTTATAAATTAATATAAGTATGTGTGTATGATCAATTGGAGAAAATGAACTCATATTCATGAAAATCATGAAATTTTTCGATGGAATCATGAAGTAGAATTAGGAGTTTTCATGCTATGTTCTTGATGGTTAAATTGATGAAGTATGTGATGAATTTGAGTAGTTTGAATTATGATTGAATAATCAATTTTAGAAAATAAATTCTTATGCACTTGATGATGAAGATGTCAAAGGTTATGAGTATATAAATTGGGATTTTTCATGACATGTTCTTGATAAATGAATTAATGATGAATTCGATGGATTTGAGTATTGAAATGCATGAGAAAAGTGATGAATTAAAGAGTATGAATTGTTTGTTGTTTTCCTTGAAAATTTTGAAATATATACTTAGTAGAAGTTGATGATTTTGTGATGATTTTGTGATGATTTTGATGAAGTGATGTTAGAATTGAGAGTTATGTGATCATATATGCATGATTAAGTGACTAGAAGAGAAGCATGAATTTTTGTGAATTTTATCCTAAAATTTTCGAACAATATGCCTAAGGAATTTGATGGTTTTTGATGTTGTGAAATCTTGATTGTTTGTGAGATGAGTGATAAGTGAAATCGGGTATAATTTAAGCTTAAGTTTAAGAGGAATCGAAGTAAGAATTTTATTTTCTTAAAAGCTTGAAAAAGTCGAACCAAATGAGCTATAAAAGTTGTGATTTTTATGTTTGAGCTTGTAAGATGAAATTGATGATGAATTTGATCAATTAGAATTATTCTAAGTATGATAGAACTTGAAAATGATGAAAAAGATCAAGTATGAAGATTTTAAGTTAGTGCAGAAAATTAAAGAGGAAAATCTGGAAAATTTTTGATGATATATGATGGTCCCGATACGAGTTCTGGTGTATGGGGGGGAATACACCAAAAAGGAATTTTGAAACAACTCTCGAAAAATTATCACAATCGAGTAAGAGGACTCAGCTAGAATCACAACTGAGTAAGAGAACTCAGCTGGAAGAGTGGTGTTGTGCGGAATGTGGTGGATAAAAAATAACTCGTATAAAATAACTCACGCTCAGATGCAAGGTCGGTCAATAACCAAATCAGTTTAGAATGTAAAAATGCAGTTTTGAGTGCTGGTTAGTTGGTCAATTGGATATGAAAAAAGTAACTGAATTGAAAACACAAACACACAACGGATTTACGTGGTTCGGAGAAAACTCCTACGTCCACGGGGAGTTGTGAGTCCACACAACTCAGTCCAAATTATTTAGGACTGCAACCACAAAGCTTACGCGGGCTTTGCAACCGTTCTGATAAGTTTGCGGGTACTTATCAACCTTACAGATAAGTTTGCAGGTACTTATCAACCTTTCTACTCAATTTCGGGAAGAGCAGGATCCTAACAACCTTTTTAGGGGATGTGTATAAGGGTGGGTTTTCCAACTACTAGCTCGAACAAAGAAGTGAGCTAGGATCTAAGCTTGAACAAATGAAGACTCAAACTAAGATCAAAAACACCAAGACAGATTCTAACACGCTATGAACTCTCAACTGTTGATGTTCTTAGAGATTAATTGCGGTTTTGCTTGTGTGCAGGATATCGTCTTTCTTTTGTTCTTTAGTAAATTCTGGCACTTGTCTGTCTTCTGTCTTGATGAATGAATGAATGCCTCTATTTATAGGCGGTGAGAATCAACTAGCCGTTGATCTCTGTTCTGTGAAAGCGATGGCTTGTCTCTCATCTCTGCAGATTTTCCCGATTTGGCAACTGTGAACTTCTGCTTTCCTTCTAAGACAACCTTGTGTTGGGCCAAATGAGGTAATGACAGAACATCAAACCTTCTCGTGACTTCCTTTTTGAAATTCAAATTTCAACCTTTATCTTTCAACATTGGTTGGTCGGTTGAGAAGTTTGGTCTTCATCTGAGTGGTCTTCAGCTGATGTTCCATCTGATCGCTACCTTCATCTGACATTCTGTCTGAAGAGGAACAATTGAACCCTCAGCTGCCTTGAACTTCATGTTGTCGATCTATCAGATCGAATCCTGCAACTGATGTTCCATCTGAACAGTTGGCTTGAATGCTCAGTTGTCTTTCTTACAACTGATGTTCGATCTATTGTTGTATCCGAGTAACGCCATGTTGTCGTCTTCAGCTGGAGACCTGTAGGATCTGGCAACATCTACTCGGTTGGGGTCAGTTGGTTTTGGAATCAATCAAAACTTTACTTAAATTTCCCAACAATTTCCCCCTTTTTGATGATGCCAAAACCCTACTGATCTAAACCCTACTGACCTATCTAAAATCTCAGCTGAAATTCTAGAAAGTCTATAAGATTAAACATCAAAGGGTTAGCACAGTTATAACATGGCATTGAAATAACTTTGCGATTCAGAGCTTGGACAACTAGAGATTGTACATCAAGGTGAATCGGATATATGATGAAAGTTTTCATTACAACTGATGTTTACACAGAAATGCACAAAAATCAAAATACATCAGTTGCTCAAAAACTCTAACTTGGCTAATACTTCAGCCCATACTTGCCAAAAATCCTCACAAAAATATCTCTTTTTGCATCTAACTCCTTTTAGATATCCACTCCATGTTCCTGACAGACTCTTCTTGCCTCAGCTGCGATCTTCTGTCGGTTAGGATTCCTTGTGTCTGGAATAAATGGAGGGAGATATGTGACCTTCTGAGGGACAGGGACTGTGTTCATATCAAGCTTTGCATCAATCATAGCTCGTCTGAACTGGCTGGACATGCTCGGATCCCCAGAGTGCAGCTCGGTCAGGGCTTCCTTGAAGGCTCTTCTTGGATTTTCAGTTGCGAACACATTCCTATAGTAGAAATCATTCACAAACTCTTGCTTGAATGATTCCCAATCGTCATTCCATTCAGCTGGCATCCATTTATCCACATGCTTGAAGCGTCCTTGGAGCTTGATCTTGCCAGGCAGTCTTTGCTGCTTCATCCTTGCTTCAGCCTTCACTTGGTGTTTCTCAATTCGTCGTCGGCTGCGGGAGGCAATATTCCTGTCCAAGTTGTTGGTAACCTTGGCAAGCTCTTCATCAAACTTGTTGACTCTTGTAGCTTGGTTGGCTGCGAACTTCTTGATCCATTCAGGATTCATGTAGTCCTTCTCCGGAACATCCATAGCCTTAGTAGCAGCAATACACTCTTCGGTTGTTATACCGTCGAGTTCAGCATCGAGCTCGGCTGCAATCTCGGCTATGGAGTTGTAGAAAACTCCATACTCCTTCGCTTGCTCCATGTCTTTAGCCATTTCATCTCCTCCGACAACAATAGATTTCAGCTTTTTTTGTTTCTTGTCGGTTGGCTTCGGAGCGGACTTCTTCTTCTGAGCTGTCTTCTTCGGCTGGGTCTTCTTCAGCTAAGATTCTTTCCCTGCTGGTATTTCTTCTTCAGCTTCTTCCTGAGTCACATCTTCCCCAATCTCATCTTCCCCCTTTTTGGCATCAGCAACAAGGCTGGCGACTGAGCCATCCAGAGAAGTGAGTTTCTGTTCAGCTAGCTGAATTCGGTTGAAGAGTTCATCAACAACGCTCTCCACATCAACCTTCTTCGCCAATTCCTTATCGCGGCGCTCTTGATCAGCTTTCTGCATTGCAGCGAAGGTTTTAGTGACTTCAGTTTGGAAATCGACGAACTCAGCCCATCTGGATTCGAATCGAGAATCCCATTCTTCGTCTTGCGTTTGTTGAGATTTGGCAAGATTGGACTCAGATATGGACTTGAGCACGTTCAGTTCTGATTTGATTCCAAGAACGGATGTCTTCAGGTCGGTGAAGTCCTTGCTGGTGGATGTTGAGAAGTCATCCATCTTCTTCTTGATCGCATCATGCTCTTCTTGCAACTTCCTGTGCTTTTTCTCCTGAGCTTCCATCATCCTCAGTTGGTCTTCTCGGTTGAGCTGGATGTTGGCAAGCATCTCCTTCCTCAGTTGATTGACCCTCTCAGCGATCAGCTCGCATATTTCATCTGTGGAGGATGCTGGCTGATCAGCTGGAGCTGGTTGTTCAACTGTTGCTGGGTGTTCAACAGTAACCATGGCTTGGAGATTGGCCAGGTACTGTTGAAGTTCTTCTTCCTCCTGCTTGGCTGCTGTGGCGGCTACGTCAAGGTCATCGATGAAATCAGCAGACTTGACCGGCATGTTGTCAAGGAAGGTGACACAAGCTTGTTCAGCTGTCTCCCTTGTGTCTCTTCCTTCTGCCTTGCTGATGTCCAGACGACGAGTCAGCAGTGCAACCTTGTTGTTGTACGCAACTTCAAGGTTGGTGTAGTTGAAATATTCCCTTATACGCGACTCATCGGCCTTGAGCTGGTTCCAGCTGTGTATTCGGATGGTATCTTCCTTGACATACCAGTGGCTGAATGTGATGTTGAATTGATATAGCAGCTAAGTTCCGAGAGTGGCAAAAGTGGGCATGTCGCGCGCCTCGGGAAACATTCCGATCAGCTTCTGAAAGCAGTAGGCCAACTTGCCTTCATGTTCCAACACGACAGCTCGACAATCAGCTTCTTCGTCGATGGGGGAGGGAGAGAAATTTTCATAAGGGATTGGTTCAAGGGTTTCCTCAACATTGGCCAAAGAGGTGGTCGCAATGTTGGCATCGAGCGGGGAGCTCAGAATTTCTGACTGTGTGGGGATGTTGGGATCAATAGGTTCCTCAACATTGGCCGAAGAAGTGGTCACAATGTTGGCATCGAGCGGGGAGCTCGGAATTTCTGGCTGAGTGACGGTTGTCAGAACCTCTTTGGGCTGTACGGCATCAGCTCCTGTCGTGGGGGAGGTTAGAACATCTTCGGGTTCCTGGGATGAGGAAGATGCATCCGAGGAGATGTTCGGCTCATCTTCTGGATCAATTTCCATCCCTTCCATCACGTCTCGATGGGGAGAGTTCTCCTTCCTTGTTTTACTTTCACGAGGAACAATCTCGAAAGCGTCCTTGTCAACTGAGTGACTCGACTCAAATGGTTCCTCCTCAGCTGGTTTTGCAACTGACTTCTTCTTGAAACGAAGCCACAACTTCTTCTTAGCTGGTTCTTCCTCTTTCTCCTTATCTGACTCATCTCTGAGTCAGCGTGCAGCTGTTGATTTTGAAGTGCGGCCGGGAGCTGGAGCCAGCTCCTCAGCTGTATCTTTTTCCTCAGCTGACTTCACAACTTCCCTTTTCTCTTTAGGAGTATAAACACTCTGAATCACATCCAGAGCCTTCTTGGCTGTTGGGAACAGCATCTGCCTCTTGACTGGGGTCTCCTCATAGTCTTCCCACACCATGTTCTGATCCTTCGTGGCGAGAAGGATCAGGGCAGAAATTTTAACTCCGAAGTTGAGAGTTCCCTTAACACTCAACAACTTCTCTCCAGAGTCAGTTGTGGTTTCTGTAATCTTCTGCTTCTCCATTATCAACTGGTGTTCGAAGAACTTGAACCAGTTAATGTTGTGCTTGTGCTTGTGCTCCAAAGCAATCAGCTGCTTGAGCTTTGGTCGGCTGATGTCCCCAAAAGCTCTGCTGTATCCGAAGATGACTTTGGATACAACATCGAACAGAAGTCGATTCTCGAGCTTCAACTTCGTGCGCTGCATGTTGCTCCTCAATTTTTCTGGAGTGATGAGAGCATTCTCAAGAAATTAATCTGCATCTACATCGGTGATGTTCTCGACGGTGTCCGTGGCGGTCAGATTTGGTGGAATGATGGAGCGTAGCATATCGGAAACTGGTATGGAGGCGGTGACATGGCGGATCGTTCTGGCAGGAACGTCGCGCTGTCGACCGGAGATTTCTGAAACGAGGCCATCTCGGCTGTCGCTAGGAGACTTCAGGTTTAAGTAGAATTCTCCGACCTGTTGCCTAAGTAGGTGAGTGGGGAAGAGCGTCGCCCACTCAAGAAGACCATTCTCCCTGAGAAGATCGGCGAGGGGAGATAATACCAGTGACTCCAGTGCGTCTTCCGACAGAATCTGCTCAAAATAAATTTTGGATAACATCATATCAAAAGATTCCTCGTATGATGAAGGGACTAGAGCAGGTCCAGAGGATGCCATCTTCTTTCCTTGCGAAGAAGCTTTTGGTGTCATCTAATATTGCAGAGAGGTTTATATATATAGAGAGAAAGAACTTAGCAGAAATGGTGAGACAGAATCAGAGACGATGATGAACAGTTACTGCAGATAAACACAAATGTAGAAAGTAAGAAATCACTTCCTGGTTTTCCGCCTTTTATAGGTTCGTGGGTCGATTGAAATCGACGGCCAGGGTTGAATGGCACGAATCCATCATCAGCTGAAATCTCACGACTGTTGACTAGCTTTGACTAACGTTGAATTCCGAGTTCCAATACGTGCGAGTGAGAAGGTGAAATGTTTTTATGTCAGCCCAGTCGCACTATAAAGTAAGGCTATTGATGTTCAGCCGTACTTTACATTAAATGCGCTATGATGGCTATATTACTCTAACTGACATGCTCAGGAATGTTTGAATTTATTTCAAACATTCTCATTTAAGACACAAACACCTTCAGCCATAAATGATACCTGCCAGCTGATGTCGGAATCAGCTGTGTTCCAATGTTGCGGCATACCATCAGCTGACTCGAGTTCGTCTGTTCAGCTGACGTCTGATGTCTTCGGATGGCGATCCGCATCTGAGATTCCCCTTCATCTGAGCTTCCCCCTCAGATGGATATCTATCTCTTCAGCTCGGCTGATTCCTCATCTGATGGATCCAACAATCCAAGGAGATCGCATAATATCTTGAATCGTGCTTCGGCTAGAGGTTTGGTAAAGATATCGGCTCTCTGAATCTCAGTTGGAATTTTCTCCATAGATACATCCTTCTTCTCAATATGATCTTGGATAAAATGATGTCGGATGTCAATGTGCTTCGTCCGAGAATGGTGAACAGGATTCAAAGAGATAGCAATGGCACTCGAGCTATCACAATGGATGGGAACCTGTCCAGTTGCTACTTCATAATCTCTCAGCTATTGCTTGAGCCACAACACTTGCATGCAACAACTACCGGCAGCCATATACTCTGACTCGGTTGTAGAAGTGGCAACACATGCTTGTTTCTTTGAAAACCATGAGACTAACTTGCTTCCCATGAACTGACAGTGTCCAGATGTGGACTTCCTATCCAACCGATCTTCGGCTAGATCCGCATCTGAGTATCCGGACAGTTGGATATTGTCGTCAGCTGGGTACCACAACCCAACATTAACAGTACCCTTCAGATACTTAATGATGTTCTTTGCTGCCAACATGTGTGCTTCCCTTGGCTGAACTTGGAACCGTGCACACACTCCAACCGCGTAAGATATATCTGGCCGACTGGCGGTTAGATATAGCAAAGAACCAATAATCCCTCTATACTTACTGGCATCCACGAGTTTTCCCTCAGATCCAGGTTCAATCTTCTAGTTAGTATTCATCGGGATCCGTGTGGTTTTACTTGACTGCAAACCGAACTTTGTGATGAGCTCCTTTGTATATTTAGACTGATTAATAAAAATCCCTTTTGATGACTGCTTCACCTGTAGCCCAAGAAAATAGTTCATCTCGCCCATCATCGACATCTCGAATTTCTCCTTCGTGAGAGTTGAGAATTTCTCGCACAGCTCCTCCGACTTGGAACCGAATATGATGTCGTCGACATAGATTTGCACAACAAGTATGTCTTCTCCAACTTTTATGGTGAACAGTGTTTTGTCAACTGACCCTCGTTTGAACCCCGAGTTCAGAAGAAAACCACATAGAGTGTCATACCAAGCCCTAGGTGCTTGCTTCAATCCATAGATCACTTTCTTCAATTTATACACTCTTCCATCTCCAGTCTCAAAACCAGGAGGCTGTTCAACATAAACATCTTCCTTAATATCACCGTTGAGGAAGGCACATTCACATCCATCTGATAAACTTTGAATTTGTGAAATGCGGCATAGGCTAGAAAAATTCGGATGGCTTCCAACCTTGCAACAGGCGCAAAGGAATCCTCTAAATCAATTCTTTCTTGTTGGCAATATCCCTGAGCTACCAACCTTGCCTTGTTTCTCACGATGAATCCAATGGCGTCTCTCTTGTTCTTGAAAATCCACTTTAATCCAATGACTTTAACACCATTTGGTCTTTCTACCAACTCCCATACACAGTTGCGTAGAAATTCATTCAGCTCTTCTTGCATGGTTGTTGTCCAATGAACACAGTTGAGAGCTTCCACAACATTCTTTGGTTCTAGCACATCAGCTACGAAACATGAAATCATGGCAACATCTCCCGCCTGTTCGAACTCCTCAAGAACTGCCAACTCCTGAGCATATTGGGCGTAAGTGTTGGAATTTTTCCTAGCTGAGTCTGGATTTGTAACTCTGCTCCTAGTACGCACACCTTTGGCTGGATCTCCGATGATGTTGTCCTTGGAATGATCTTCATACCATCTCTTGTTGCGTCTTTCTTCTTCTTCCAACAGTGGTTGTTCCGTGATCTGAGCTGTGGGAGATGCTGTGATCTTCAGAGCTGGTGATTTATTTCCTGTTGAGTCTGGATCCTCAACATGGATAATAGTTTGAACCGATCTAGGTTGGGCTTCAGATGCTGATGCGGCTGAAGTGACATCAGCTGAAGTTCCCCCTTGAGATGAGCTGGGGTCCTCACATTCATCTTCAAAGGAACAAGGATCATCATCCTTGGTTGCCCATACCAATGGTTCAGCTAGATTCTTCTGCCTTAGAACCTGCGATCTAGTGAGAGCTGGTGGAACATGTGGATCTGCTTGTTGTCCTTTAACCTGTTCCCAGCACTCAAAAGTAGATTTATCAAAACTAACATGAGGTGTTATCTCCACAACACGAGAACTGTTGTTGAAAACTCTATAAGCCTTGATCCGAGCGGCATATCCGAGAAATATGCCCTTCGAAGCCTTGGCGTCAAAAGTTTTCAACTGAGTCTTCCCATTGTTGTGAATATAACACTTAGAACTAAAAATACGAAAATATGAAATATCAGGCTTCCTGCGTCTCCATAGCTCATATGGAGTCTTTCCCAACTGCTTGGTCAGAAGAGACCGGTTCTGGGTATAACAAGATGTGATGATTGCCTTAGCCCAAAATCTCTTTGGCAGAGCTGAGCTTGTCAACATGGATGTTGCGGCATCCTTCAGCGTTCGGTTCCTTCGCTCGGCTACTCCATTCTGTTGTGGAGTACGCGCAGCTGATGTTTGATGAGTGATTTTATGCTTCTCGCAATATTCAATGATGGTTTTATTTAGGAACTCGGTTCCACGGTCTGATCGAATAGAAATGATTTTCATCTCTTGTTGGTTTGATATCCGATCTATCAGCTTGGGTAGCTCATCTCGGGTTTCATTCTTGTGACGCATGAAAATGGTCCACGTGTACCTAGAGAAATCATCAGTAACAACAAGTGTATATTCGTTACCATTCATGCTCTTGGGAGTAACAGGCCCGAAGAGATCCATATGGATCAGCTGCAATACTCAGTCGGTTGAGGAATCGTTTTCAACCGAAAGGAGGATCTAGCGAGCTTTCCCAGCTGACACGCACTGCAGATATGTTTGGTTAAAAACACACGGTTCGGAATGCCCTTTGCATGTTCCTGTTTCGCCAGTCAGTTCATTGTCTTGAAATTCAGATGGATGAGCCTTTTGTGCCACAGCCAGCTCATATCTGAACTGCTCTTTGATAAAGGACAGGTGTCAGGAGGACTACTATTCCAATCTGCATAGTAGACATTCCCGGTTGGGGATCGATTTCCCAACAATATGACTTGCTTTGTTCTGATATTTTTGACCCTGCAGCCCTGCGCATCAAACTTGACAGAGAAACCATTATCACAGAATTGGCTGATGGAGAGCAAGTTATGCTTCAATCCATCAATATATGAAACATTGGAAATAAATACATGATTGGTTTGAAGGGTACCGTAGCCTTTGGTGTGACCTTTTGAGTTGTCACCAAAGGTAACTGATGGTCCTTCCTTCTCCACGAAACTTCCAAGCAAATCCTTCAGATTTTTCATGTGTTTCGAGCATCCACTATCCATCACCCACATGGTATGTGATGCTTTATTCTTCCTCAGCTATTCCTCCTGCTCCTGCACAGAGAAACACGCTTAGGTCTCCAATTTTAGTTGGGTCCTGGATGGTTAGAACCAGTTCCCCCTTGAACTGTGGGTCGCTTTTCCCTGTAGATTCGGATAGATATGTCATTCCAAATTATCTTTCCTTCTCCATCAACTATAACAACACCTCGGTCATCCTTAGGCTTGTTGTTGTTGACGTTCTGATTCTTGGGAGGAGATTGATTTCTCCCATTGTGAGTTTTAGAAGGAGAGGTGTTCCCCCTATTTTGCTGACATTTCTGACCCTGTTGGTTTTGCCTATAAGGTCGGACACCATTTTAGAATCTTTGTGGCTGAGTCTGATTCCATTTTCTTGACTGTCGACGACATCTGTTCATGCCCTGTTGTTGATTCATATTCTGGCACGAATATCTCCAGCTGTTGGAACTATTCCACATTGGTTGACTTTGATTGAACCTCTGGTTGTTCTGATGATGGAACCGATGTTGATTCTGATGGTTGAATCCCTGTTGGTTCTGTTGATTCCATCCCTTCTGAGGTCGATTCTGAGGTCGGTTCTGATTGAATCTCCGTCGTCTCCGGTTCCTCTTCTGAGTCCTGGAACATTCCCCCTCGGTTGTTATCCCAACCGATGGATTCTTCAGTTCTCCAACCACAGCTCCTTTTCCTTTCTCATTTGCAGTTTCCTTAGCTGGTTGAGCTTTAGGTGCTTGCTGTGACGTGGAGGTTGGATTAAGTTGGGGAGTTGCAGACTCAACATTATTTAGTTTGGCAACCGTGACATCCACAGCCTTGACAAAGGTTGCGGGTGAAATTCCAGAGTCCTTGACCATGTCGTAACCGAGTCCAGACACGTCATCCATTTGTCTTTGGTAACTGATGAGATTCTCGATGATTTTGGATGATTGATATAGCTTTATCAAGTTGTCCTTCTCAGTTTGCAAATCCTTGAGGAGAACAACTATATGCTCGGTCTGTGCGTCTGACTTCTTCATCAGCTGATCGATCTGTGCCTCTTGCTTGTTCAACTGATCATGCTGCTCCTTGATCTGCTCCTTCAACTCCTCATCGGCTGGAGCCCTAGTTTGGTTGGCCTCATTCAGTTGACTTTTGAGATCATCAATCTCTTTGGTTTGACTTTTAATCAGATCGTCCTTTTCGGTTAAGGATTCTTCAAGTTTGGCAAACTGTTCTTGAAGATTCTTAAACTCAACCGATTGCTGATGCAGTTCCTCACTGAGTTCTAGGAAGTCACCCCAAGAGGGTTCCAACTCTTCATCCACTGTTTCCTGCATGTTAGTAGCATTAGAAGAGTTTAAATTAACTGGACTAGAATGTACCTCAGCATCATCCTGGTCAGTTCCAAATGCCATGAGACATTGATCCTGTCCGATAGCGTTGTTGGTGGAAGTCAGCTCGTCCTCATCTTCGGTGTCGGTGAAGATGTCCATGTCGTCAGCTGCTTCTTCTGCAACCATGGCCTTGTTCTTTGCATTTTGCTTGGCCCTCAACGCTTCTCTATCTTTCTTCGAAAGATCTGGACAATCAGCTTTAAAGTGTCCCTCTTTGCCGCATTCAAAGCAACTGTTGGTCACAGGCTTTGAGTTATCTCGAGTTCGGTTGGATTTATAGAACCACTTATATTTTCCAAACCGAGTATCCATGTCAGCTAGCTTCTTTGACAGACGGCTATACTCTGTTGCAGCTCTTCTCTGCTCGGCTCTTTCGAAGCTGTGTCCGCAAATCTTGTTGCCCTTGATGTTTGCGGCTTGGAATAGTCAGCTCGAAGTGCTATTGTCTTTGTTGCTGAACCAACATCCTCATGTCGACTCGTCTGCACCGAGGACTGAGTTGATCTTCGTCGGTTCACCTTGTACTCGTTTCCTATCAGAATTGAGAACAGTCTGTCAGTTCCCATTTCTCCAAGATCAGCTCGGCTTTCATGAATGTTGGTGAAGGTGTCCCACTCAGCTGGTAAGGCTTGTAATACTTTGAGATTGATCTCTCTCAATGTATATTTTCCCCGTCGGATAGACTGAATCCTTCAGATGATATCCATGAACCGAAGCTCCAACTGATCAATGGTTTCATCCTCTTTTAGACAGAAGTTGTCAAAATCTTGACAGGCATGGGAGAACTTGTTCTCCTTGGTTTCGTCACTCCCTTCACTAAGAGATGCCAAAATATCCCACATCTCCTTAGCTGTGTTGCACTCTTCTATCCATGGAACATAGTCTTGTCTAACTGTGGACATGATAGTGCTCTGAGCCCAGATATCCAGCTAGCTCACTTTTGCTTCCTCAGGAGTGAAATCTTCTGGCTTCTTCTCAACCATCACCTCAGTTGCGTCCCCATTATTGGGATTTGTAGGAGTACGAATGACTTTTTCCATGATGGTGATCGATCCAGATGTAATCACTTGTTGCATTTGATGATGCTTGGACAGTAGAATCTTCTTCATCCCAGTTTTCCAGGATGTATAGTTCACAACCGAGAACATGACAACAATCTTGTCTTTAACATCCATCTGCACACAACAAACAGACAACAAATGCAAGCAGATATGCACTAGCGTGAAAAAGATCTATTCAGTTGACCACTGAAGAAAAACACCTCGATTCACACCTCGTGAAATAGAGTCAGCAGTCTTTTGAACCACTGCTCTGATACCACTTGATGGTTCCGATACGAATCCTGGTGTATGGGGGGGGGGAATACACCATGGTCCCGATACGAGTTCTGGTGTATGGGGGGGAATACACCAAATAGGAATTTTAAAACAACTCTCGAAAAATTATCACAACTGAGTAAGAGGACTCAGCTGGAATCACAACTGAGTAAGAGAACTCAGCTGGAAGAGTGGTGCTGTGCAAAATGTGGTGGATAAAAAATAACTCGTATAAAATAACTCACGCTCAGATGCAAGGTCGGTCAATAACCAAATCAGTTTAGAATGTAAAAATGCAGTTTTGAGTGCTAGTTAGTTGGTCAGTTGGATATGCAAAAAGTAACTGAATTGAAAACACAAACACACAAAGGATTTACGTGGTTCGGAGAGAACTCCTACGTCCACGGGGAGTTGTGAGTCCACACAACTCAGTGCAAATTCTTTAAGACTGCAACCACAAAGCTTACGCGGGCTTTGCAACCGTTCTGATAAGTTTGCGGGTATTTATCAACCTTACAGATAAGTTTGCAGGTACTTATCAACCTTTCTACTCAATTTCGGGAAGAGCAGGATCCTAACAACCTTTTTAGGGGATGTGTATAAGGGTGGGTTTTCCAACTACTAGCTCGAACAAAGAAGTGAGCTAGGATCTAAGCTTGAACAAATGAAGACTCAAACTAAGATCAAAAACACCAAGACAGGTTCTAACACTCTATAAACTCTCAACTGGTGATGTTCTTAGAGATTAATTGCGGTTTTGCTTGTGTGCAGGATATCGTCTTTATTTTGCTCTTTAGTAAATTCTCGCACTTATCTGTCTTCTGTCTTGATGAATGAATGAATGCCTCTATTTATAGGCGGTGAGAATCAACTAGCCGTTGGAGGAGCCGTTGATCTCTGTTCTGTGAAAGCGATGGCTTGTCTCTCATCTCTGCAGATTTTCCCGATTTGGCAACTGTGAACTTCTGCTTTCCTTCTGAGACAACCTTGTGTTGGGCCAAATGAGGTAATGACAGAACGTCAAACCTTCTCGTGACTTCCTTTTTGAAATTCAAATTTCAACCTTTGTCTTTCAACATTGGTTGGTCGGTTGAGAAGTTTGGTCTTCATCTGAGTGGTCTTCAGCTGATGTTCCATCTGATCGCTACCTTCATCTGACATTCTGTCTGAAGAGGAGCAGTTGAACCCTCAGCTGCCTTGAACTTCATGTTGTCGATCTATCAGATCGAATCCTGCAACTGATGTTCCATCTGAACAGTTGGCTTGAATGCTCAGTTGTCTTTCTTACAACTGATGTTCCATCTGTTGTTGTATCCGAGTAATGCCATGTTGCCGTCTACAGCTGGAGACCTGTAAAGATAAAATCTCAACATTGCTCAAACAGCGAGCCTAAATACTAACATTAGGATCTGGCAACATCTACTCGGTTGGGGTTAGTTGGTTTTGGAATCAATCAAAACTTTACTTAAATTTCCCAACAATATATAATGTAAACAATGATTCCAAGATAAAATTGAGATTAAAACAAGTATAATAGCCTTTTGAATTTCTGAATTCGGAGATCGTATGAAGAAGTTATGACAAAACGAAGATTTTGTGCACTTAAGTCAATTTTCTAAAATTAAAAATAAAGTTAAGTGAAAATATGAGACGATTGAGCTTAGAAAATTAAATCGAGCTTATGGGAACTTGAATCGAGTAAAAACGAACCTTTATGCTTGAAAAGGAATAAAAGTTGAAGCTTACGAGGAATTAAATTAGGAGTTATTTGATCTATAAATCAAAAGTTGAAATTTCTTGAATAATTGTTCGATTAGATTTACTTTATGCTAATCGTGAAAGTTTAGGAATTTTTGGAACATGTGCACGTTTTACGAGAAAAATAGTGTCTTACTTTATTCCAAGAATTTTTGAATGAGGTCTCGGATTCCAATCCGATTCCATATTTGGAATTTGTTGAACTTTTATAAGATAAATGAAACTATTTTCATTCAAAACCGAGATCTTTTGTTTTTAAGTTGAAAAGAGAAGCAGAGTTGAGTCAGCATGAGTTAATAACCGAGTCTTGAATGAGTTTCCGAGTTTATAATTATGATTAAATGAATTTATGTGATTTTCTAGAATTTTTCTAGAATATTTAATTATATTTGGAAAATTTTTCTTTTTCCATCTATTTATCGAAGTCGATCGTTTATCTGTTTATGAATATCTGAATCTTGATCTGAAAGTCTGTTTGTGAATGATTTGTGATTTTAGAAACCGAGAATTAATTTCGGAATTTTCTGAGTTCGTTTAACTCGAGAAATCGAGAAAAACGAGATGTGTGATGTGAATAGTGATTTCTTGATATTGTGGATTATTTAATTATTAAAATAATTGGACGTTGTTGAGTCCATTACCTGAGTCTCAGAGTCTGTTGGTTTAGTACTTGGGTAGAGCGGAGAAACCGAGAAAGACCGAGTTATATAAGTCGAGATAAGTTAAGAATTCCGAGTCAGGTAGAAATCCGAGTAATCGAGTTTAGATATCGTTTTTATACGAGAAATAGAACTCGTCCATATAAGAATGTTAACCTTGAAGGAACGAGTGAAGTTCGATAGTAAGAAACGAGTGGAGTTTAGAAGTAAGGAGCGAGGCAGAACGTGGTATTCCGAGCAAAACTACTGGATGACAAGTGGGCTTTCTAACCTAAACAAATCGGTGAATGTGATTACTATTATCATATTATGTGAGTTTCTAATTAACTGACTTGCCAATTTTTTAGCTTTGATGTATGTTACCACCTACTTGAGGAAGACGAATTTGGTCCTGTGTGAGACGGGATTTCTGTGTACACATGTTAGTGATCGTGTGCTTTCCCTTGGGTAAGCCGGTCACGGTGTTTGAGAAGGAGGCCTACTTCTCGGCACTACTATTTGATTGTAGATCTGGTGCATACTAGAAATATATTACTGTTTGCGCAAGCATTTTCAAAAGTGAAATGATTTTATTGCATGCACAAGTTAACTGTTTTATAACTCTAATACTTGTGATGCAGCAAGAAAGGCAAGTTCAATTATATAGCTCTATCGAGCAAGCTTTCAATTTATTTTGGCATGTGTTCGTACTCAGCTCTGCATGTTATTTCTAAAATGTGCAGGTTAGCTCGGATGATGATGGTGCAGTGTGTTTGGTGGCGTTCGTTGTTTCGAGTCAAGATTTGTGTAAGGTTGGGTTATATGTCTTCATACATATAACTTTGGGATTTGATGTAGCATTCCGCTGCAACACCAATATTTATTCGTATTTTAAATTCTTTCAACTCTGATATCCAAATATGAGATCCATGCTCGACACTTTCTTTTGATATCCACTCGACTCTTAAATAACAAACTTGTTTCATTGAGTTTTGAAATGGTTAATCGATAGCAAGTTGATTAATTGTTATCGCTTTCAATAAAGATTCCCTTGTATATGAGCATGTTCCCTTATGAGTCGTATTTATTCAGTTGTTTCATTCTTCACCGTCCAATGGATTTTAGTCATTCCTACACACTAAAATTCGGGCTGTGACAAGATTTGCACCTGACCCGACCCACGCGCCTGCCCGACCCGCCCGTGGACCTCACACGCCTATTTATTTATGTACTTGTATTTTTTTTCATAATTTTTTTTTATTTCCAGATTTTTTTTCCTCCCTTTTTTTGTTTGTCACTTCTTTTTTTGTTTGTCGCTTCTTTTTTGGTCAAGATTCTAATGAGGGGAGCCGAAGGCCTCGGAGCGAGCCGAAAAAATTCAAATTATTGCCTGATGATTATCTTTATATTAGTAATAAGAGCGAAGGCCAGCAGCCATAAAATCGGAGTCGAAGGCTCCGTCAGAAAAAAAAATGCAAATTCATAAATAAATAAAAAGAGAAGTCAACGCCCGGTGTTGATCGGGTCGGGTCTGCACGGTGCAGATATCTTGCACCAGAGACCGTCTCTTCTTCAGCACGCTCGTGACCGCCTTATTATTGTGACATAAATTCCTGCAAAGGAATGCCTCGTGTGTCATCAGCGCAACTCTAGCAACCCTACTAAGAGTATAGATGGTTTCTCCAGCTTTCACCTAACGAGCTAGCTACGTAAATGGGATCAATGAGCAGCAGCGTTGCAGCAGCTGTCAAGGCACGACTATAGGAAAAGAAGATAAATGTAGGTGGCCTGGTGAGGTTTTCCATAATTGGCCGAACGACGAAAAGACTGATGTGTGTAAGATTCTGTATTTGGAGCTCTGGTGGTGTGCAACAATGATGGATGCCATTGTTGTTCAGGTAACTTTGTTCGCAAAATCTCGTATAGGACCTGCCGCACCCCATGCGACCGTGCGTGGAGCACGTGGGGTGCACGCGCCTGCACCCAAGCGCCTTAATTTTTTTTAATTTATTTTCAATTTTATTTTTTCAGATTTTATTTTTTTTTAATTTCCAATTTTTTTCCCTCTTTTTTTTGTTTGCCTCTTCGTTTTTTTATTTACCACTTCTTCTTTGGTCAAGATTCGAGCGAGGAGAGCCGAAGGCCTCAGAGCGAGCCAAATAAATCCAAATTGATGCCCGATGATTATCCTTATATTAGTAAGCAGAGCAAAGGTAGAGCTATAAAATCGGAGCCGAAGATCGAGCCGAAAAAAACTGAAATTAAAAAAATCAAAAATAAAAAATAATACTAATAGTAACAATAATTTTGACCGAGTCAATCCGACCCTGATCCGGTGACAGGGTCTATGCAACCTGCCGCACAGGAGATCGCCTCAACTTTGATTTGAATCACATTTTTTAGCCTATCTATGTAACTTATATAAAGGAAGATTTGTTAGTCTATAATTAGGATAAGACTCCGCTTCTCATGGCGACTCCCAATCCGGAAGAGGCGTTAGAATCTCTTCGTCGGATTGGAGAGCAGATAAGAGAAGTCTAGAGTCGACATAAGTCGTAAATCGATAAACGAAGGTTAAAAGTTCGAGTTCACAATTAGAGATAAAGGTTTTTCTCAAGGTGTTCCCTTCGAGTGGGATCCGCCATTTTAGCATAAAGAGAAAGTTTAAATCAAGACATACCGGACCATTCAAAATCCTAAGAGAGGATTCGGGTCGTTTTTTATAAGATAGTTTGTCGCCAAATTGCGAGAAATAGTATAAAAGTTTTTCACGCATGCGTAAGTTTATCTTCGATCCAAAGCGTGTAATCCGACAAGAAGACGTGGCCCTTGGGCCAGATTCGAGTCGCGAGAAGAGACCCGAGGAGATTCTGGATTGTAAAATCCAGCAGTCGAAGTTAATTCCCCTAGTTTAGATCTGGTGGCGACACCACGATCTTTAAAAGATGCAATGTGAGGGTTAGGAGTTAAAATAAAAGTAAGGGTCTTCCCGATTTATTCTCCTAAGATAAGCAAATTTTGGGATGAAATTTCTTTAAGGAGAGAGGATGTAAATACCCCGAATTTATGAGTCTTAATTAATCGTCCTAATTATGCTTAAGTGTGCCTAAGTATTTATTAAGTGTGGTTATATGTGATTATGTGCGAAGTTATGTGATAAAAAGTTCCGAGAAATAAATTTTCTTGTAAAATTACTAAAATACCCCTGAAGGACAAAAATGTATTTTACCGTTTCGGTGAATCGAAATAAAAATGTGAAGAGTTATATGAGCATAAGAATATGAAATGGAGTATGTGTGCGAATTTCGGAAAATTTTGAGAAAGTTGATTTTTCCATGAATAATAATTGCCGACGAGAATTCACTATACAACGATTATTTCTGAATTTCGTCGAATTAGTGTCTTTTGAATCTAGAATTTATTTTAAGACCATCTGTGCATGTTTAAGACTTTTATGACTTCATTTGAGTCGAGTCTGAAAATTTTATTTCGATGGGAGCAAATATGAATAGTAACTTTTTATGTTTTCTTCTTTACTCGGAATTTTGATCCAAAAATTAGATTTTCCGAATCCTTAATTTATTTGGTGAAGAATGAGACGAGTTAGAGTGAAATTGGATTTCGAGAAAGTGTAGTGGTGAGTTTTGAGTCGTTTGAGAGTTAGTCGATTAAAGAGGGACGTTTTGTACTGGAAAATCATTTCTTCCGGGCATTTTTATCTGATAAAAATCAGATTACTTTCCTCCTCATTAGCCAACATGGCTCTCTCCCTCTTCCATATATTGAACCCTACTCTCTCTCAAGAGAGTGAAATACACTCTCTAAACTCCCCCACTCTCATATCTTTCACTCTCCCTCACTCCCTCTCTCCCAACCGATCTCTCCATCCCTTCTCTCTCTCGGTCACACACAGACTATACTTACACTTCATTTCCTCCATTGAAGACATGAAGATGAAGCTCCAAATTTGCTAAGAAAATAGCCTTCGATCATCCAACGATTAAACCGACAAGGTATTCTTGATCCTCTCTTCGTTGTGATCATTTTAAGACTAGGATTCACCAGTCTCCCTCTCCTTTAAATTTCAACAGTTTCTAGCCAAGGAGGAGAGCTCGATCCTAGCTTGTTTTGAGGTCTAGAAGTCGAAGCTTTGCAAGGTTTGTTCATGAAAATAGAAGTTTAAAACTTGATTCTCCCTCCTTTCCAAAACCACCGAAAGTGTAGTCATGAAAAAGAAGTTTTGATTCTTAATTTTTGAATATGATATTCGTGATCCTTGTGTGATTATATGCATGAAGATTGAAGGAAAAAATTTGTTATATATATATATATATATGTGTGTGTGTGTGTGTGTGTGTGTGTGTGTGTGCGGTGAAAGTTTTGTAATTTTTATGGATTTTTGTGTTGATGATTTAACATGAGATTGAGGATGAATTTATGTTCTATGAATTAGTCTAAACCTTCTGTATGCTTGATTAAATGAGAAGAGTTTTCCTCTTTTTTTCCCCCTTTTTAAATCGATGGAATAGGGTAGAAAAAAAGAGAAATTTTTGTTGTGATATTCTTGATGAATGATTTGATGATATCTGATGATTTTGTGTGTGTGTGTGTGTGTGTGTGTGTGTGTGTGTGTATGTGAAGAATTAATGAGTTTTTGATGATCTTGATGAGATGATGTTAGAATAAAGAGATTTATGATGATTGATGCATGAGTATGAGGAAAAATTGAAGAAAGGAATTATCTTGTTATTTTTTGAAAAAGTCGAACTATATGCTTAAAAGAAGTTGATGATTTTGTGATGATTTTGATGATTTTGTGATAATTTTGATGATTTTGTTAGAATTATAAGTTATATGAAGATATGAGCATGTTTAAATGAGAAATAGAGAAGCATGAATTTTTATGAATTTTTCCTTGAAAAATTCGAACCATAGGAGTAAAGAATTTGATGAATTTTGAGGTTGTGGAGTCTTGATTCTTAGTTTGATGATTGATAAGTAAGTTTGAGTATAAATCGAGCCTAAGTTTAAGAGGAATCGAAGAAAGAAACTCGTTTGCTTAGAAAGCATGAAAAATTCGAACCAAATGAGCTTAAGGGGGGTGTATTCAATCCTGACTTTCATTGCATTTTAAAGACTTCAGAAGTCTGGGTGTATTCAATCCAGACTTCTGTTGGATTTCTGAAATCCGAGTATATTCAATCTAGACTTTTGTTGGACTTCTAAAATCTAGGTGTATTCAATTACGATTTCATTTGGATTTCTGAACTCTTGGTGTATTTAACATTCCATGGATTTTAAACTTATGGATTTTTGTTGGAGTTTCGTTGGAGTTTGATGAAAAAAATACACTTGATGAAATCCGATCGATATCGATGAGAATTGAAATCCATTGCAACCACAGTGCTGGGTGAGGATGAGCGGTCGTTGAGACATCCCAGCCGCCGCTGGGAGCCAGCTGGCGCTAGGAATGAGAATGGGCCCCAAACCTCGCTGAGAGCTGGGCACAAGTATTAGAATCCTTATATCATGTATCCTTCGAGTATGGCCTACAGTTTCATTCAATAAACACTCGACAAAGACAAAATGAAGCCTCATGTTTAAATTCATTGAATTTTCACAAATCTGGAACCTGAGTTTGATGTTAATTAGAGGAGGTGAATTAGAAGCAACTTTGCAATCTTCCTAAAATATGGCACACCTGCAAGAAGCCATGAACTTGGTCGAACACTAGAAGATCACAGGTAGAGGTTTCTTAATCATTATAGGATTTCTGAAAAAGTCTCCACACATCATAATCGAAGATTTTGATGAGGAGCGGCAGATTTGGTGAGAATTATGGGCTTTGAAATAGAAGGCGGGATCCACATACGCCATTAGAAGGTATGCTTGAAAGAGAAGTGAAGAGAGAGAGAGAGAGTGAGAGTGAGAGTGTGTGTGTGTGTTGATTCAGTAGAGAGCGAAATGTCTTTAGACAAAAAAAGGTGGGTTTTTAATTTTGGTATACCAGTGCTCTGGGGCTCTCCATTTCATTGACAGAAATGCTACTGTAATTAGTTATGGGATACAGACTAGTTGAAGAAGCGAAGAAGTTTCTAGGCTCGAATGCTCGGAAAGTATTTGATGAAATGCCTGAAAGAAGTATGGGTTCATAAACTCATCCAGCGGGGGCTGGGAATTTTCATTTCACGCGCCCGTTGGATTGCAGCGGCGCTGGGGTGATGGAATTCAACTCCAACGAAAGTCGATAAAAATCCACCCGAACTCCTTCACAAATCCCACAAAACTCCATCTGAAATCTACGAGTATTTCAAAACTCCATCTAAAATCTATAGACTTCCCAACTCCAATGACTTACAAACTCCAACCCACATCCTGATTGAATACACCCCCCTAAGAGTTATAAATATTGAGTTCTTGAGTTCGAGTTGGTGAATTAATGAAAGATTATCGAAATTGAAATTGTTTGAAGCATTATAGAATGTAAAATCGTTGAACTCGGATGCCTACGTAAAAAGCCCCAAAATTTTCGAAGGAAATGAGTAACAAAATTTGGGATTTTTGATGTTTGAGCTTGTAAGATGAAATTGATGATGAATTTGATCAATTGGAGTTATTCTAAGTATGATAGAACTTGAAATTTATGGAAAAAAATCAAGCATAAGAATTTTGAAATTGTGCAGAAAAATCTGGTGAAATTTTGATGAGATATGATGTTAATGATGATTTCAAGATGAATTTGGGATTAAAACAAGTATGTTAGCCTTTTGAATTTCTGAATTCGGAGATCGTATTGAAAGTGTTATGCCAAAACGAAGTTTTTATGCATTAATAAGTCGATTTTCTAAAATTAAAATAAAGTTAAGTGAGATTATGAGTTAATTGAGCATATTAGAACTTGAATCGAGTAAAAACGAACCCTTATGCATGAGATGGAATAAAAGTCGAAGCTTTTAAGAAAATTTAAATTAGGGGTTTTCGATTTACAAGTTGAAAGTTGAAATTGATTAAGCAAATTATTCAATTAGATTTATTTTAAGCTAATCGTGAAAGTTTGAGAATTTTTGGAGCATGTGCAAGTATTTCGAGACAATAGTGTCTTACTTTATTCCGAGAATTTATGCATAAAGTCTCGGATTTAAAATCTGATTCCATATTTGGATTCGTTGAATTTTTATAAGAGAAATAAAACTATTTTCATTCAAAACCGAGACCTTAAATTTTTAAGTTAAACATTCGAACAGTATCGAGTCAGCATGGGACAATGTTTTGAGTCTTGAATGTGATTCTGAGTATGAAATTGAGCATGTAAGAATATATGTGAATTTCTTGAATTTTTCTAGAATATTCTGAGGAGTTTTGAATTTTTTTTCTTTTTCCGACTAATTATTGAAGTCAGTCGTTTACCTAATTGTGAATACCTGATTTGAGATGTGACGACTTGAATGTGAATGAATTGTGTTTAAAGTGATCGAGATTTAATCTCTTAATTTTCTGAAGTCGTTTGATGTGTGAAATCGAGAAATTCTTATGGAATGAATAGTGATTTCTCAATTTTGATTATTTGATTAAGTCTCAATTTGTCTATATGGAAGTAAGGAGCGAGCAGAAAAGAGGTATTCCGATCGAGCCACTAGATGACAGGTCGGCTTTCTAACCGAAACAAAACGATGAATGCGAAATTATAAATATTATGATTATCGTATTATATGAGTTTTTAAATTAATTGACTTGCCAATGTTTGAGTTTTTATGTATGTTGCCATCTACTTGAGGAGAACGAATTCGGTCCTGTGTGAGACAGGATTTCTGTGTAGACATAGAGGTGATCGTGTGCTTCCCTTTGGGTGAGCCGGTTATGGTGTTTGAGAAGGAGGCCTACTTCTCGACACCCATATTTGATTGTAGAACTGGTACATACATGTGTTATATATTATTGTCTGCGCAGACATTTTCAAAATTGAAATGATTTTCTTGCATGCACAAGTTAACTGTTTTATATCTTTATACTTGTGATGCAGCAAGAAAGGCAAGTTCAATTATATAGCTCTATTGAGCAAGCTTTAAATTATTTTGGCATGTGTTTACTGAGTACGAAGTACTTAGCCCTGCATATTATTTCTAAAACGTGCAGGTTAGCTCGGATGATGATGGTGCAGTGTGCTTGGCGGCGTTCGTTTTTTTCGAGTCGAGTTTTTGTTTAAGCTTGGGTTATATGTCTTCATACATATAACATTGGGATCTGATGTAATTCTCCGCTGCAACACCGATAAATAATCGTGTTTTAAATTCTTCCAACTCCGATGTTTAATTAATAAGTCTCATGCTCGATACTTTCTTTTGATATCCTCTCGACTCTTAGTTAATAAACTTTTTTCATTGAGTTCTGAAATGAGAAATTGAAAGCAAATTAATAGTAAATGTTATCGCTTCCATTAAATATTCTCTCATACCCGAGTATGTTCCCTTGATCATTTTCCATTATTACACCCTCACTGTCCAATGATTTCTAGTCGTTTCATACGTTAGAAATTGGGATGTGACATATATGCATTTGATCATTGAACTTGGCAACCAAAATCAAATGAGTCGATGATGGAGTTGAACGCATAAATGCAAGTAGAAAAGCTCAACCTAGAAGGCGGAGGATGAAGAGCAGGGAGAAGAGCAATCCGAACAACTTGAAGAAAGGATCGAGTGAACATATATGCTTCAAAACTAGCTGGTCATACTCATGGAACTGTAGAGAAAAACCTGGATCTAAGAGTCTTTGTAACAATGGAATTTAAATGCTAAATGCTCCAATTGGTTGAGCAACTAATTTACGGTGTTTAATTCATTTATCAAGGGTAGGTTTTCAAAACTTCCATGATTTTAGATTTCAGAACAACTTTGAGATTAAATGTGAAGAGTGGCGAAGATAATTGGTGCGTCTTTTTTAACAAAAAATAATCTAAGAAGCAGCCGGTATCCCCACACTGCACAAGATAGTATCAAGTAAGACCGTTTCCCACATAACCGGCGAGAATTTTTCATTTGTTTCAGTCTGCAAAGTACGTAACTCCAAATTCACCAATAATTTTGTATAGATTGGAAATGAAATTTAATAACAAGTATCCAAAGAGTAGGTTTTTATCAAAGATGTAAACATATTCCGGTTTTTAATTAATTCCACCATAGCTCTCTTAATCCGATCATCAGTGCAAAAATAACTTTTCATGCATGCCAACCAGTATGACAACCGTAGACACTTTTGATGCGATCTTATATCTCTTTAATTTATCGATAACCAGGAAGACTCTTCACCAATCACTTCTCTTATCGACTGACAACCTTAGAGTCGCTCTATGAATTTAATGATTCGGCAACATTTTTTTAATTAAAGAGACCCGATTCAGAATTCAGTGAACTCTGACGCAGTATACGAATTAAGACTGTTTTTCCCATGAAATTAAAGAATCAGTTTACCAATAACCTAAACCACAATTACGGATGACCGAATTGATTGGCTACTAATTAATCTCGGACTACTAAGTATTTCAAACTATCTAGTAGAACCAATACAATGAACGACTGTAAACACAAGAATCACAGATACATGCATAAATTTAAGTGTAAAAACGTATTAGATCTCACATAATAAGGAGGCTAAGGCTCCATAAAATCTTCACTGGAATAAGAGTTTAACTCGGATTCAAGCTATAAAGTCTTGAAGGAAATAAAAGAAAATGATATCTAGGAGGAATACATAAATGTTAAAATCTATCTATGCGCCTGCTCTAATGAAAACATCTTTTATTAATTAAAATTAAAATTTTAAAACTTATTAATTTAAATTTGAATATTACATACATTAAAAATAACAAAAATTATATAAAGACTAAAGAATTTAAAAATTACAGAAAATTTGAAACATATAGATTACAAAATTAAAATAATTATCTCTCAGGGAAAGGGAGCTAACAACGAATTTATATATAACAAATGTTACTCCCTCCGTCCACGATAAGTGTGGTCCGATTTTCTTTTTTGATCATCCACGATAAGTGTGATTCAGCGAAAAATGGACATGAACCTTTACCTTTTATCTTTAAAAGTTTGTTAATTTACTAAATGACCTTTATTCTATTTTAATAATCTCAAATTACTACATGACTTTTAGTTGGCTTATTCTACACTACAAATCTTACAATAATTGTTGGCTACTCGTAATATTTTTTCCTTCTCCACTCTCACTAACTCTCCGTTTCTTAAAACATATTTCACTCACCACACAGACTTATTGTGGACAGAGGGAGTAGTTATTATGTGATGCAATCCAAGATTAAAGATCTGAAGATTTTATTTATTTTATTTTAATTTTCTTTTTTTATTATTGTAGGCCAAAAATAAGGCTATATTTTAGTTATTTTGGTAATATTATATTTGATTAGGATAAGGATTGGTTTCCTTATTAGATTAGGATTTCTTTCCTTATTGTTCAATGAATTGTTTCCTTACTAGATTAGGATTATGTTTCTTTTTATTCAAGGAATTGTTTTTCCTTATTAGAATAGGACTCTATTGTATTCCACCCCTATAAATAAGTCTAGTAGGGCATGGATTAAATAACGATTTGATAAATAATATTTTGTGAGTTTATCTCCTTCAGTTCGTTCACCGAACTAGCGGATTGGCAGCATGCCATCGTGATGTTCTTATCGATTTTATCAAACGGTTCACCATCCCGTTTGTGGTGTCATTCATCGTCCCCGAGTTGCTGTATCGTCCTATCATTGGATTTTAGGGATTATTCGCCTAATTCACTTGTGAGAAACACATACAGAGGTTTTGGGATATTCCATCTTATCCATCATTCATCATCCCCGAGTTGTTGTGTCGTCCTATCGTTGGGTTTTAGGGATTTATTCTCGTAATTCACTTGTGAGAAACAGATACAGAGGTTTTAGGATACTCCATCTTTAACTGGTTCGGTTCAGATTTGGTCTTGGGTGTATACTATTCACGTCGGCGTCTGCAACTCCGACGAGGATCGTATCATTTGGTATCAGATTTGGTATCATTTGGTTTGAAGCTTTGGATTTGAGGATAAATCCCTTTCAAGAGGAGGGGAATGATGCAATCCAAGATTGAAGATCTGAAGATTTGATTTATTTTATTTTAATTCTCGTTTTTTTATTATTGTAGGCCAAAAATAAGGCTTTATTTTAGTTATTTTGGTAATATTATATTTGATTAGGATAAGGATTGGTTTCCTTATTAGATTAGGATTTGTTTCCTTATTGTTCAAGGAATTGTTTCCTTACTAGATTAGGATTATGTTTCTTTTTATTCAAGGAATATTTTTTCCTTATTAGAAAAGGACTCTATTGTATTCCACCCCTATAAATAAGTCTAGTAGGGCATGGATTAAATAACGTCAAAACGATTTGATGAATAATATTTTGTGAGTTTATCTCTTTCAGTTTGTTCACCAAACTAGCGGATTGGCAGCATGCCACCGTGATGTTCTTATCGACTTTATCAAACGGTTCACCATCCCGTTTTTGGTGTCATTCATTGTCCCCGAGTTGCTGTATCGTCATATCGTTGGGTTTTAGGGATTATTCGCCTAATTCACTTGTGAGAAACATATACAGAGGTTTTGGGATATTCCATCTTATCCATCATTCATCGTCCCCGAGTTGCTGTGTCGTCCTATCGTTGGGTTTTAGGGATTTATTCGCCTAATTCACTTGTGAGAAACAAATACAGAGGTTTTGGGATACTCCATCTTTATCCAGTTCGGTTCAGATTTGGTCTTGGGTGTATACTATTCACGTCGGCGTCTGCAACTCCGACGAGGATCGTATCATTATGTAAGTTAGTTTATAAGTTTAGTGGGTAAGCATTTTGTCCTCATTCCAATAGGTCACAGGTTCAAACTCTATTGCCAACATTTAACTTTTTATAGCTAAAAAATGATATATTTAAAAAAAATAAAAATAGATTAATATCATGCACAAATCTTGAAGTAAATAAATTGAAATTATAATTTTTATTAATTTTGAAGACTAGCATGTAGTTAGGTGGGAAATGGTATACCAAACAAAATACTAATTATAAAAATATCTTGTTAAACTAAAATCTAAATAGCTCGATTTATTTAGTATGGCTCTTTATTAATCAAATACATGTATTGAGAGAGAGAGAGGGGGGTCCAATATAGCAGCTTTTGATCTCAAATGAGGACACAATTAAAAACAAGAAAGTGCAATCTCCTAATTTATAAAATCAAATATTTCTGGTTGCCAAGTGCAGATAATCAAATGCATTTACTGTACATACATTTTAATTGTGATGTATATAAACTTTAATTCAACTTCGAAATCATAAATTAAACTAAATTCCACCATAATTCCATGAGGACTTGTATGCACTCATGCAATTTTTTTTTATCGATTTAATTAATTTTAAATTACATAGAGAAAAATAGAGATTTCTTAATTCTAATAGGAGATTGTTAAGAAATGGGTAGCAAATTTTAATTTTGAGTCAGAGATACTCAAAGTGGTGCCATTGTGGATCAAGCTCTCAAATCTGCCATTGTCTTGCTGGGGAGGGCAGTCGTTGAGTAGAATTGGTAGTATCCTTGGGAATCCTCTTTGTACAGATGAGTGTACAACAACTCAAACAAGGATTTCATATGTTAGACTTCTCATAGAAGTGGATGTGATGCTGCCTATATAGCATAGTATCAATATAGATGATGGAGATGGAAATGTTGTAAATCAGAGGGTAATATATGAGTGGATTCCTCCCTATTGCACGAAATGTCATATGGTAGGACATGATTGCAATAACAAAGAAACAGCAAAGATGGAATCGAAGAAACAATGGGTTCTTAAGCAGCAACAACCTCAGAAGATAGAAGAGAGGGCACCAACTGTTGAAAAGGCAACTCCAATTCCAAAAATGCAGGAGGGGAAAAGGGGAGATCAGGGGTTTGGAAATTGGACAGTTCCCAAAAGAACATTCAGCCAAGCAGTTAGAGGAGAAGGGAATCATCCTATTATTTCGCCTAATTCATATCATATGCTACAAACTGAGGAAGAAACACAACCACATTTTGAAAAGGGCGGGGACCTCATCCCCTTGGGGGCAATATGAAGCTAATCATATGAAATGTTAGAGGCTGTAACAAGCCTTATAAGCAGAAGGAAGTGAGGAGATATCTGCTTAATAAACATATAGATATGGGAGTACTTTTAGAAACTAGAGTGAAGAGAAGTAAATTTGATAAAATCTCTGCCAACTTAAATAAGAGGTGGGAATTCTTGCACAATTATACTCATGCTGAAAACGGTCACATATGGATTGGATGGGATCCACAGAAAATTACTGTGAAGGGATGTGAGATTCATGAGCAAGGGATGCATGTTGAAGTGTTTCATATGATATCAGGAAACAGTTTCATATGATAGCAATATATGCCTTGAATACTATTGATCAAAGAAAAGATGTGTGGAGATTTATTTCAGATATAAGTACAAGTATATCAGAGCCTCTTTTGATAGGAGAGGACTTTAATGCTCTATTAAAACCTGAAGATAGATTTCAAGGCCAGGTAGTCACCCCTGCTAATATTAGAGATTTTGAAGAATGTCTACAAGTGTGTGAGTTAACACCTTTGAAAATGATTGGTAACACACTTTCATGGTGTAATAACCAAGAAGGAGAGAGAAGAATCATGTCTCTAATTGACAGATGTGTTGGAAACTCTTAATGGAATAGACAATTTGGAGCAGTAATTGTTGAGCTACTTGATAAGAACTGCCCTGATCATTGTCCTCAATTTTTGAGAGTGGAAGAAGAAGAAGGAAATAGAAACTACCCTTTCAGATTTGTTAATGCTCTAACCAAACTTCCTGAGTTCAAGACAATTGTCCAAGAGGGATGGACAGCTCAATTACATGGGAATAAACTTTTGAGTATATGGTATAAGTTGAAACAATTGAAGAACAAATTTAAACAGCTAAACCACAATCACTTTGGACAGATTCCAGAAAAATTAGAAAGCCTGAGAAGTCCTCTGAGGGAGACTTATAATCTCCTAGGCCAAGATCACATGAATATTCATCTGATTAATAAAGAGAAAAGAATAATTGAAGAGTTAGAGAAGTGGAGTCAGGTAGAAGAAAACATATAAAAACAGAAAGCAAGAGATGAATGGGTGAAGTTGGGGGATTCAAAAGCTGTAAAACTTCTTATATCAGATTCAGGGGAAAGACTTATTACACAAGAGAAGATCAAGACTGAAATTCTCAGTTTTTATACACAACTGATGGGTAGTGCAGCTTCAACTTTACCTATGATAGACAAAGAAGTGGTGAGAAGAGGACCTCTCCTATCTCATGCTGATCAACTCAAACTTTGCAGTCCATGTACAGCTCAGGAAATAAGAGAAGCACTTTTCAATATGAATTCAAATAAGGCACCTGGAGTTGATGGCTACAATGCATACTTTTTCAAGCAGGTATGGGAGCTAGTGGGAGGAGATATAATAGCAGTTGTTCAGGAATTTTTCGATACAGGATATATGCCTAAAGCCATGAACACGACCCTCATTACTCTCCTCCCAAAATCCAGTAATGCAGGCACTATAAGGGAATTTAGACCCATAGCATGTTGCAGCACTCTCTATAAAATTATATCTAAAGTGCTTGTGAATAGGATGCAAGATGTTTTACCGGGACTTATCAGTGAATGTCAATCTGCTTTTATAAAAGGGAGGGTGATTTTTGATAGCATAATACTCAGCCATGAAATCATCAAGGGTTATAGTAGAAAGAAAATTTCACCAGGGTGCATGGCGAAAATTGACATTCAAAAGGCTTACGATTCAGTGGAGTGGCCTTTCTTAAAATATCTATTACTAGAACTTGGATTTCCATATAGTTTTGTAAAGTGGATTATGGCATGCATCTGCACAGTATCGTATTCCATTTGTGTTAATGGAGAAATCACAGCTCCATTTGATGCTAAAAGGGGTTTGAGGCAGGGAGATCAAATCTCACCATACCTATTTGTTATATGCATGAAATATCTTCACAGGAACCTTCTTGAGTTGGGAAAAGATAGGTTGTTCTCTTACCACCCAAGATGTAAGAAGCTGGGCTTAGTGGAACTCTGCTTTGCAGATGATCTCCTTATGTTTGCAAAGGGTGATCTTATGTCAGTAAGAAAACTTCTTGTCTCTTTTCTGAGTTTTCTGCTGTCTCGGGGCTCAAGGCTAATCAAGCCAAAAGTAATATATATTTTTGGGGGGTGCATCAAATTATACAAGATCAAATGATTGCAGAATTTGACTTAGTAAAAGAAGAGCTTCCTTTTAGATACTTGGGGGTGCCCTTGTCTTCTAAAAAGCTATCTGTAATGCAATGCAAGCCTCTTATTCAGAAAATCATGGATAGAATTGAACATTGGGCTTTCAAATTGTTATCCTATGCTGGAAGGGTGCAGCTTGTGAAATCAGTATTATTTGGCCTTCAAAAGTATTGGAGTCAAGTATTTCTTTTGCCAAAGAAGGTCCTCAAAGGTATCCAAACAGCATGTCGAATCTTCTTGTGGACAGGGAAAGCAGGTACTTCAAAGAGGGCTTTGGTGGCTTGAGAAAAGGTATGCCTTCCCAAAACAGCAGATGGCCTTAACATTCTTGACATTTATAGTTGGAACAAAGCTGCTATTTGTAAGCAATTCTGGAATGTAGCTCAGCGGAAAGAGAAAATCTGGATTCAGTGGATACATGGATTCTATGTTAAAGAGTAGGAGTTGAGCGTCATGAGAATTCCTCCACAAGCATCTTGGGTGGTGAGAAAAATTCTTGTCACACCCCGTTTCCGGAGGTGCGAGAACGATAAGAAACCATCGAATATACTTAACTCACATAGGGATTCATACTCGGGAAACAAGGGAATGTTGACTGAAAGCGATATCAAATATATTAAAATGCTTTCAGATCATAACTCAACAACAAACGGGCATAGATAATTTACATGAGTTTATCCGAAAGAGAATAAGTTTGTCAAGTTCACATCAATCAATCATTAAGGAAAAACAGTAAATTGTTTCGAGGATATTGCTCTTAGTACCAATAGATCATCGGAGTATTATCAAAAGACATATCAAAAGGAAGTATAATGCAGTGGAGACATCGACTCAATCCCAACAACTACATGTATGAAGACATGTAATTGTCAGCTTAGACTTTTGACTCAAAAAGAAACACACCACCAAGTCGTCCTCGCCATCCACATCCTAGCTAACCTGCACGTTTAGAAATACATGCAGAGCTGAGTACTTCGTACTCAGTAAACACATGCCAAAAATATTTTAAAAGCTTGCTCTTAGAGCTATATAATTGAACTTGCCTTGCCACTGCTTCACAAGCATTAGTACAATTTAAAACGTTTTACTTGTGAATGCAAAAACATTTTATTTTCTAAATAGACTGCACAGTCAAAACTATATTATTCAATACAGGTATGAATCATCTACCACATCATCTCTGTGCCGAGAAGTAGGCCTCCTTCTTAGACACTGTGACTGGCTAAATCAAAGTAAAGCTCACAGTCACCTCAAACAACTCAAATACCACACGTGGGTTCCTGCCTTTCATAGGGCAATAATAACTCAAGCAGATGATAAAGCATACCAACTCAAATAAATGGCAAGTCAATTGATTTAAAAACTCACATAATAATTCTCAATAATAACAATCATCAGTTTTTCGGTTTTAGAAAAGCCCACCTGACTTCCGAAGGTCTAGTCGAGGCGGCTTACTCTTTTGTGTTCTTGCTACTTTTCCGTCCCGCTTGGTCCTTCAAAAACAACATCGCATAAGGACGAGATTATTATCTCGTAAAACGTAGAGTAAATTTTGGGCTCGGCTGAAGGACTTCTACTTGACTCGGGTCTTTCCTATTTATTTTAATTTTTCTACATCGACATCTTTTTCGATTTTCTCGTTCTCGGGTTATCGACTTTACTCGGTTACTAGATAAACTTCAACTCACATTTTCGTTTCTAGGGATAGTATCATTTTACTACTTCCCGCTAAATGAGAGATTACTATCCATCTTGTCTTATACTGCTCGTATTCTCGAATCATTAATTCTTAACTATCGTCATCACAATTCATTCAGATTATAAACGAGCATCCACAACAAGTAAACAATTAATTCCATAAATAAGCAAAATAAGAACATTTCACTTAATTGCATAAGTTCAATCAAGCACAATAGACTCAGAAATGATTTATATCTCAGACATTGTCAATGATAAACTTAACACCGCTCAACTTTATTCTTAGAAACTAATAACTTCGGATTTTAGTAAAAATAATTTCCTCAAACTTTTAATAAGTCAAATAATAATAATTTTGAATTTAAAATTCAAACTTCTATTTAATATCTCAAAATTCTAAATTACGTCGTCCTTTCTCAAAATACGAACATATACTCGCATGAACTCTCATTTTAAGAATTTAACTTCCAATAATATATACTTATCCCTTTTTTTAAATAAATTTCCGTTTTCATTCAATAGAAATTCGACTTTTTATTTTAAAATTTCGACGCTCGTTAATTTCTTCGTCTTAACTCCGATTTAAGTAATTTAAAAAGCAAACTTGTTTATTTTTACTCAAACATCATCATTTAATTACTCAATACTCAATATACCATCAAGAATTTGACATTCAAGCATTCAAAACTCACTAAACTTGTTTCTCAAATTTTTAATAAGTAACACTTACTTGTTTTCAAACTTATAACCTTCTTTCACCCAACTAACACTTCATGGCATCATTTAAACATTCAAGTATACTCAAGAATACAAACATAAATCTCAAAACTTATATCATACAACTTCTTAGTTTTTAAGAAAATATTTTATTAAATTGATTATTCTCATTTTATTAGCTCTATTTTAACAATAAAAATCCTTTGATTGATCAAAATAAATAAACGAACTCAATCTCGAGTAACTTATCTCTTAAGCTTTTATGCTCATCTTCAAAACATTTTCTTTATGCTAATTCTTTTTTATTCCTCAACTAATATTATTATTTTCTTTTAAATGCCAACATTAAACTTAGGCATTTTTCTTCTCTTGTTATCTAGATCTTTATATTCTTAACAAAGAAATGTCTTTCTTTGTTTTACTTAATTCATTTTCTCCTTCATCAATTATTTATTCTTTCTTTATTATTTATTTATTTTTATTATTATTTTTCGATTTTTTTTAAATATTTATTTTATAACATCTTCAAATCTTTATGTTTTCACCAAGATCACCAAGAACAAACTCTCATAACTTCATAATTAGCTCAAGAACTTCATGAACACACACACACACACACACACACACACACACACACACACACACACATATATATATATATATACTCATTTTCTTCGATTTTCATATATGTTTATTTCTAAAAATTCATTTTACCTCATCTCTTAAATTCTCATGCAACATCTATCACTAAAAAATCATCAAGATCATCACTATATCCTCAACATCATCAATATCATCATAAATCATCAAAAATCATTATTTCCCACACATATATATCGATTTTTCTTCAAGAAAAATTAACAAAATAATTCAAACTTTAACTTAATCATATTTTCATGCTCATATATACTCATATCCTTCATAAACATATTCAAATCCTCAAATAAGAATTAAAACAAATAATCTTCATTTAATCTCAAATTTTTCGGCACATACATAAAATAAATCAACAAAATTTCTCATCTTCACATATGCATATAAATCATTCAATTTATCATCATAAACACATATATGATCAAGAAATCATCAAGAACTTATCAAAATGAATTTCCTCTCTTTTTCTTCTTTTTCTTCGATTTTTATAAAAAAAAAATTGTAGAAAATTTTTCTTTCCTTTTCTTTCTTATCTCTTAATTCCTATGTAAATTTTTAGGGCTTAAATCATCATCATCATCGATCATCACCATCATCATCCTAGGTTTGCCTAAGCATAATTAAACATGTGTATCGCTTTCTTTCTCTTTATCACCATACATATACATATACAAAAATTGAAGAAATATCATACTTAAATAAAATAAATCAAACTCCTCCTCCTTCAAGGCTTGGATCGATGGTGAGAGAGGGAAGAGAGCTCAATGGTTGGCTTTGATTTCCATGGAAGAAACCTTGTAGGATTCACCTCTAAACCTCAAAGAAAATGAACAAAAATTGGTCACCACTCCATGGCAAAACAGCCGAAATGAGAAGAAAGAGAGGGAGGGTGATTTTGATCTCAAAATGATCACAATACGTGGAGAACAAATATTACCTTATTGGTTTGGATTGAAGGTAGGAAATGAGGATGATCTTGGGAGCTTTGGAGCTTGGAACCTCAAGCTTCCATGGTGATTCTTCTTAGTATATATATATATGGGTGTGTGTCGACGGTGAAGGAGAGAAGAAGGAAATAAGGGGCTGTTGCTCCTTCTCTCTTTTTTTTCTTCGGCAGATAGAGAGAGAATTGAGAGAGAGAGTGTTGTTGAATTCTTTGATAGAGAGAGAAATGTGAGAGATGGAAATGAATACAACAGAATAAAAGAATGTATTTAGGGGGAGAGAGAGGAGGATGTCGGCTGTGAGAGAGAGGGGGAGTGAAAATATCTTGTTTCATCTGGTAAAAATTTCACCGGAAGAAAAAGTTTTCCAGTAGAAAATATCTCTATTTTTCCGTTAACTTTCAAAACGTCTAAAAACTATCCTCGACTCGTTCCAGACATCAGAAACACCTCTACTTCGTCTCATATCTCACGAAATAATTTAAGGAATCCAAATATTAAATTTTTAAATCAAAATTCCATCTAACGAAGAAAAACTTAAAAATTGCTCGGTTAATTAAACCGTTAAGAAATAAATTTTTAAACTCCTTTCATATGATCTCGGAAAAATTTTTAATGTATCTCAAAAGTCTTAGAATTAATTCTACATTCAAAAAACACTAATTAAATTAAATTCAAAGTCCGTCGGTGAATAGTGATTTCTCGGTTTTCCGCTACTATTCATCAAAAAGTAAAAGTTTTCAGAATTCTCCGAAATTCATACTCATGCACATTCTCATATAATAATGCTCAATCAATGCATCACATACTCGATTCAAATAATCGAAACGAGAAAAATCACATTAAAGCACGTAAGGGCATTTTCGTCATTTTTCAAGAAAATTTCTTTTCTTGAAAATTTTAATCACTCAAGACACGTTATTTAAACATATAACTTATTTAAAACGCACTCAAAAACTTATAAAAGTTCGGGGTATTACAATTCTTGAAGCTAGGAGATTGTTCTGTGGATCACAAGAGAGGAATTTCATGCTGAATCAACCTCAGTTTTCTATTAAAAAGATGTATATCAGCATTAGAGGCCCAGCTCCACGAGTGAATTGGAAGAAGATGTTATGTTGCAAGATGGCGCCACCTAAAGCAATCTTCATTACTTGGCTGAGTATCATGGGGAAATTGGCAACATGTGAGAACTTGAGTAAGGTAGGTTGGTGTTCAAGTTGATCCTTTATGTAGTTTTTGTGAGAATGAGATGGAATCTCTGGACCATATATTCTTTCAATGCCCTTTTCTCGAAACTGGTGTGTGAAGAAGTTTACGCATGGAGTGGAAATAGGAGGATTGTTGGGAGATGGGAAGAGGAGAAAAGGTACATGGAGAGCCAATGCAAAACCAAGAGTTGTTCTCAAACCATGTATCAGCTAGTTACTTCTGTTGTGATATACCACTTATGGAGAGAATGCAATTGCAGAAATTCAAAGGCATTGCTCAGGATGCAGGGACGTGATTAGGGCTTGTCAATTCATTGTTGCTTTGAGATGTCAACGCGATCAACGGCTTCTGAATTTGTTGCAAACCTAGAATTGGTGTTTTATAGATTGTGTGGTTGTTAGCTTGTACTCTTCATCGTTTCATTTGAAAAATAATATTTATTATTTACCAAAAAAAATAAAAATAAAAAGAAATTGGACATTGACAAATCTTAATTACTTGAGAAATAACAAACTCTAATTGAGTTAAACCAAATTAGATACGAGTTCACACTCAAGAACAGGGAGAGGGAGATAAAGATAAAGATGATACACGTGCTGATATTCCACATTCTGTTGGTGTTGGCACAATCAAAAATGATCGAGTTGAATGAGTAAATGCAGGTACAAAAGCTCAACCTAGAAGACGAAGGGCAAAGAGCAGGAAGACGAGCAATCCGAACGACGTGAAGAAGGGATCGAGCAAACATATATGCTCCAAGACTAGATGCTCATACTCATGGAACTGCGGAGAAAGACAAGCATTTGAGGAGGTGATTGGTATGATGGAATGGAATGAGGTAGGAATGGAATGAGGTTAGGATGGAATGGAGCTAGGAATGAAATGTAATAAGTAAGTTGATTCTTATGTTTGGTATGCACAAGGAATGAATAGAGGAATGAAATTGATATTCTTTGATGCATTGTGTACATGTGTGTGTAGTGTGTGTATATGTGTGTGTATGTGCAGTGTGTGTATATATATGTATGTGTAGTGTGTGTGCAGTGTGTGTATATGTGTGTGTGTAGTGTGTGTGTGTAGTGTGTGTGTATAAATGTGTGTGTACAATGTGTGCAGTGTGTGTATATATATGTGTGTGTGTGTGGCGTGTGTATATGTATGTGTGTGTATGTTTAGTGTGTGTAGAGTGCGTTTATGTATGTGTGTGTGTGTCTCCAATGTGTGTGTGTATATGTGTGTGCTCGCACGTGTAGCATGTGTATATGGTGTATATGTGTGTGTGTGTGTGTGCGTGCTCGCACGTGTGTATATAATTTAGAATTGATGGAAATAATTCATTAATTTTTTTTATATAAAATTAATAAATTGTAAAATATATGAAGATAGAATAGTCAAAATATAAAAATGAGAGCATAAGGAATGGTTAATACCATGGTTTGAATAAGGAATAGGTAATCCCTTGGAAAATAAAATGACCATTCCGATAGAATGATGATTATTAACTTTAAAACATACCAATCAAAGGAATTGAATGGAGGTAGGAATGACCATTCCATTCCACCTTCCATTCTATCATACCAATCACTACATGAGGGTCTTTGTAACAATAGAATTTAAATGTCCAATTTATGCGGCACCTAAATACGGTGTTCAATTCATTTACCAAAGGAGGTTTCCAATTTAGCATGATTTTAGATTTCATTGAAAAATTGGATTAAATGTGAAGATGGAGAAAATATAAAAGAACCAAAAAATGGAAAACGAAATTTTGAACCACGATTAAGTTCTCATTTATAATAGATCAAAGCAATAGTCAGACACTTATTCATACTGATAAGCCCAATTAAGGTTAAGACTATTTAAGTCACCGAGATCTTTAATTCTCAATAATTCAGAACAGAGAATTAATCTCACTGTGATCCTTTCAATACGATTAACGTACTAGCATAAATAAATAGTCAAGATAAACTATTTAATACTATTATGCTACAATCTAAACCAACAACTCGTCCAAGTTGTCTCGATTGTGAATATTAGTTTATATCTCATAAAATGCCGATTATATAATCTTCTGTGATCTACAACACACTATATAATCTATGATATTGAGATAATTGGACAAATAATAATTATGCAATAATAAACATTTCAGATAGAAGAATTATAGTGAAATAAATATCAATTGTATATAAACAAAAGTCTTGCTTTCGTATACAACCCTTCAATTCTCCCACTTATGAAGCAAACTTTTAGTATACAATGAGACTAATATTCATCCAGCCATCTATTACAACTTCTCCCACTTATACTCAAAGTTTAACTTAGTGTGGGAGGAAACGCAGCCCCATGCCTTCAACGTGCTTCTCAAAGACAACAGCTGGTAGACTCTTTGTAAATGGATCAGCCAGATTATCAACTCCTGCAACCTTTTGCACATCCACATATCCATCTTGGACAAGCAGCCGAATGTAGTGATATCTCGCATCAATATGCTTAGTCGTCTGATGAAACCTTGACTCCTTGCAATTTGCAATTGCTGCCTCATTATCAGAATAAATCGTGATACTTCTCAGCAAATCAGGAATCACATCAAGCTCCGCTAAGAAGTTCCTAAGCCAAACAGTCTCTTTAGCAGCCTCAGTAATGGCCACATACTCAGCTTCCATAGTAGATAATGCAATGCATTTTTGCTTCACACTTCTCCACACAATGGCTCCACCTCCCAGCTTGAACACATAGCCAGAAGTAGAAAACCGCTGATCTTTATCTCCTTGATAATCAACATCTACATATGCTACCGGAAACAGATCACCGGATCGATATACCAGTCCATACTCTCTTGTCCGTTTAAGGTACTTGAGTATGCACTTTACAGCAATCCAATGACCCTGACCTGGATTAGCCTGATATCTAGACACCATGCCAACGGCCTGGCAGATATCGGGCCTAGTACACTGCATTGCATACATGAGACTTCCCACAGCCGAAGCATAAGGAACTGTCTTCATGTCAACTATCTCCTTAGGCGACGTAGGACACATCGCCTTAGATAGATGAACACCATGTCTGAAAGGCAAGAAACCTTTCTTAGCATTCTGCATGCTGAAACGCGATAACACAGTATCAATGTAGGTTGTTTGAGACAAACTCAACATTCTCTTAGATCGATCACGACCGACCTTAATCCCAAGAATGTATGCTGCCTCTCCCAAATCCTTCATTTGAAACTGCTGGGATAACCATGCCTTAATCTTAGCCAATACACTCACATTATCACTAATGAGCAGAATCTCATCGACATAAAGCACGAGAAATACTAAACTTCCATCAATACACACCGTGTAAACACAACTTTCATGTTCACATTGTACAAAGCCATAGCTCTGGACAACATCATTGAAACGTTTGTTCCAGGATCGTGAAGCCTGCTTAAGTCCATAAATGGACTTCTTTAGCTTCCACACGAGATGCTCTTCACCTTTCTTAACGAATCCTTCAGGTTGTAGCATGTAGATGTCCCTATCTTTTTCAAGATACCCGTTCAGAAACGCGGTTTTGACATCCATTTGCCAGACCTCGAGATTCATGTGAGCAGCCATTGCCATTAGGATTCGAATGGATTTAAGCATGGCTACTGGCGAAAATGTTTCATCGTAATCGATTCCTTCTCTTTGGGTGAAACCTTTCGCCACTAGTCTTGCCTTAAAGGCCGTAACCTTTCCATCCGGTCCTCTCTTTCTCTTGTACACCCACTTGCATCCTATGGCTTCACAGCCCTTAGGAAGTTCGCATTTCTGGTATACATCCATGGCAGTGATAGATTCCAATTCGGCAATCATACACGCCTCCCACTCAAGAGCATCCGGATCTGCTAATGCTTCGGAGTAAGTCCAGGGATCCTCTTCGATCACAACTAATTCCGATGAATCTGTAGATTCATTAAGTAGAGTGTATCGACTAGGTAACTTTCCTTGAGTTACCCACCCACTACGACGAAGCTTTACAGCAGATTCAGTATTAACGGCTTGTGCAGGTTCCGACGATTTCTCGTCTTGCACGACTGGAACACTAGTTACCTCCTCCCCTCTAACTTCCTGAAGCATGATGTCGCTTCTCTTTTTATGCTCAATCATATAGTCCTCTTCCAAGAATCTCGCGTTAGTGCTAATAATGACTTTCTGATCCTTAGGACAATAGAAATAGCCACCTTTCGTTCATCTAGGATAGCCTACAAACAGCATCACCTTGGTTCTCGGACTCAACTTGTCAGCGTCTTTATTCAAGACATGTGCTGGACTACCCCAAATCCTGATGTGGTTAAGACTAGGCTTGCGCCCGGACCACAACTCGGACGGGGTCTTACGCACTGACTTTGAAGGAACCAAGTTTAGCGTGTCAGCCGCTGTTTCCAAAGCATATCCCCAAAACGATATAGGCAGAGATGCATAACTCATCATGGATCGAACCATCTCTAGGAGTGTTCGATTCCTTCTCTCCGACACACCATTCTGTTGGGGCGTTCCAGGTGTAGTCAATTGGGATGTAATCCCACTTTCCAACAAGTACTCCTTAAGCTCGTTGCTGAGGTATTCGCCGCCGCGGGCAGATCGCAACGACTTGATACTCTTACCATGTCGCTTCTCTACTTCCGCTTTGAATAGTTTGAACTTTTCAAAGCACTCAGACTTGTAGCGCAACAGGTAGATGTACCCGTACCTTGAGTAATCGTCAATGAAAGTGACAAAGTACTTGTACCCTCCACAAGCTTGAGTTGACATAGGTCCACACAAGTCAAAATGAATCAATTCCAACACTTCTTTGGCTCTATACCCCTTGGCCTTGAAAGGCCGAGTTGTCATCTTTCCCTCTATGCAGGATTCGCAGATTGGGATAGAATCAAGTTGGAACGAATCCAAGACTCCATCAGAAACCAATCTTTGGATCCTCCTTAGACCGATGTGACCCAATCTTAAGTGCCAAAGAAGAGTTTGATTCACTTGAGAAGAATTCGATTTCTTCCTTTGGTTAACAGTTAAAGCATTACTTGAAGAACTCATCGCATGTGAACAGTAAATAGTATAAAGAGAATCAACAACATGTGCATAACCAATAATCTTATCATCCTTCATAAAAGTCGCAAAACCTTCAAAAAGAATAGAATATCCGTCTTTCCACAACTTAACCATAGAAATCAAGTTCCGCCGAAAGTCTGGCACATATAAAACATCTCTTAAAACTAAAACTGAATTCTCAAAAGATAAATGAACATCGCCTATAGCCGCAACGTCTGCTTTCGCTTCCGTTCCCATGGCAACGCTCAACTCTCCTCTACTCACTTCCCTTGTCCGCAGGAACCCCTGCAAGGAATAACAAATATGGTCAGTTGCGCCGGTATCTACTACCCATTTATGGATAGAACTTGAACTTAAACATATTTCATTAACAAGAGCAGAAGACATACCTTGAGCCTTCTTCAACAGGGGGTAGTTAGCCTTCCAATGTCCCGATTTCTTGTACTTGAAGCATTTTCCACCCTTCTCCTTTGGCTTTTTAATGCCGCCGGTAGGGCCAAGCCTCTTGCTCCCACTACTTCCTTTGCCCTTCATGCCTTTCGCGGGGCCCTTCCATTTCTTTCCACCTTTCGGTGAAACATGGAAGCCCCTTGAAGAAGAGGCAAGAGCTTGCGGACTCTTTCCCATAACCCCTTCCGCCGCAACAAGTTCATTGAGAGTGAACACTTTCTTGCTCATAATTGCATTAAGGCGGAAGTTCTCATAGGACTTGGGAAGAGTGTGGAGTATCATGTCGACCTTAACTTCATCCATGATACCGCCACCAAGCACGTCCAACTCGTTGAAATGATTAATCATTCCAAGCACGTGCTCGCGCACATACGCGCCCTCCGTCATCTTCGAGCTCATGATTTGCCTCATGATCTCGAATCGGGTAGAACGGTCACTCTCACCGAACAGCTCTTCAAGATTTGTCATGATTGCAGCAGCCGTGTCCAAGGACTGATGCTGCTGCTGCAACCCCGAGGTCATAGTGGTCATCATGTAGGCTTTCGCCATACAATTGGCCTTATGCCACCTCTTAGACTCCTCTTTCTGAACCTCGGTAGAGTCTGCAGCGAGAACTGCAGGCGCAGGGGTAGTGAGTACGAAGTGATAATTATCCCAAATTGCGCTTCCATTCCAAGAAATTTGGTCCGGTAAGCGGCTTAGCAGTAAGCACATTCAACAATGGAGTAACAGTCATATCTAAAAAATTAAACATACAAAACGCACATAAGTCACAATTATTGCATAAAACGTTCGTAACATTTATATTGTAACCCTTTGATAAAACAATATTAAATGAAACCTTCATTAGCTCAAGTGACTTACACGCAAGCCACGATAGTGTGGACGTTTACGTGCGCATCACTCAACCAAACACCCAGTTTTTAATTTTATCTCATGCCAAATTAACCTTATGACAGATAAAATTAATAAATGAACCTTACTAGACCATATCGTCTCGAAAAGGGACTCCGATGGGGAGTTGTATTTGAGACAATATCTAAGCACAGACCACAATTTAACTAATCCAAAATTGTCCCACATATTGATACAATTACTATAACGACATCTCCTTGTAAACAATTTCATTAATTATCTTATTCTAATCTCTCCTAAAATAAACTGTGAGAATTAATACGTGCAAGCCACGATAGTGTGGACGTTTACACGCAGAACTCCCACTATTCACGAGACTAAAATACTTTTAGAAGTTTTACTCGACAAAATCTATAAGTCAATAGCACCCATGCAAGCCACGATCGTGTGGACGTTTACACGAGCCTACTAACTTAATTCGTCTAAAACCAATTGTGGAGGTCTAATTTGATTATTAAAAATCAAGTTAACATGCTTAGTCATTTTAATTCAAAAGGTTTTCGCATGCAAATCACGTAAAACACGAAATCACAAAACATGTTTTTTCTAGAACTCACATAATAAATCATGCTCGCTTGAATTCATAACATGCTTAGAATAATACGATAAATTCCTAGCATGCAATTTCTAAACACAAATAATTTCAAATAATTTCAAATTATATCATGCTTTAGAAATAATAACACCTTAACGGTGATTAAAACCCACGACATGCAATTTACAATAAAAAAAATAAATTATCGTCTCGTCGTGGATAATTTGTACCTGCCTAAATTATTACAAAAATAATAAAGGAAATAAAACAAATTATCTATTACAAGAAGTCTTCGTCTTCAAGTCTTTCCAAATCCGTCGCCTTGAAGCATCGCCCAAGAAAGAAACGAGATCAATAGCATCTCGTTTCTCCATCACGACCCGACCCACGCGATAGACCTCACCGTGTGGCTGCCCATACGCTCAAACCCTAGGTTTTTAAACCTAGGGTTTCGCATGGTGCAAACCCACGCCGGCAGCCTCCTTTCACGTCGCCGGAGACGCGATCCGGCGAGGAGACCATCACGTCGCCACCACTGCTCCCTCCTCCACCCACCCCCGCCGTCGGAACAGCATGGATGGAAGAGAGAACAGCCGCGTCGCAGCCTCTCGCCACCGTTGAAATCACGACGGCATCGCGACGAGTCGCACGGCTGGAAGCCGTTCCAGCGCTCGTCGCCGGCGCCGCCCGACCCCCTGCTCCTCCTGCTGAGTCGCTGCTGCTGCTCCTGTTCGTCGTTGCTGCCGCTGCTCGTCGCTCGCCGCCGCTGCTGCTGGTTCGCGTGCCATCGCCGGAGAAGACGACGTGGGAGATGGAGGGTGGTTAAAACCCTCGTCTCCCACCGCTCCGATCAGACCCAGCCCAGGGGTCCCACCCTCAGGCTCTGATTGGAGCCAACGACACCCAGCGAAGACGCACAGAAAACCACGCCTCCGCCGTCGCGACGTCCACGCGTGCCGAGCACGCACCGCCACGCGCCGCCGTCCTCCGCCGCCCGCCATCTTTCAGTGAATTTGATCCGTTTCTCGACCCAAACAACAATTACAAATCGAAATAACAATTTACAACTGAAATCCTATTCTAACCACGGATTTTCTCGTGGTAAAAACGGCCAAAACGGCAAACCAACAGAAAATAAAACGAATCCACGACGAGACAACGAACATACATGCATAAACATACGTAAATAAAATCAGATTTTATTTAATTATGGATTTACTGTTCGTTAATCCGACAGAGCCATAATATACAGACCAGGGCTCTGATACCAACTGTAGGAACCGGTTTTTGATAACCAATCCGTTCTTTACCCATGGATCAATTATGGATATCTAACAAACACATACAAAATCCATACCTAGCATGCTCCTATGAATTTAATTACAATCATAGGATGTTTATTCGATATACCTGCAAATTTGATGCACAACGACTCCAGAGTTGATCTTCTGAACTGTTCCCGGCTAGAATACGACGATGGATGGGATCGACCTCGCACTCTCTTTCTTACAGTAGGAGGCGGCGCCAGTTCTCTCTCTCTCTAGGGTTTCGTTGCTTAGAATGCAAGTAAGTAATGAGTCTTATGAGCATTGTATTTATAGATAAATAACTGCTCACATTCATTGAACCTAGACAACCCTAACGGGCCGTAGGAGACAGGCGCCTAACCCACTAGAAACACAGGCCATTGGGCCAGTTCAGGGATCTACTAGCTTAAATAAGATTGGCTCGATAATATCTGATTTAATCTATTCAGCCCAGAAATATAAATCAGATATAAATATTAATTCATTCCACTAAAGAATTAATACTGACTTACCCTCTTATTTATTTAATTGAGTCGGGGTTAGTATTAGACTTAATTAATCTCCGTGTTTAAGATTCTCGAATATCCATTAATTAGTTAAATACTTCTGACAGTAAATTAATTAATCAATTAATTATTCACTAATAAATAATTATCTCGAGTGCTACCACTTAAACTCATTATCGTATCGGAACTAATTCCACCTGCAGGGTTTAATACGACAAACTTATTAAGTTTCTCGAGAGGATATCATCATCCCATTATTCATAGGACACGATCCTTATTGCAGCTCTATCAATATCAAATAAGAACTGCTACTGCCCAAAATACGAAATTTTGAACCACGATTAAGTTCTCATTTATAATAGATCAAAGTAATAGTCAGACACTTATTCACACTGATAAGCCCAATTAAGGTTAAGACTATTTAAGTCACCGAGATCTTTAATTCTCAATAATTCAGAACAGAGAATTAATCTCACTGTGATCCTTTCAATACGATTAACGTACTAGCATAAATAGATAGTCAAGATAAACTATTTAATACTATTATGCTACAATCTAAACCAACAACTCGTCCAAGTTGTCTCGATTGTGAATATTAGTTTATATCTCATAAAATGCCGATTATATAATCTTCTGTGATCTACAACACACTATATAATCTATGATATTGAGATAATTGGACAAATAATAATTATGCAATAATAAACATTTCAGATAGAAGAATTATAGTGAAATAAATATCAATTGTATATAAACAAAAGTCTTTCTTTCGTATACAACCCTTCAAAAATACCATAAATAAATGGAAGCTTAAGTAGGTTCAAAGACAATATAATTTGAGTTCAGAACATGGTGTTCATATTGCCTGAGTAATCTATAATAATGTTACAATATATGGTGATCTTATAACCGAACTCTTATGTGCACAAGAGTCCTGGTCACCGTTTTTCTATCTAGGTCCATATTCACACCGAACTTCGGCTTAATCGAATCTCATACCTTTTCTATGCCAAGGAATCGTCGGCCTATTGTTGGGAAATTTAGATTATATGTGCCTTAGAGTCGTTTAGATAGGCTCAATGTTTGAGCATAAAGATTTTATCTTTGTAGATCTCGAACTGAGAGAAAGTTGAAGATGAAGTCCGACCGATCAAGTCAGAAGACATCACAGTTGACTCTGGAACTTTAGCAACACAATTGACTCATCAAACATGCTAAGAATCGTGGTAGTGAGAAAAATATTGAAGCAAAGACTAGGATCAAAATTAAAATTCAAACAGCACAAGATCACGTGAAAGTTTGAGAGACTGTTATCTCCTAATTTGGGCAGACAGCGAAGTTGTGCAGCTCAAAAGCAAGCTTCACAGTTACCATTTTAGGAAAGTCTGGAGACTTGTGAGAAGAGACTACCGCTTTCATGGCAGAGGTCAAACGACTCTTTCCAATAAGAAAATGACAAACTGTCAACCTCTCACGGACCTTGTGCTTCTGAAATTTGAATTCTGATCCAAGTCTCCACTTTGATCTTCATTTCACCAAGACTACCACAGTTCTAGATACACTTAATGCATCAAGTGTATTGATCTAGTTCTGGAGTCAACTGAGCTGGTCAGTTGGTCATTATCTTCAAACTTTCTTTGAGCTTGAGTCATGTAAAGATAAAATCTTTATACTCAAACAGAGTGCCTATCTAAAAGACTCTAAGGCATATCTACTCAGTTGGGTCCGTTGGGTTTTAGTAGAAATCAAGACTTCACTACATCTCTCAACACCACGTATACCATGACACTTACTTGAATCAGGTTTGGGCAGCAATCAAGGTCGTGAATTTAATCTATACTTATATAAAAAGAGCCTTATTTTACAAAATTTGAATCGCCTAAAATATCCTTACTACTTATCAAAATTAAGGGCAATAGTGTTATATAAGATATAATATATGTCATAAGAAATACAAACTTACCTTATTGATAATATATATTATTTATCTTATATTATATTATGATTTGAAAGAAATATATTATTAATTTACATATCTTGTGTTTGTATCCTTGTTAGTATGTGATACCAATCTTGTTATTTTAGTCCATACGTGAATTTACTCATGTTATAGTGCAACCATTTTTCTTTACTTTTGCAACTTCAAGTTGCCTCCAATCTTCAACACGACAACTTAAAGTTCTTAAAAATTTTTTAGGCTCAATCAATCCGTGTAAATTATTTAATCTTTTCGAGTACCAAAATTTGGAATTGATTATATTCTCACTTATGGTCCATCAAAAAGGCCTACTGCATCTGCATATTTCAAAACTTAAACGTATAGTGTATATTCATGATAAACCATATTAAAGTAATTTCTCTATACATATACTTGTGCGGTATACTTAACTATTTTTTTGTTAATATATTCTTTTTATTCTCGAAAGAAACAAGAAGAAGCCATTTTATTAATGCAAAGAAAGCAGCGATGAAATTAGAGCCACTCTATTAAAAAAATTTATATATATTTTTTAATTTTTTTCACCAAATTTCCTAACACATTTCTTAATTCAAAGAGAGTAGCGATTTGATGAAGAGTCACAGTATATCTTTAGGGTTTGTTCTTTTTTTACTTTAGAAAGATCAACATGATACTCATTGTATGAGATGAACGGTTTATTTATGTCTAAAGATTATGGAGATAGCTGCATTTTTCTTTTGTTCTATGTTATTAGAAGTTGACAATATATGAGTATGTGACATATTTTGTTATTTTACATGTCTAGACAATTCTAAACATTCTTATAAGTCGAGATAGAAACAAAATAATTGTGTGAGTATCATAAGTTGGCAACAAGTATTCTTTTGCTTAAAGATATGGATGAAATTTAATTTACTCTACATTCTTCTTTCATTTTAATATAAGCATGCATTTTATGGTCTACATTGTGCCGTAGTTAAAACCAGCTAGAACGACATGAAGAGATTTAAACTAATTGTATGTTCTTAATTAATTGAATGATGAATTGACATATATAAAAGAATTTGAAATTAGACAATGACAATAATGTATAATTTTTTTAGAATGTGTTTTCTTCATGCAACGAATGCAAAAATAAGGATATCAATCTACTTGGAGAGAATAGTTTCTTTTTCAAAATAAGCACTTGATAAGATTTGTGTATTTTATTTTGAACTCTAAAATCAAATGACTAATTAATGTGAGTTATGAGCTTTATTTTAAACTTTGTAAATAATTCTTGTTTTTAATCGCACGTTAATTATACTAGTTTAATTAAAATGCTTTAGTTGTTTGTCTCTTAATGTCACCAATGGGAATTAGTCTTAGAATATGAATTTTCCAATTATCATCAAACATATATATATTTAAGGCGCCGAAAACAGCATTGTTATTAATTTGGATGTAAAATTTTGTTTTTCACACGTTAATATCATGTTTTATGAAAATTTATGCTGGACTTCGACATATCATGTCACTGTTTGTATTTTGGAGATGTGTTAAACATTGGGATAGAATCTGTAACTAAAGAAATAGTTGAGTTGAAATGTTTATATCCGCAAAACCGGAAAGATAGTGAGCAAAAACATGTGATGAGAACAAAAATAGGTGCATTCTGGCCCTCTTTTTCTGCGGAACTCATGCTTAAGGCCACGTGATTTGTTGAGCTCTTTTGCTTTTCAATCTTCCGTTGCAAGAAAAATAAAAATAAAGGACCTCAATCTCACTTGCACTTGCTAAATCAAACAAATACTACTGTTTTTATTTTATGCCTTTCTGCGTATTTGGACTATCTATTTCTTTCAATTCACGCTAACACAATCACCATTAATATTATTATTTGAGAAAGGCATATCATATTATTAGTATTTCTTAAACTGTTAAAACATGCAAAAAGCCATGTTTCATGTTTCAGTTACATCTCAGTGATTTATAATTAACTGCTGGACTTTATGGACCCCAACTGTATTGACTCACTCATCGTACTAATTCATTGTATTGGATTGAATGATGTAATAAATGTAAACATATAATGCATTGAGATATTAAAAACACTTCAAACAAAAAAAATTGAAACAAATATAACTTGAAAATATAGCTTATGTTTTAAACAATAATAAGTCCATCACGAATGAAGTTTTCCTTTTAGACTATCCAATTTGGAGAGTTATATATCTCTTCGGAACATCCAAGTGGTAATGAATCTTTTATGTGAATATAGAGATTTCGATTCAAGTTCTACTACTCTCTCTGTTCCCTCATGTAAAAAAAAATTTGAAGAGTCTTATTATATCCCTAAAAAAATAACCAAACGGTACAAATTTAATAGAAAAAAAAATCGGTATAAATTTAGTCTGTAAAAATGAGATTTAGAGCTCATTCAAATCTCACCTCTCATTCAGTCATTCTTTTTCCCAAGTAAGAAAAATAAATTAGAATCATTTTTTCCCAATCCCCTTGAACAAATATAAATTCATTCTATGCTTCAAAATATATATATGAGGTGTGTTTTGGTGAGTCGGTTGTATAGTATACAACCGCTTTTTGTCCTATTATAGAACACCATTTTTGATTTTTCAATACAAAAATTCGCGCGGTTACTATTCATCGCCACGCGCGCGTACTGTTCACGTGTGGTACTGTTCATCCGATTTTTTTTTATTGTTCATGTGATTTTTTTTCCAGGTTACTGTTTAAACAATTTTTTTCTTTACTTACATATTTTATTTTTCAGTTTTTTTTAAATATTTTTCAATTTTTTTGTTTTTATTATTTTCAGTTTTTTTTTCCAAATTTTTTATTTCTAAATTTTTTTAGTAAACATTGTCATTACGAAACATAAAGTTTGACAATCATTACATTTCATCACGACAATATCTATTTTTTAATATGACAAATTCTAGTTTTAGTCGAACGTTAAAGTAATTATTATTGTTGGAAAAGGTAAACTTTTTCACTAACAAACGTAAAGTTTCACAATCATTACATTTCGTCAAGACAATGTTTACTTTTTAATACAACAAGTTCTACTTTTTAGTCGAATGTTAAAGTATTTATTGTCGTTGGAAAAAATAAACTTTTTCACTAAGAAACGTAATGTTTCACAATCATTACATTTCGTCACGACAATGTCTATTTTTTAATACGACAAGTTCTACTTTTAATAGAACGTTAAAGTAATTATTGTCGTTGGAAAAAATAATTTTTTTTACTAAGAAACGTAATGTTTCACAATCATTACATTTCAACACGATAATGTCTGCTTTTTAATACGACAAGTTCTACTTTTAGTCGAACGTTAAAGTAACTATTGTCGTTGGAAAGAGTAAATTTTTTACACTAAGAAACGTCATGTTTCACACGCGTCGGATGAACAGTAAAATAGGGTGGGTTGAAAAGTCAAAAATGGTGTGCTATAATAGAACAAAAAGTGGATATATAGTATACAACCGGTGCACCAAAACAATTGTTTATATATATATGTAGAATTAAGATCATATAAGAATGACCCTTATCCTAAGAAATGAGAATCAATCTCAGCCACTCATCTGTTGCATCTCGCTAAGAAGGGCGGTGCATCCAGATGAAAAATTTCCAGTTTTTTTTTTTAATTTCATTTTTTTTAAGGTTTGATTTTTCCATAAAGCTGGGTGCATCTCATGTCAACGTATGGTGCATCTAGTTTCACGTGTGGTGCATCTCATTGTAAAGTGTGGTGCATCTACCACCTTGTAGTTCATGAGATGCACCACTACGTGTACTAATATGCATGGGACAGTGTAATCAGATGCACCACTAGGTGTAAGAAAATGCACCATGCTTTAAGGCGGAGCCGAGAAAAATAATGTTAAAAAAAAAACTGAAAAAAAAAATCGGACATGTACCACAATATGTTACCAGATGCACTACACAGTGTATCTAGATGCACCACACAGTGTATCTAGATGCACCGTGTTTTAAGAAAAAATCGCCCAGAAAAAAAAAAGAAAAAAAAATGGCGTGTGAGCTACACGCGCATGCCCTTCTTTTGAGATATGTGGTCCAGATTTATTCCTATTTCTTACTTTATGGACTATTTTCACTAGAACTCATTCATATATATATATATATATATATATAGAGAGAGAGAGAGAGAGAATATCCCCAATAATAGCACTTTTCATATTGCAAAGACAAAAAAATAGCACCTCATATAGTTTTTTAAAAATCTAGCATCTTTTGACTTATTTGCCCCTGCTCTCACTTTTCACTAAATTTTAATCTCTCTTCCCTCTTTTCTCACCTTATTGTTCTATCACATTTTACTTTTGTTACTGAACGAAAAAAAAAAAAAAAGGTTTCACCACCACTTTTCCGCCATCGCCGCCGCCATGCCACCACCGCCGCCATCGTGCCGCCGGTGGTCAAAAAAAATTTTTTGTGACTGAACAAAAAAAAACATTTCACCACCACTTTTTCGCTGTCGCCGCCGGCGATCACAAAAAAAAATTTGTAACTGAACAAAAAAAAAAGTTCCACCACCACTTTTCCGCCGCTGTCGCCGCTGCTGTCGTGCCGCTGCTACCTTCGTCGGCGGTCACAAAAAAAAATTGTGACTGAACAAAAAAAAAAAATTCCACCACCATTTTTGCGCCGTCGCCGCCGCCGGCGGTAAAAAAAAAATTGTGACTGTACAAAATTTTTTTGTTACTGAACGGAAACAAAAAATGTTTCACCACCACTTTTCCGCCATCGCCGCCGCCGTCGTGCCGCCGGCGGTCACAAAATTTTTTTTGTGATTGAACAAAAAAAAATAATTCCACTACCATTTTTCCGACGTCGCTGCCGCCGCCACTGTCGCCGGCGGTCACAAAAAAAAATTTGTTGCTGAACAAAAAAAAAGTTGTTACTAAACAAAAAAACAATTGTTACTGAACAAAAAAAAATATTTATTCAGTCACAGAAATTTTTTGTTTAGTCACAGAAAATTTTTTGTGACCACTGGCGACAATGACGGCGGCACGACGGTGAAAAAGTGGTGGTGAAACTTTTGTTTTTTTGGGCAGTCACAAAAATTTTTTTGTGACCGCCGGCGATAGTGGCGGCAGCACGACGGCAGCGGCGGCGAAAAAGTGGTGGTGAAACTTTTTTTTTTGTTCAGTCACCAAAAAAAATTTGTGACTGCCGGCGGAACGACGGCAGCAGTGGTGGCACGGCCGCGGCAACGGAGGAAAAGTGGTGCTGAAACTTTTTTTTTATTTCTTATTTCTTACATCACCATTCACAATAAAATATGTGTTACTAGTCTTATATGGAAATTTGTTAAAGAATCAAGGGTATATAAGTCAAAAGGTGCTAGATTTTTGAAAAATTATATTAAGTGCTACTTTTTATTTTTACAACATGAAAAGTGCTATTTTCACAGTCTCCTCTCTCTCTATATATATATATATATATATTCTAAGCAAAGGAGAAAAATCAATCACTCCCTTAATTTGAGTACGTACGTATTTCTCATCTATTATTGCATTCTCTAATATTGAAACTAATTTGTTTTTTCATTTGACTGTCTACGTCCAATAATAATTTTAATTTTTTTTAAATCTTCTTGCTTAAATATAGTAAGCTTTATACGTTTCATTTAATTTATATTTTGAATTTATGTTTAATTATCAGTGTTTTATGTTTAATCCTTTTTTCCGGTTGATTTTTGAAATCATTGGGTTACCGTTTCTGTTTTTTTTTTTTCGGATTTTTTGTGCTACCATTAATTTAAATCGACACGAAATGAATGTTTTCCATCTAATTTTCTTCCTCGTATATAGGATTAAAAGCAATTGATTTCTTTCCTTCTTTGTTATGTTTTCAATTTAAGGTGCTTTCACCAACTTAATCCACTTTACTCAGTCATACTAAGAGCACTTACAGCGGTGTTCGATCAGGGGGTGTCGATCCGGTGTCGATGCCGCTCGACACACCCCCCACATCGACACACCCTGTGTCGAAGCTACTGTGGGGCGATTGACACCCCCTGTGTCGATGGTGGTGTCGAGTGCGAGGTCGATCGTTCGATCCCTCCCTCGACTCCGCCACGTCAAAAAATGGGGACACGTGGCGTGTCCCCATTGGTCCATTTTTTTTTCTGAAAAAAAAAATAATATTAACAAAATTAAATACACTCCAATGGCTACATCCCATTTTTTCACTATATATATCTCTTCAACTCATTCATTCTACACACCAAAAAGGCGAGGTACGAAAATGTTGCCGCAAACTTGCAAGGGAATTCAATTGGGAGGAGTAGTTGTCTTTTTTTTTTAAAAATTATTGTAATGAAGTAGTTTTTTGTTATTGTATTTTTTTTTTAATTAGTGTATGTTGTAGTTTTTTTAAAATTCAATAAAATTGTCATTTATTAATTTCTGAATTTAATTAAGTTAATTTTTATAAAATTTATTACAAATAAAAAAAATAACAAAATAAAATCTATTCAATCATTAAAATCACGTTTCCCAGTGCTTAGACCTAGGTCTTACTCAACCCCATTAATGTGGAAAAATCAACCTATGTCTAACTCAACACCACCAATCATTAAAATCACGCTTTTCAGTGCTTAGATCTAGGTCTTACTAGATCCTTGCTCTAAATGCTCGAATATAAACATTAAATGAAACAAAATCTACAGCGTTGCATTTTGCTGTAGCAGTGAGAGTCCCAATTCCAATTCATTTATAAACTCTCACTAATTTGTCTTCGCTCTCACACAGAGAAACCTCGCCAACTTCCCTAGACCTTCTCTCTCCGCCACAATGCAGCGCCGTCACGCTGCCGCCGCCTTTGCCGCTCCTCTTTTATTTCTCACCCTTTTACTCCTCCCCACCGCCGCCAATGCTCTCAACATCACCGGCATTCTCGGCAATCACCCCGAATTCTCCACCTTCAACCACTACCTCACCGTGACGCTGCTGGCTCCGGAGATCAACCGCCGCGAAACAATCACCATCTGCGCCGTCGACAACGCCGCCATGGGCGATCTCCTCGCGAAGCACCTCTCCCTCGGCGCCATCAAAAATGTCCTCTCCCTCCACGTCCTCCTCGACTACTTCGACGCCAAAAAGCTTCACCTCATCACCAACGGCACCGCCCTCGCCGCTACCATCTACCAAGCCACCGGCTCCGCCCCCGGCTCCTCCGGCTTCGTCCGAATCACCGATCTGAAAGGCGGCAAAGTCGGCTTCTCCCCCGACGACAACGGCGGCGCCGTCGCCGCCGCCACATTCGTCAAATCCGTCGATGCCGTGCCCTACAATTTCTCCGTAATTCAGATCTCCGCCGTGTTGCCTTCCCCCGAAGCGGAGGCGCCGGCGCCCGCGCCGAGCCAGGTCAATCTCACCGCCGCGCTGTCGGCTCATGGCTGCAAGGTTTTCGCCGACGCGTTGCTTGCCACGGCGGCGGATCAGACTTTCGAGAGCAATATTGAGAGCGGATTAACCGTTTTCTGCCCCGGCGACGACGCCATGAAAAGCTTCATGCCGAAGTATAAAAATCTGAGCGCCGACGGCAAGCAGTCGTTGCTTGAGTATCACGCAATGCCGGTGTACGAATCGCTCTCGGGTCTCCGATCGAGCAACGGAGCTGCTAACACTTTAGCCACCGACGGAGCCAAACTGTTCAGCATAACGGTGCAGAACGACGGCAACGACGTCACGATCAAGACGCCGATCGTGACGGCGAAAATCGTCAGCACCGTTATCGATAAGGAGCCGGTGGCGATATACCAATTGGATAAGGTTTTGATGCCGAAGGAGCTGTTCAAATCGTCTCTGCCGCCGACTCCGGCGCCTTCTCCGGCGCCGAAAGCTAATGCCAAAGCGCCGAAACCGTCGAGCAGCCACAAGTCGCCGCCGGCACCGGTAGCTCCGGCGGAATCTCCGGCAGATGGACCCGATGGAGATGTGGCGGATCAGAAGTCCGATGGCGGCGCGGTTAGATTTATCGGTGCAGGATTTGGTGGTGTGGTTTTAAGTCTCTGCTTTGCGTTTCTGCAGTTGTGAGATTTGATTATTATTTGTTTTTTTGTGCATTTTTTTTTTAATTTTCATTTTCATTTAGTCAATTAGATTTTCTGTTTTCAGCTTTTTGTGTGAAATATAATCAAGGCCTTGCTAGTTGGAATTGGAATGGATGCATGCTACTAAATTATTTGTATTTGTAATAGATTTGTAGGACTTCAATTTTAAGTTATCTGTTTCTTTGAGAAATTGTTTAAGAGAAAATAGTGGCTTTTCTACCTTTGTTTTATTAATTTTTTATAGTACTAGTCTAGCATTAAGTTGCTGGTCGAAAACTATTTTTTTTATATGAACAAGTATTTTTGTTTTTTATTCGATGCAGCAAGTGCATAATATGTGTTCGTACGTGACACACTAATTTACAGGTGCAATTATATTAAATACTAAAACATTATTTAAAATATAAAAAAATTATTATTAAGGATTAACTAAAAAAATTCACATGAACTGAATAACTATATATCCCAGTGGCAGTTGGACAGTTTAGATTTTTCTGTGAAGGTGAAGACTGAAGAGGAGTATAAACTTTGCAACTTTTGGCAGTGAGGAGGATTGATTTGCACATGAAAATGGCAGGCTTTGAACCTTACCATTTAAAGGTAATGTTAATATGATGATATATCATAATTTATTTTTTAATGTTATTAAAATGAAGTGATGACGAAGAAGAACTGAAGAAGCTTCCTTGAAAAGGTGAGATTTGGCTTTTCATAGGAGCCACTAGTAGCTACATAAACTAAAGGTTACAACATCAGTTTTATTATTATTATTATTATTATTATTATTATTATTATTGGGGTGCATTCAAGGTTGAATATGTATATGTCAAGTTTTGATTTATTTATTATCAAACCGTGCTCAATATCAACATCAAAACATATGAAAGGCTCACACAGTTTAATTGAGTCTAAATAAAATATTGAAATGCATTTATGAATATAAATATTATCTATTCCCTCTCTCCACGATAAATGTAGTTTGGAGAGAGTGACACAATTTTTAAGAAACGGAGAGTGAGTGAGAGTGGGAAAGAAAAAGTATTGTGAGTGAAGAATGAGACCTACAAGTATTTGTTATTTGTGGTGTAGACTGGAGAATTAACAAACTCAAGGTTATTTGGCAAATAAAGAGACTTTTAAGGATAAAAGGATAAATGATTATATCCATTTTTGGTTGGTTCACACTTATCGTGGACGACCAAAAAAGGAAATCGGCCCATATTTTTCGTGGACGGAGGGAGTATAATAAATGATATGTAAATTATTTTATTTTAGAAATTACTAAAATAAGAGTATATCATTAATTAATAAAATAATATGGTAAATACAATAGATATGACCATTGGAAGTAACTCGAAGTTAAACATCAAATTAATAATTTTTTATTTTTTATTTAGCTTATCAATTTATAAATGAATTTGCTCATAAAGCTAGCTTACTTAACTCGTTTATAATGAGTATCACTCAATGAGCACATACGAGCTTTTGTCAAATGAAGCATAACACTACTACAAAAATGCACATACATGACGGAGAATTTGAACTTATTTACAATTGCAGTTATATAACTAAATGCATGGTACGTGAATATTTTGAAATAAAGATATAATACACGTTAGGTCAATTGAGTTTTGAACGTTGCATGCAAGTCGTAACTTGAACAATTAGTAGAACCAAATAAAAACTCAAAATCAAAATCAAGATCTAGTTAATTAATATCAAATAAACATATAGAAATTCAAGTTCCTTTACTTTTAAATAAGAGACGTGTCTATATTTGAACAAGCAATCTCTCTCCATTTGGGAGAAGGGCTTTTTATGGGGATGATGTTTCTGTTTCGTATATATGCATGTCACGTGGCTCTGTAAAGTCTCTCACGTGGTCCAAATTCTACAATTAAATACCAATAATTTTAACTTTTCACAACATGTTCTAGCAATTAATACTTCAGGCAAATCGATGCTACTTTGATTAATTACGACGCATGGGAGAGAGCTATTTCAAAGGTACAACAAAATATATTAGCATATTCCTCGACGACCTAAGATCTAAAAAAAAGATTATTCAAGGTCTACGCGGAATGGTTTTTTGTGATTAATTATTTTTTGTATTTGTTTTCACGACCTTATTTATTTTAGAAAAAAAAAGTCTGAAGACCTTTTATTCATTAACTGCAAATGCATGGAAAATGGAGAAGATCCTCCACATCAATCGGAGGTTCATCTCAAACATACGTTGAAGTAATATTCTTAAATATTTTAGCTATATATATTGTGAGCCTCAATATTTGTTTCACGTTAAACAAATATAATACGAAAATGGGGGCATGGATGAACAAAGGATCGACAACTACTAACAATAGCTCTGAATCTCCAAACTATCTGTACCTTTATTGCCAATAAGGTTGATCACAACCTTACAATCTGATTTGAACTCCACACAATCCAGCTATCTTTGTTTTACCTAAGATAGTGCCTCGTGTAAACCCATCACTCACTTGCAAATGGCCCGGCAAAGTAAGAACCTATGTTAAGATATATTGTGTGCGACCACGGATGGTGGTTGCAAATATTTGAACAAAAATAAAATATAAATCTAATTAAGTGTCCGAAAAGACATAATTGTACCTTTTTCTGTTCTATTTAAGAAAAATAAATTTGATGACGAGCATAGAATTTGAACTTCGACAAATTTAGTACTTAGAAATGTTTTTTATAAAATAATAAAATTGTGTAGAACTTAATGAGATTTGTTTTATTTATTTTTTAAAATTAGTTGTCTTGTATGTATTTACTTAAATTGAAAGCTAATTGACTAGATTATTAATAAAAATCAAATACCTCAACAAATACATTCAGTTTCAGCATACAAAATCATACTTCCTCCCTCTCACAATAAGAGACCCATATTCTGATGCAGGGAGAAACGTGAAATATATCAAGAACAATAAAAAAACGAACTCCGTTGATAATCACATTATACCGGAATACGTAGAAGTGTTAATCCGTTGATTCACTCATGAATGTCGGAAGAACACCACGAGAAGAGAAATAATCGCACACTCTACATATTTATATCAAACTCAACTCTCCAAAACATAACAAAAGACTCGATATATATAATAAAAAAATAATTATTCTTTCAAATAAAAAAATAGTTATAAATGACTCATTTTCCAATAAATATAATTATTATTTCAAATATTATTGGTCTACCATTTTTCTCACTTTTTACCATTCTATCTAAATATTCTTGTCCAAAATTTTTGAGTCATTTAATTTTGGAAATTTCGGTCCGGAGCTGGAACCATATGGGCTCTATTAATGGCCCATTCAAAACAATGAAGATATTAGGTGCTGCAGCTTGGGCTGCCTGTTTAAGTTGGTATTTTGAGAATTAGAGCAATACTATTATTTTATGGGCGCCCCCCTCCGTAGCCCCAAAAATAATTATAAATATAAATATCTTTTTATTAAACTTTTTTTCCTTCAGGGTCCAAGAAAATTTTAATAAAGTTCAAATGGAGTAAGTTTTCATACTTTGCATTTTGCAACGGCTTCATTGCATGTGTCATTGCATGTGATTTCATTCTGCCTTTTTTTTTTTTTTACTATTAATTTTAATTAGGATTAGAATATATTTTGAAAAGTGTAACTATTTTGTCACATGGAATTCCGTATTATTATACAGAATACTACAGTTATTCCAGTTTCCAAGGCTCTTGGTTTTCAGCGTCTTGGTGCTTTGCAACCAATCCCCTTGCAATTACTGATTTTCATGTCATTTAATTTTGTATCAAAAACCAGATTCGAGTATACTATACATTAGGTTAATTATAATCCCTCCGGCCCACATTACTTGTTCATTTCTTCCGGGTACGGAGATTAAAAAAAAAGAAATTAAATATACAATGTGTGATTAGTATAGTTAATAAAATGATATAAAGTATTTTTTAATTGATAAAATGATATAAAGTGGTGCTGAATTGTTAAAAAGTAAATAAAGTAATTTTTTAATTATTTCCTTAAATGGAAATCGAGACAAATAGAGTATGATGCCCAAAATAGAAAGTGAGACAAGTAACGTGGGACAATAATAACATACTACGAGTCGAGCCATTTTTAAATAATAAACTGAATGCTTAATCAATACTACTCATCTAGTCGACGAGATTTTACGAAATCATAATTACATATATTTATATGTATATACACATTATATTTGTATAAATTATGTGTAAAACAGCACCTTGCAGCCCGGAAAAAGAAATATGCTTGTTGCTAGATTTATTTCTAATTTATTTTGCTCTACGGAGCATTCCTTAAAGAATCAATCCAGTAAACTTTATTATGGGATGCCTGAATAATATTTCCACACGGCTGTTCTAGTCTGGTAAGGTAAAATTAAAGAGAAAAACCCTTGAAGAATCCAAAACCAGACTAATAAAACACAAGTGAGGAAAAAAAAAATATCATGTATCTATAGTGGATATATATACTCGATCTACTTATATTGTCAATTTTTCCTTATTTAAGTGTCTCACTTGTATTGTTATCTTTCAAATAAGGAAAGTTTTAACCCTTCAAAAGTGATGAGGCCTACTCACTTTCTATTCTTTTACCCTTATTTTTAATCTCTGTGCCGAACAATAATATGACAGTTTCAGTAGATCGGTATTTTTCACTTTTGTTACATCACTAAATCTTTATAAGACTGCCCGTAGCGGGGAGTCTCGACGGTGGCTCGAGACACCTGCTGCGACGGGACACCGCGATGCAGGGACGGAGGGTTCGAGACCGTCTCGCCGCGACGAGACAGTCTCGAGATGGCGCGTGGCCATCACACGATGCCGTTTTCAATTTATTTTTTTTAAATAGGCGCGTGCATTGCACGCGCCAGAAATTTTAAAAAAAAAAAATCGCACAACGGCTATGAGGATCCAACGGATATAAACGGCTATTCAGCCGATTTTAAATTTTTTTTTTTTTGTAATTCATCCCTATAAATATATACTTCATTCCACAATTTTTTCCACACCAAATTCATCTTCCTCCTTTAGTTTTCTCTCTAGTTTTCTCTCAAATATTTTGCAATAAAAAAATGTCTTCGTCGTCCGACTCCTCAACCGGCTACTCTTTCCATGGCACCGACAACGAGATTTTATCGATGGTGATGAACCTCCAAGCTGCTGCCGCTCGACTCTTCGCCAAAAAGAAAAAAAAGAAGGTGAAGAGGACGGTCGTACACCGCGATCGGGAGGCGGTCCTGCAGCAGTTGATGGCCGACTACTTCAACGACAATCCGACGTACAACCCAATATTTTTCTGCAGGCGTTTTCGGATGCACAAGCATCTGTTCTTGAGGATTTGCGAGGCGTTGGAGCATAATGTGCGATACTTCCAGCACAATGGCCATTCGCCAACTAGCCACCGGTGGATCGCCGGATACATTCGATGAATACTTGAAGATCGGCGATAGCACCGACCGTCTTTGCCTCCGAAAGTTCTGCAAAGGTGTCATCGACTTATTCGGTGACGTGTATTTGAGGAGGCCAAATGCACAAGACACCGCTCGGCTGCTGCGGATGCACGAGGAGAGGCACGACTTTTCGGGGATGCTCGGAAGCCTGGACTGCATGCACTGGGCGTGGAGGAATTGCCCGAAGGCGTGGTCGGCTGCCTACACTCGAGGAGATATAGGCGTGCCTTCCTTGATTCTTGAGGCGGTGGCGTCTCAAGACTTATGGATCTGGCACGCCTTTTTTGGAGTAGCCGACTCCAACAACGATATCAACGTCCTCAATCAGCCGCCCCTATTTGAGGACGTGCTTGAAGGACGTGCTCCGTCGTGCTAGTACGTGGTGAACGGAAAGCCCTACGACGGCGGTTACTACTTAACCAATGGGATCTACCCGGATTGGGCTGCTCTGATCAAGGCTCCTCCGCTTGCAACGAACGAGAAGGCGGCGTTGTTCAAGAAAATGTAGAAAGCGGCAAGGAAGGATATCGAATGGGCATTCGGTGTTCTTCAGGCCCGTTGAGGAATTATCCGGAACCCAGTGCGGAACTTTTACACAAAGCACCTCCGCAACATCATGTTTACATGCATTATTTTGCACAACATGATCATTGAAGACGAGAGGGAGGATGCCGAGAACTGGAGAGAGGACACAAAAACAACGCCGGGTAGTAATGTTACTCATGTCCCCGCACTGCAATCATGGAAGAATTTTCTCAAACGGGACGCCGCATTGAGAGATATAAGGAAACAACATCGGCTCACAAATGATTTGATCGAGCATCTTTGGAGCCAATTTGGAGTAGTTGACGAGTAGGATGTTTTTTATTTGTTTAATTTCAATTAATGTAATGTTTTTATTTGTTTTATTTCAATTAATGTATTGTACTAGTTATTTGTTTAAATTAATGAAAATTTCAATTTTTTCTTATTAAAATTAATGCAAAATATAAATTCAGAAATTCCTTAGAGACACCCCTTAGAGACAGCCCCACTGCAGCTCACTGTCTCTATCTCCAAAAAATCCTTAGAGACACTCCTTAGAGACACTACCACTACAGATAGTCTAATAAACTATCACTAATTTGTGAAATGTGTTAAGATCACGTGTCATAACATTAATTTCAACTAGGGCTGTCTAAATGGTTTCGGTTAGACGGTTTTTAACCAAAATACGCAATAATCGATTGGTTATTGGTAACCAAAAACCAATTTTATTGGTTATTGGTGCGGTTATCGGTTTGAATTTTTTAAATCAATCGATTATTGGTTATAACCAAAACCAAACCATACTAACCAATTAATCAAATTTATTTATTAATTAATAATATATATACTAATATAAATATATTATAAATTATATTTACAAATTAAAGTCCTAAATAATTTAAAATCCTAACCTTTTCTATCGATTGCGATAACACAAGACACCAGCGCTCTGCCTCTAACCGTCGCATGTGTCATATTACTATTTATGACTTTATGGTTATTAGAACGAACATGAGCAATTAACATTGTGTAGAAATGTTGTCCAATTTTTTAATATTTTTTGTTATTTGGGTTAACCGATATCCATACCAAGTAACAAAATTGGTTAGCGGTTAACCGAAATAGTTAATTAGTTTGGTATATGGTAGCAATATTTAACCTTAATCGGTTATTGGTTAATTGGTTATTGGTGCGGTTATTCCATAACCGAACCGATTATCATCCCTAATTTCAACTAGTCCATAGAGCAGCACCATGTGTGAGTTGCAAACTATTGTACAGAAAAATGATTAACAAGTGTGCATCGAAAATGTCGGTTGTGAGTTATACTTGTCATACAAAAATTCTACTCATCAGGCATTCTTTATTACTTAAGAGACGTCGGAACAAAAAATATTGTGTCAATCACTCAACGCTTCTTATAAAAACTGTAAATAAAAAAAGGGTAGTGATATTTGGTCACACTGTGACCGACTATACAAGCTAAAAATGGTAATATATATTTTGAAAATAAAAATATACTTTAATTGGGAGGTATAAACCTAAAAAAGAATGTAATTATTTCCATTTTTACAGTCAATGCCACTGTGTGACTGAATTATACTTTAATAAAATGCCATCTCCATATATTTTCCCCCATTAATTAGTGTTTACCTTATGTGAATTTCAACTCTTCAAAGCCGGGCCAAAGGCTTTGGAAATTGATTCATTGACTATACAGTCTATTTATATGGTTCGGTAAAATCTTTTAATTGATGCGCATAATTATTGACTAATAGTATAACGGCTTCTTTTGAATTTCATTTCTATCCTAATCTTGTTTCACACCCATGACCCACTTTTATATATATATTTTCAAGTTCCACTTGCTTTTGCTACTTAAACATAAGCAAATCGTTTTTTTTTTTTAAATTAAAGAGTGAGACCTTGACTTAAGTTCTTCATATTAACTTTTCAAGTAACTTTTAAGTATTAATTTTAGCTATAAATTTTGATATCCTTTCTAGAAAATGCTAACCACCGAACATTATTGATAGTATATGTTTAAGAAGATGGCAATTGAAATAACTCATTATTTATCTTGGGCAATAAAAGCCATATATGTGAGGATAACTAGTTGAATTACGACCGAATGTTAAAGGTTTGAATTTCATCAAACGTATATGTTTGTTGCATGTAACTTAGGTACCATGCATAATTTCACTCATGTAATCCTCCCTATTAGGGGGAAAAAGGTTAACTGGAAGCAATTAATAAGAGGAGTCGAATTTTAAATTCAAGACACCAATAAATAATTCTGAAGTTGGTGAAACATATTACTCCACACTTCTTTTGCATACTGCATTGCATGCATGATGAGAATAGAATACATAATTGGAATGTAACATCCAATTTAATTGGAATTTAATTTCCGCCATCAAACTCACACTAATAATAAGGAATTAAATATTCCATATAATAAAGTAATACTTAAATAAAATCTCTGCAGTTTAAAAGGGCCCACACCCCAGCTCCCCTCCAAAGCTACTCTGCCTATATTACCGTTACAAATCTATCATAATACAAATCAAAATTTAGTCCTTTTGCATCTTTTTTTTTTTTCTCTCCTCTTCTGATTCTCCTTTTTCTAATAATTTTAAAAAAAAAATTATTATTATTTGTAATAATTTTTTATTACTTTTCTTCTTCAACAAACCGACCACGCCCCCATTTTCCACTTAACCGTTTAAACCCCATTTTCCCACCCAAAACAAGATTCCCCCCACCTCCTCCCCCCATGAATTTCTTCAAATTCCTCTTCTTTTCGTCAAGAATCTAATCAATATCAATAATCCCACTAAACGGAAATCATTGAAAAATAAAATCCAATCACGCCATGGATTCAAGAAAGCTTCTTGTTTTCTTGACTTTCTTCATCCTCTGCTGCAACCTCCGCCGCAGCGCCGCCGCTTCGCAGAATGTGAATCTTGAGTTCCCATTCTTCACCCTCCGCAACCTCACCCTCCTCGGCGACTCCTACCTCCGAAACGGCGTCGTCGGCCTCACCCGCGAGCTCCAGGTCCCGTCGTCGAGCTCCGGATCCGTCATCTTCAACGACCCGGTCTCCCTATTCGACCCGGACACCAACGTCACCGCCTCCTTCTCCACAAGATTCTCCTTTTCCATCAACAACGTCAATCCGGCGTCGTTTGGCGACGGACTCACATTCTTCCTGTCTCCCAACAACCACACCGCCGGCAGCCCCGGCGGCTATCTGGGCCTCGCCAACTCCTCCCACCCCTCCAACAACCGCTTCGTCGCCGTCGAATTCGACACCAAGCTCGACCTCGATTTCGACGATCCCGACGACAACCACGTCGGATTGGACATCGACGGCTTGATTTCCGTCAAGACTGTGAATCCCATGTTTAGGGCCATCGATTTGAGGAGCGGCAACGTCATCACTTCTTGGATTGATTACTTTAGCGATAGGAAGAAGGTGGAGGTTTTCTTGAGCTACTCCAGTTCCAAGCCGGAGCAGCCATTGTTGAGTGTGGATATCGATCTCTCCGATTATCTCAAGGAGCTCATGTTTGTGGGATTCTCTGCTTCTACTGAAGGCAGCACAGAGCTTCACTATATCGAGAATTGGAGCTTCAAAACGACGGGGTTTCGCGCAGTAAGGCCAAGGTTGCACCCTCACAATGTGTCGGATAACACAGTTCCTTTGAATTCTCCGTTGCCGGTTGCAGATTCCGGGAATAGGCATCATAAGAGGATTGGATTAGCTCTTGGGATTGGGTGTCCCTCTTTCTTCTCTCTAGTCATCGTCGTTTTCGGGTTGTTTTCGTTCAAGAAATGGAGGCGGATCAAAGCAGAGAAGGGTTTGAAGCCAGAGGTGATGGCAGGGCTGAGGCAGTTTGGATATAAAGAGCTGAAATCTGCAACTAGAGGGTTTCATCAGAGTAGAATTCTTGGACATGGAGCCTTTGGCACTGTGTATAAGGCCTTCTTCGTCGAGAATGGGACCGTCTCCGCTGTCAAGAGATCGAAGCACTCACACGAAGGTAAAAGCGAGTTCCTCTCGGAGTTATCGATTATCGCTTGTTTGAGGCACAAGAATCTGGTGCAGCTTCAAGGCTGGTGTGTTGAGAAGGGTGAATTGTTGCTTGTGTATGAGTTTATGCCGAATGGGAGCTTAGACAATGTTCTTTACCAAGATTCGAAAAGTGGGGCAGCTCTAAAATGGGGTTACAGGTACAACATTGCTGTGGGGTTGGCTTCTGTTCTGACCTATCTGCATCAAGAATGTGAGCAGCAGGTGATCCATCGGGACATAAAGACGAGCAACATAATGCTCGATGCTAGCTACAACGCGAGGTTGGGGGATTTCGGATTGGCTAGGCTTATGGATCATGACAAGAGCCCGGTGTCGACTCTGACAGCTGGAACGATGGGGTATCTAGCTCCCGAGTATCTTCAGTATGGGAAAGCAACGGAGAAAACGGATGTTTATAGCTATGGTGTGGTTATACTGGAGCTGGCTTGTGGGAGGAGGCCTATTGAGAGAGAAGAAGGTGGGCAGAGAATGGTGAACTTGGTGGATTGGGTGTGGAGATTGTATTATGAAGGGAGGATAGTGGCAGCTGCGGATGGACGGATGAACGGGGAGTTTGAGCCGGCCGAGGTGAAGAAGCTGCTGCTCGTGGGGCTGAGCTGTGCGAATCCGGATAGTGGGGAGAGGCCGACTATGAGGAGGGTTCTGCAGATACTTAACAATGAGGCGGAGCCGGTGGTCGTGCCTAAGATGAAGCCGAGTCTTACTTTCTCGAATAGTCTGCCTTTGAGCATTGATGAGATTGTGTCTGAGTATGGATCACCTGAGGCTGAGTCTCAGGTGGAGATCAGAGTGGATTGAGTTTGATGATATGATTGATGATAAGGGGATTTTGATTCTTTTATTTGTTTCTAGAGTTGGTTGTGTTCTATACTTTGATTGATGGTGTTATTCACTTTTGATGTTGTGTTTAGTGAGTTTTGTATATGGTGGTTGTTTGGATTTGGATTGAGTTTTTTTCCACTCCAAATAGCAATAAGAAAAAGGCTATAGAGTTTGATCATTGATGTGTATGGCTGTTCAATTCATTGTTTGCTGGTATATGAATGAAAGATAATTCAATTCATTGTTTGCTGGTATATGAATTCCTCATTCAATAATTTGATGGGAAGAATATTCATTTTAGACCAGAAAGTAAGAATTATAGTAAACAAACTCTAAAGCTCAGATACTTGTTAGAAGAGTAGTCAAAATGATACGGAACAAGAAATTATTAAAAGCCGAATCATAATAAAATTTAATTAGTTCATTTATATATTCATGATGAGATGAGCACACTTGTACAATTAGAAATAGTTATATACATCTATCCTTCTTGTAGCAAAGGCAGTATATTTGGTTTAGCGTCTAATAATTAATGAAACAAAAACTAAGTGTAGATATACATTTAATTTAAGAGTAACACTCCTGTGCAATTGGTCTTGTCACAGCCCCAAATCCCGAGGGACGGCAGAAGTCGGGGTGCGACTGAGGTTGGATTAAAGAAGCGGGGAAGAAGGGGACTAACTGAACTAAACATACATAGGAGACATCATACATTCTATGAACAAGACTTTATTTACAAAAGGAAGAGTAATTCTTGAAGGATTACTCGACAGAAGGTACTCAAAAGGCATCTAAGTTAAAGTTTACAAACATAAACTACAAAGTTTTACGTAATGTACAGAACATCAAAGTACTTAGAGTTTTGCAGCGGAAAAGTGATTCATACTAACTAAAGTCTTCCTAGACAACTTATTTCAAGCCTCGCCGCTTCCATCGCTTCAACCTGCACATTTAGAAAACATATGCAGGGCTAAGTACAGAAGTACTTAGTGGGCACGTTGCCGAAAACATATTCATAAGTATAAATAATCAGGCATCTCATAATCGTAGCACATCGGGGTTTTATTGAAAATGGCCCGTGTCTACTAAACATTTTCTGACTCATTTATATAAATTAGCTTGTACAAGCATTTTTCTAGTATGTTACGTTCAAATCTTGACCAATTCTCATTCACCGTGGCTGGTTACCCCTCAACAGGATACCACATACACCACAGGTTACAAAGTGCACTAACTCTGGAAATCACTTAATAGCTAACTCAGAGCCGATCGTTAGTTAATCTATTTTGATTAACTCATAAAGTCTGAAAAACACGAATGTTAACTCAGATAGGTACAAGAGAACTCACATAAAACATAAAACAGTTTATGCCAGGATTATCACTTTGAAAACACGATTATCAAAGCGATAAAGAAAAGGGTTTTCGAGCATTGCTCGTTTTATTTGATATATAGGAAAGCCCACCTTTATACTTTACAGAACTTATTACTCGTACTTCGTCTTCTAGTCTTCCGTCCTTTCCTCACTGCTGACTTCCTCCTTCATCGTAAGATAAACATACTTTAAACTCGATCGTAAGTGATTAAAGGAAACGGAGATTGGAAATTGGTTTTAGTCGTAGTCTTTTTAGTTCTTTAGGCATTTGCACGCTACTAATTCTTTTTGATTAACCGGGAACGAGACTTGAACAAATTTCGTTTAGAACTCGAAAGGTTCCTTACTCGACTCTTAGGTCAGTAGAAAAGATAGTCGATAACTCATTACGTCTTAAAAGATCAAAAGGAACTAAGTTGGAAAGGAATCAACTTAGGAAATTAAGTTTTAGTTCTTTAGACGATTTAGGCATTTGCACGCTTAACTAAATTTTTTTACTTAAACGGATACAAGATACGAACTCATCTCGTTTAGCACTCAAGGCTCTATACTTGACACTGAGGTCAGTAGAAAGAAGGCATTCGTTAACTCAAAGCGACCTCAAAGATCGAAAGAAGCTAAGTTGAGAAGAAAACAACTTAGGAAATTACAATTTTGAACATACACTGCACGAAGTCAGTGAGTCTGTCCAGAATAGGGGATTGCGAAACAGGGGTCGTGCCTTGTACCAAAAGATAGCCTCGGGTGTCTAGTTTACTCTCCAATTTGCGGATCTCGATTCCGATAAACGAGCTAAAAGATATTGCAGTTTCCGTGGAATGTCGCAGAAACTGCCGAGTGAATCCCTAATGCTCGATAAAATCGACGCACGTTCTTCTAGGTTCGTTCTATGTTATCGAACTTAAATTCTCATGAATTTTACACAACAAGGCAGTCAACACGTATTTCCATACGTGATAAACTCCATTCCATTTCTCGTCTATAACCACGACGATCAAAACCTCGTCGTTTTAACTAAACAATTTCTAAACCAAACAAGTTATCAATTCTCGTCCTAACTTCTCGATTATAACATAAACTCAATATTTTATAGCTCGGATCAACAGGACGTCAACTACAATTTCGTTCCCTCCACATTAATGATCATTAATATCCAATTATCAATCTTACTCGACTTTCCTATCATTAATTACATACATTTGTTCATCTCTTACGGATTTTCCAAAGTTAACGGAATTCATTCAAATTTCATGACAACGATTATTATCTAACGAGCATTCCTAACATGCAAATCATATTATCAAAACATTATCGAGCCTCGACTTATCACTACATCTTCGTCTCTTACACTTTTCGTTTTATTTTTAGAAATATCTCAATTTAATATATATTCATCCTCATGCATCGTATAATTCATTTCCATTAAACAATCGAGCATATCTCAACATTTACTAACCTAAATCGAGCCTTGTTCGTCTCTTAGGTTTTGGATTTTATTTTTAGAAAAATCTAAAACAATTCATACTATCAATTAACGACATGAGAAACACTAATCTATCATCAATTCGACGAAGAAATCGAGCATGAAATGAAAGCCCCAAAACAACAAAAATTTCGGTAAATATAGGGCTTGGAGTTCTTGAATTTTCTTTCATGATTTGATCCATAGAACTCGATTCTAAGCATCCTAGAACATGTATCGATCAAGAACAACATGCTATCTCACTCCCTAATTTTCGAAAAAAATAAAAGAGAAGGGAAAGAAGATTTGTTCGGATCAAACTAGAGACGAAGTTCTTACCTTTTGATATATGAAATCAGATTGGAAATTAATCGGTAGATGCAAGAGATGTGGATCTTGGAAGAGCTTGAAAGATGAAGAACTATGGAGGATTTTTGGAGAAGAAAGAGAGAAGAATGAGGGAGTAGAGTGGCGGTTTTGGTGGGATAAGGAAGGAGGGTGATGACTCACCTTGGTGAGTCATAAAGTAGGGGAAAGAAATATCCTACAACATAGTGAGTCGTTAAGTTTCGTTTGGCGAGGAAATTTTATTCGAAATTCCTCATTTCCGGCTCTTAAACACCGTTTTAAAAGTCGAGAAATACTTTTCTAGTTAGTTACGGAATTGACGAAATTTAATTCGTCCGTTAGATTGGAAATAATTAACGTGCTCGGAAAACCTAAATCGTTTTTCAAAATCCGGGAAAAAGTCGGGACGTCACAGTCCAAATTTCGTCCGGAAATTCACAAAAATGAACTTTCTCGGGCGAGTTCGTATCGCGATTTCGTGAATGTAAAAATCTGACGGAATTCGATTCCGAGTTTCCTGGCGAAAAACTTAACGGACGCGAAAACCCTAAATACAGTAGTCGTTCGTCCGATTTCTAGAAATTATTTTTGGAAACGGATTTCACAGTAAATCTTAGAATTCAAATTCATGAACTTAGGCGTGCAAAGCCATGATTATTATTAACTTTAAATTTTTAAGTCAGTACGAAATTTCTGGGGTATTACATCCTACCCCCCTTGCGAAAAATTTCGTCCCGAAATTTGCTTATCCTCTTTAAACAGCTTGGAGTACTTCATACTCAACTCTTTTCCGAATTCCCACATGGCTTCCTCTTGCCTGTGATGATCTTACAACGTTATTACTAATCGTCTCGACTTGCTCCTTAACTTTTGCGCTTTTCGATCCAAGATCGTTTTCAATCTTTCCTAATAACTTAAGTCGGTTTCTAGAACGACGTCTTGCTGATAGATCTTCGTGTATAAAAACGAATATATATATACTTTCTCGAAATGAGATACACTTAAAATAAGCATTCCATAAACTTGGCGATAAAGCCATAACTATTCGCATTGGAAGCTATCTTTTCCAAGTTATTTGCTAATTATATAAATCTTTATCGATGTCTGAACTTGACACGAAACTAATGTTTCTCATTAACGGAGAAATCTTAAGGAGCTTTTATTTTCCTTCTCGATTATTAAGTTCGAATTGTTGTATATACTTAAGACTTTTGTCTTCTCTAAACTCGTTTTATTCTGACTCGAATCTATCGAATGATCTCGATCATTTCATTGACCGCGTCTGGTCCTAAATTCTTACTTTCACTTACCTTATAACAATAAGGCAGCTATGTAAATCTTCTCCTTCTACAAGGTCTCGTAAGTCGTAATACCTATCATAGCTTAATAATTATTGTTATAACAATTCGGTTGTTGGCTACGTGTTCTTCAATCCGCTCTTCGGCTAATATTATCGTTCTTAGCTTATCAACGAGTATCTAAATTGTTTCCTCGGATTGTCCCTCAAACTGGAGGTGAGAAACGGTACTAAAGTTAAGTTTGTCATCTAACTTTTCTACCTTATGACCTACCAACATCTCGTTGTCATAAAATCGTAACCATATCCTTCCATTTCCATTCCGGAATACCTTAACGGTTATCACAACTCGTATAGTTGTCAGTGAAAGGCTTTCACTTTCTTATAAGCTAAACATCTTTCTACCAACTAGGCAACGTCTCGTTTCACTCTATTCCACTAGAAATCCTTTCTTAAATCTTAAATTCGTCGTCATCGGAAATACTAAGTCTACTCTTTAATTTCTATCATAATACTCATTACTTTAGAGACACTGTCTGGTTTATCCATTCTTATCCTTAGTTGAGGCTTATCCATTTACTCGTCCTTTCTCTAGATACTTATAATCTTTCTCGTAATTTGGCATAGCTACTCGTGCCGCTATTTGCCCTGCGATCGATGCTGATGCATCTTGCATTTCTATATCCATCATCTCGAATCCTCGTATAAGCGTTTCTTCTCCGACGTAGAGATACCTAAACTTAGTTGGAGTCTTACGACTCAGCGTATCTATTCTTATCCTTAGCTTTTCCTAGATGATAATTAATTTCACAAACATAATATTTTTACTAGTTCGAGCCATCTCCTTTGTCTTATGTTAATTCCTTTGCTCGAATACACACTCCAAATTTTTATGAGCTGTGAAGATCTCAATTCTTACACCATATGATGGCATATCCAAATTTTCAATGCAAGCTCTACGACTGCAAGTTCTAAGTCGTAGGTTGGATACTCAATTTCCTGAGGTTAATGTGTCGTGAAGCGTAAGCTATCACTCTCTTATCTTGCATTATCACTCATCTTAACCCATTCTTCGTAGCATTGGTATCTACCTCGTATTCCTTGTCGTTTCTGGAAGGGCTAAATCTGTGGTGATGATCAACTTTTCCTTGAACGTCTGCGTACCTATCTCACACTTGTCTGTACATCTATACTTCTTTTCCTTCTATGTAGTTGTGTCATAAGTCTTAGTAATCATAGAAAATTCCTTAATGGAAACCTCTATTATAACTGTCCAACCTAGGAAACTTCTTATTCCATTCTGACTGGTAGTCGATTTCCTTTTTGAGCATTGCCTCAACCTTGGCATGAATCTATCTTAATATCTTCTGTCGTCACTATATATATATATATCTCCATAAAACATCACTTTCTTCAATCGAACTTGCTCTTCTGAACTTGGCATCTAGTTTCTCGACTCTAGGCGTTCTAGCACTATTCGCAAGTGTTCTTCGTGCTCCTCCTCATTCTTGGGGTAACTGAAATTATCGTTGAAGAATACTAAAACAAATTTTTCTAAGTCTAGGTGTAAATCCTATCCACGAGGTTCATGAATACTGCGGAAGCGTTTGTCAACCAAATGGCATAACTAAGCATTTGTAATGGTCATATCTGGTTTGGAAGATAATTTTTTTTTTTTTGGGTATATCTCCAGTTTACTCTTTTAACTAGTGTTATTTAGTCATTAAGTCTATCCTCGCATTTGCACTTGTTTCTTTTAAGCTGGTCTTCCATTCTCACAAAAGGATACTTATCCTTAAGGGTTATCTTTATTTAACCTTTGTCAGCCTATATACATTCTCGCAGAATCATCCTTCTTCGATGATGAACATCTCAAATATTTTCCATGGTGAAAATATTTGTCTAATGAAATCGTCATCTAACAACTCTTGCAGTTGAATCTTAAGCTCCTCTAACTCCTTTGATACCATTATACATAAGGCCTTTGATTTGGGAGCTGCTCGTAGTTCTAAGTCGATCGTGAAACCTACACGACAATCTGGTGATAAACCAGATAATATTTCTGAAAAGACATTTTCATTTTCGTCATAACCCTCACGTTTTTTTTAATGGTCTTCTTGGCTCCTGGATCTCCAACTAGGTATACGAGATAAACGATCGTATCCTTCTTCTTCATCAACATCTTGGCTTATAGGGCGGATATTTTTTTTTTGATATCTTCCTGCCCATCGATATTTCATATAATTCTGTAGGTTCTCTACTCGGGGTTTTAAAAGAGATTTTTCTCTCGTTGTCGAGAATCGTGGTAATTCTCAAACAACTAATCTATTCCTAAAATTATATATATATCGTACATTTTATTACTTCCCAATCGATTGCTATGTTCTAACAGAAAGACCCTAAATTAAATTCTATGCTCAGCGAAACTAAGGAAATAATTCTATGAGATTATCGTCACTCCCTGAAGCGTAATTGTTCCTATTTCACAATTAGAGCGTCCTAGTTCTACTCCTAAAGGTTAACAGGTACTAATTATAACCGAATATAAGGCTCTAAAACGAAGCAAAAATTATGGCAGGGTAATTTTTAAGGTTCGTCCAATACCTGCCAGATCTCCATTTCCTTCATTATGCCTCTCCTGCCTAATCATGCATGCGCTTGTATTCTGTTGTGATTGTATCAGCTGTGGTTGTGACTGGACTTGAGTTGTAATTGATGGTTGAAGCTGGCCGTACTGATTTGGTTTTGCCGTCCGAAGCAGCGTTGGACAACTCCTCCTTATATGCCCCGTCTGCCCACAATTAAAACATTTATCCGTGTTTGCTAGACACACACCCTCATGCTTCTTATCACATCTAGAACAAGTAGAAATTTCTCGTTTCCGTCCTACTGCTTGCCCCGGCTCGGGACAATCCCTCTTAACGTGCCCCTTACGTCCACAGTTGAAGCAAATACCAGTTTTTGCTAAACAAACACCGGGGTGTTCCTTATTACAGTTAGGGTAATCTGGATTAGTGATTTTTCCTTGGTTACCGTTCCTTGGCTGCCCCTGCAGCTGTCCTAGTAGATTGTTTCTCTTGCCCTGCCCTGACTGTTCATTTCTCTGTGGATTATTCCTTTGCACTGCTTTCTTTCCATAGTTACTTCCTTTTTCTGGCTGCTGGAAACTCTGCCGAGTCCTATTCTGTTTTCCTTGCTTGTTGTAGTGCTGGTTACAATCACTGCTACTCCCCTCCCATTTCCTTTTTCCCTTATAGTTGATATTATTGTTGGGAGGGTTTTGGGTTGAAATATGGTTTAGTGCTGGTGTGGGCATTACCATCTTTCCTTTCTTAGGCACTAATGCCTCTATTTCACGGACTCGTCCTAGTAGTTCTGCATAACTCAGTCCCTCCTGTCTGGCTACTGCTTTTCCCAGTTCATACTTAAGTTCTCCCTGAAGCTTCCTGGCTATTCCCTTCTCAGTTTCGACTTGATCGGATACATACTTTTCGTAATATGCCTCCTTAAAATCATTCCAAGTGGTTAGAGCCGCTTGCTCTACCGGTATAATTCTCTGTCTAGTCTTCCACCAATACTTAGTTGGTCCAGTTAGCTGATACCCAGCACATGCTAGACGCTCCTTATCACTAAGTCTAATCGGCTCAAAGATTCTCTCTATAGAACGTATCCATTACTCGGCCTCACTCGGATTACCAGATCCATCGAATATATGGTGGATTTCTTCCGAAGAATAAAGCCTCAATGCTATGACGTTGCGGAGATAGGGAAAATGAAAAGGTTGCTGGGTGTTTTGCCCTTCCTCGCTTATACGTTGTTCTTGACCTCTATCAGACTCTCTAGGACTATCAGGTCCTCTTCGATCGTTAATAGCTCTCAGCGACATTTTTAAAACTATAAGATACAAAATTTTCTCATTAGTACTTGCTTTTAAGCCTTCATTTTCTCACTAACCCTTTTTTTTTCCCACTTAATACTTCCATGTAAACGAGAATAACAAATTAACTTCGACTATATTTCTTTCAACTTTTAACCTCCAAGGTTAAATTAAACACTCGTTATACGAATTCATTTGACATTCTGGTTTAGTTATACGATTCATAAGAAACTTTCTTGTGACTAAAACCCTCTCATGGGTCATGTATATTTTATATATACATCAAAAAGAATATGTTAGTTTTGTCTTTAACAAGGACTTATACAAAACTAGACTACAACGAGTCTAAGCTAGGCTAACTGCCTACGTGTACAGGATGCACTAACATATTGCATTATTGTACTACTGAAAGTACTAGAACGGAAACGTTTCATAAAATTTCGTATCCGTTGGAGTACTACAAAACTATCTAGTTACTGATCCGACTATGTACATAACAAAAGGCTACTATACTACTATGCGTCCCTGACGCCTTGCTCAACAAACTGCGGTCAAGTCACCACTGCCCTCTATGGCCTAATCCTCCTCGGGGTCCTCGTCCGGATCCTCATCCTCTGACTCTGAACCGAAAGTAAACTGGAGTGCCTCACCAACCCTCAAAGTGGTGCCGTCTGCAAGTGTCAGTGGTGGCGGTGCAGGCACATCTAAAACTGTCGTCTCAATATCCGAAACCAGGTAGCCCCAGCAGGTCACTAACGCCCGCTTCTTCGGAGGCAGCAAGTGGTCAGGAAGGGAACTCGTCTCGTACTCCTCCCTGGAACGGACCCTGGATGGTCCTGCCTCAAACTCAGCCTGAACTCTGGCCAACTCCGTGCAAATCTCATCAAGGGGTCTGTATGAGGATGGTAACTGTAACAGGGCGGTAAGCTCTGCGTCCGTGTCTAAGTACTCTGATCCTGTCTCAAATGGTCCCTGAACTCTCGCAGAAGGCTCGGGTAGGATAGGAGCAGGTAACCCTAATCCATCAACTGTCTCTGCAACTAACTCCCCTGTGCCCTCACTGGGTACCATCACTGAAGGGGTCTCCAACTGTGCAATCATCTCTAGACCTATCTCGTCATGCTCTGATCCTGAATCTGCCGGGAAGTGAGTGTAGGGAGGATGCGCCTGAACTGGATATGCTGCTATGTGTATGCTCTGAAAGAAACGCCTGTGTATCTCTAAAGCAAATCCCTTGTAATCCCCTGTCGGCTCTGTATCGTCGCCAAACATCCCAAGATGGTACCATGCAGTATCGTGTGCCCAACCACGCCATTCCTCTGGTAGTCGTCTAACCAAGTCAAGTATAGCCTGACCCTCTGTAATAGAACGCCGGACTGGATGATAAACTAATGAAAAGTAACTAATCCTCTGTCCTACGTCGTGTCTCGGGTTTGCCTCATAATCTCTATACCTATCCAATAACTGATCTGCCCAAGTACGCTGTGGCGGGGACTGACTCTCCGAAGCCGTGTCACTACTGAAAGCCATCCTACAAAGTTTTTTTTTAAGGAACACGGATCAGTAACGGTAAGATGATATCTTATCTTACGGAAAATCTTAAATTACAAAATGAATATTCCTTATTCAATTGTAATATCACCACACTTAATCTAACAAACTTATCTTAAACATCTAGCAATTTCACAAAAAATTGCTCTCGTACTCACAATATATAGAAATAAAATTTCAAGATTTTATTCCCATTCCTTATCCTATTCTTTTAATTTCTTACTTAAATTCCTTATTATTTTCTTTCATTAATCCTTATCTCTTTCTCAAGGAAAAATTTCTTATCGATTCTTATTCATTAAAACAAAGCACGTCTGCTTTGTTCATGTTACTTATGCAAAAGTAACATTCATTTACAAAAGACTTTGTCATTTACAACTCTTAATACTCATACGTGCATGTCGTATTCTTCGCTCAAGGACGAAGTATATATAAAAAAAAATATAAATTTCAAAAGAGAAATGGAATATATCCTAAGAATAAATTTTTAGAACATAAGTTCTAGTCATCGTCGCTAAAATCGAGCGATCGTTGGAAAATTTAATCAAGCTTCGTGCTTGATTCCTAATAGTAAAAACAATTCTCTTCGCAAAGTCCGAACAAGGTGAACTCTACTGAAAAACGTAACGAAATGAAAAGAAACGACGTCGTTACATGTTACTTATACGTAAGTAACATTCGTCTCTTTAAACCACTTATACCATACTAAAAAGGTTTTGCTAGCGGGGCATAAGACCCATATTACTGAGTTTCTTATTATGTGGGTTGATCAAGTCCACACAACAGTCTCTCAATCACATGGAACTTCTGTCTCGTTCTATCGTTCACTTCATACAGAATTTACTTTCCTAAATCGAGTAGCAAATTCCCGAATTGCGTACACAACCACTTCTAAAAGAAACTTTCGGAAACTTTCCAATTTAGCTCGGAATACTCAATCTTCTCGAGGAAGATACAAATTTTAAGCTAATCGAATACTTGAACGGCTCCTAATAAGTAAAACAAAGTCATCTCCAAGAGACTTTGTTCATGCCCCTTACAACTAAGGTAACATTCGGCTCTTCCGTTTATTTCAATTTATCCTCCTTGTTTCAACCTTTTCTCTAATAATTTGGAGTCACGTTTTTCTCACACGTCTATTTGTTTCTTTCGTTCACTTCGTACATATTTACCTTATTTTATCAATATTTATTTCATTTTCCTCGAAGGAAATTCTTATCGGGTTTTTAAAACAAAGATCGACTTTGCCGAGTCTTTATTCATGTCACTATACGCACGTGACATTCATCAACAAAAATTCTTCTCATGTTGTGGATCTCCTTTCGAAATCATTTGGATTAACGTTTCTTAAAAACGTCTAAGTTCTCGAGGTATCGGAAAAGACCTTAGATTTCAAGTCTACATTCTTATTGAACCGGGAAAAATCCCTAGATTCCTTCTAGGTTCTCGTGCCATGGTATTTTTTGAAATAAAGGAAATTATTGCGCAAATAATTTCACATAAGATAGTACTCGTACTATCACAAAATCACATAGTCAAAACAAAGTATAAATTAAATTATACTTTCATAGAATTCTTATTTTTGGCACACAACTCATTCTCATTCTCATTTTCATTGAATACTTGTTTATAAAATTTCTTATTAAAAGAAATTATGTTACTGAAATTCTTTCCTTGTTGAGTCGACGTAGCGGGAGGTTGAGTTGTCGTCTATATTCTGAATCTTAATGTTATAACTTAACTCTTAATTTTACTTGAAAGAAGACTGTGATCTAGAGTATATACAAAAATTCTATCTTACGACTCGAAAGAAGACTCGATATAGAGCACGAACGAATACTCTATACTACTACTCGAAGGAAGACTCGTATCCAGAGCAGAAAACGAACCTCTGCTCTGATACCACTCTGTCACAGCCCAAAATCCCGAGGGACGGCAGAAGCCGGGGTGCGACTGGGGTTGGATTAAAGAAGCGGGGAAGAAGGGGACTAACTGAACTAAACATACATAGGAGACATCATACATTCTATGAACAAGACTTTATTTACAAAAGGAAGAGTAATTCTCGAAGGATTACTCGACAGAAGGTACTCAAAAGGCATCTAAGTTAAAGTTTACAGACATAAACTACAGAGTTTTACGTAATGTACAGAACATCAAAGTACTTAGAGTTTTGCAGCGAAAAAGTGATTCATACTAACTAAAGTCTTCCTAGACAACTTATTTCAAGCCTCGCCGCTTCCATCTCTTCAACCTTCACATTTAGAAAACATATGCAGGGCTAAGTACAGAAGTACTTAGTGGGCACGTTGCCGAAAACATATTCATAAGTATAAATAATCAGGCATCTCATAATCGTAGCACATCGGGGTTTTATTGAAAATGGCCCGTGTCTACTAAACATTTTCTGACTCATTTATATAAATTAGCTTGTACAAGCATTTTTCTAGTAAGTTACGTTCAAATCTTGACCAATTCTCATTCACCGTGGCGGGTTACCCCTCAACAGGATACCACATACACCACAGGTTACAAAGTGCACTAACTCTGGAAATCACTTAATAGCTAACTCAGAGCCGATCGTTAGTTAATCTATTTTGATTAACTCATAAAGTCTGGAAAACACGAATGTTAACTCAGATAGGTACAAGAGAACTCACATAAAACATAAAACAGTTTATGCCATGATTATCACTTTGAAAACAGGATTATCAAAGCGATAAAGAAAAGAGTTTTCGAGCATTGCTCGTTTTATTTGATATATAGGAAAGCCCACCTTTATACTTTACAGAACTTATTACTCGTACTTTCGTCTTCTAGTCTTCCGTCCTTTCCTCACTGCTGACTTCCTCCTTCATCGTAAGATAAACATACTTTAAACTCGATCGTAAGTGATTAAAGGAAACGGAGATTGGAAATTGGTTTTAGTCGTAGTCTTTTAGTTCTTTAGGCATTTGCACGCTACTAATTCTTTTTGATTAACCGAGAACGAGACTTGAACAAATTTCATTTAGAACTCGAAAGGTTCCTTACTAGACTCTTAGGTCAGTAGAAAAGATAGTCGATAACTCATTACGTCTTAAAAGATCAAAAGGAACTAAGTTGGAAAGGAATCAACTTAGGAAATTAAGTTTTAGTTCTTTAGACGATTTAGGCATTTGCACGCTTAACTAAATTTCTTTACTTAAACGGATACAAGATACGAACTCATCTCGTTTAGCACTCAAGGCTCTATACTTGACACTGAGGTCAGTAGAAAGAAGGCATTCGTTAACTCAAAGCGACCTCAAAGATCGAAAGAAGCTAAGTTGAGAAGAAAACAACTTAGGAAATTACAATTTGAACATACACTGCACGAAGTCAGTGAGTCTGTCCAGAACAGGGGATTGCGAAACAGGGGTCGTGCCCTATACCAAAAGATAGCCTTGGGTGTCTAGTTTACTCTCCAATTCGCGAATCTCGATTCCGATAAACGAGCTAAAAGATATTGCAGTTTCCGTGGAACGTCGCAGAAACTGCCGAGTGAATCCCTAATGCTCGATAAAATCGACGCACGTACTTCTAGGTTCGTTCTATGTTATTGAACTTAAATTCTCATGAATTTTACACAACAAGGCAGTCAACACGTATTTCCATACGTGATAAACTCCTTTCCATTTCTCGTCTATAACCACGACGATCAAAACCTCGTCGTTTTAACTAAACAATTTCTAAACCAAACAAGTTATCAATTCTCGTCCTAACTTCTCGATTATAACATAAACTCAATATTTTATAGCTCGGATCAACACGACGTCAACTACAATTTCGTTCCCTCAACATTAATGATCATTAATATCCAATTATCAATCTTACTCGACTTTCCTATCATTAATTACATACATTTGTTCGTCTCTTACGGATTTTCCAAAGTTAACGGAATTCATTCCAATTTCATGACAACGATTATTATCTAACGAGCATTCCTAACATGCAAATCATATTATCAAAACATTATCGAGCCTCGACTTATCACTACATCTTCGTCTCTTACACTTTTCGTTTTATTTTTAGAAAAATCTCAATTTAATATATATTCATCCTCATGCATCGTATAATTCATTTCCATTAAACAATCGAGCATATCTCAACATTTACTAACCTAAATCGAGCCTTGTTCGTCTCTTAGGTTTTGGATTTTATTTTTAGAAAAATCTAAAACAATTCATACTATCAATTAACGACATGAGAAACACTAATCTGTCATCAATTCGACGAAGAAATCGAGTATGAAATGAAAGCCCCAAAACAACAAAAATTTCGGTAAATATAGGGCTTGGAGTTCTTGATTTTTCCTTCATGATTTGATCCATAGAACTCGATTCTAAGCATCCTAGAACATGTATCGATCAAGAACAACATGCTATCTCACTCCCTAATTTTCGAAAAAAATAAAAGAGAGGGGAAAGAAGATTTGTTCGGATCAAACTAGAGACGAAGTTCTTACCTTTCGATATATGAAATCGGATTGGAAATTAATCGGTAGATGCAAGAGATGTGGATCTTGGAAGAGCTTGAAAGATGAAGAACTATGGAGGATTTTTGGAGAAAAAAGAGAGAGGAATGAGGAAGTAGAGTGGCGGTTTTGGTTGGATAAGGAAGGAGGGTGATGACTCACCTTGGTGAGTCATAAAGTAGGGGAAAGAAATATCCTACAACATAGTGAGTCGTTAAGTTTCGTTTGGCGAGGAAATTTTATTCGAAATTCCTCATTTCCGGCTCTTAAACACCGTTTTGAAAGTCGAGAAATACTTTTCTAGTTAGTTACGGAATTGACGAAATCTAATTCGTCCGTTAGATTGGAAATAATTAACGTACTCGGAAAACCTAAATCGTTTTTCAAAATCCGGAAAAAAGTCGGGACGTCACAGTCCAAATTTCGTTCGGAAAATCACAAAAATGAACTTTCTCGGGCGAGTTCGTATCGCGATTTCATGAATGTAAAAATCTGACGGAATTCGATTCCGAGTTTCCGGGCGAAAAACTTAACGGACGCGAAAACCCTAAATACAGTAGTCGTTCGTCCGATTTCTAGAAATTATTTTTGGAAACGGATTTCACCGTAAATCTTAGAATTCAAATTCATGAACTTAGGCGTGCAAAACCATAATTATTATTAACTTTAAATTTTTAAGTCAGTACGAAATTTCTGGGTATTACAGGTCTCACTTTGTATGACCGGTGCGTGGCGCGTGCACTGCAAGCGCGCGCTTCCCACGTGCTTATTTTTTTTTTCAATTTTTTTTACGGTTAGCTCATATGCACTACATTATATATATTTATATGCACAACTAAAAGGTATTGAGATGCACCAGTTTTTTTTTCATTTTTTTTTTCCGGCGGAGCCTTCGGCTTCAATTTTACGGCTCTGCCTTCACTCTGATTACTAATATAAGGATAATTGTCGGGCAATAATTTAAATTTTTCGGCTCGCTCCGAGGCCTTCGGCTCCCCTCGCTCAAGTCTTGACCAAAGAAGAAGCGGCAAACAAAAAAATAAAGAGACAAACAAAAAAAAAAGAGGGAAAAATAAATCTGAAAAATTTAAAAAAATTGAAAAAAAATGATTGTGCATGTGGAAACACAGCGTAGTGCATCTCGATAAACATGGTTGTGCATATGGATACACTATGTGGTGCATCTAAAAAAAAATAGGGGAAAAATATTACTAAAAATTAAAAATTGGTGCATCTCAATATACTTAGTTGTACATATCATTAGGTGTAGTGCATATGAATACACGTTACAGTATATATGAGCTGAGAATTGAATATAAAAAAAAAAATCGAAAAAAATAGGGGCGCGTGAGAGGCGGAGAACTGCATTGCACACGCCACTCTCATCTCACAGCGTGAGACGCGTCTCACCCAAGAATTTACCTTAATTTAAAGTGTTGAATATGTAGGATTAAAAAAAAGTGACAAATTTTGAAATAGCCATAATGACCGTTAAAATATAAATTTTGGTCCACCTTCTTCAAAAATATAATTTTTGGCCAATTTTTTCAGTTTGAGACAAAAATACTCTTAATGAAACGCAGAGCGAGTCAGATCTGATGCGGGCGGGCGCAGGTCAGTTCGGGCCGGGTATCAAACATCTGGTATATCTGGTACAAATTTAGTCTTATTAGTATCAACTGTTCTAGTACATCTGGTACAAATTTAAGCTTATTAGTGCCAATTGTTCCAGATTTTGTACAATTGGGACGAATTGTCAAATTAGTTTTAGATGTTCTAAGTTATGACATGGTACTCTTGTGACAAATATTCCAATTATTCCAAGTTATATTGCTCCGATTTTGCGGCTCGGCCGTCGGCTTCGATTTTAAGGTTCCGCCTTCGCTTCGATTACTAATATAAGGATAATCGTCGGGCAACAATTTAAATTTCTCCAGCTCGCTCTGAGGTCTTCAGCTCCCCTCGCTCGAATCTTGACCAAAGAAGAAGCGGCAAACAAAAAAACGAAGAGGCAAACAAAAAACGAAGAAGCAAATAAAAATTTGGAAATTAAAAAAAATCTGAAAAATAAAAAAAGAACAGAAAAAAAGGAAAATTAAAAAAAATAGAAAAAAAAACTGCAAAATAAAAAAAAAAGAAACCTGAAAAAAAACAGAAAAAAAAGGAAAAAGAATTCTGAAAAATAAAAAATAATTAAAAAAGGCAGGAAAATAAAAAAAAACAGAAAAAAAAGAAAGAAAAAATTTGAAAAGGAAAACAAGTGTCAATAAAACAAGTCAAGGAGTGATAGATCTGGATAGAAGAGGAAAATGGATATTTAAATCCTAAGTTCAAAAAAATAGTCATAATATAGTTATGAATAGGATGGACCAAAATTTATATTTTAATATTGATTATGACTATATCACATAATGTTCTCTATTGAAATGTAGGATTAAAAATCCCAATATGATATAATGGGACAAAACGTGTGTATCAAATGCAAGAAACGTCTTTCTCTGCAACAAGAAATGAAATATATACAAAATAAAATATAAGAGAAAAATACATGTAATTGACAATCCGTTAAATGGTATCCGCATTGAGTTACTATTTTAATGGGATTTTATATTTAAATCATGATCGTAATTTTTCTTCTTGTGATAAATCATGATCATTATCTTGTCCCAATTGTAATCACTTAGGATTAATTAAGTACAAAATTTCTTATTCCTAGCTATTTCAAAGTTAAAAAACGAAAAAATAAAACCCTGTTTTAAGTGTGTAACAACCTCCGAAATTAAGTAAAACGTTGAAATATTGACCTAATTAGCGCCAAAATACAAAGTTTGACTGCTTCTCTCGTTTAGAAGAAAATAAAATCACGTTTAGCTTAACTGATGCACCCCACTTCCCACACTTCCATCTCCCACTCTCTCTCTCTCTCTCTCTCTCTCTCTCTCTCTCTTCTTCCACTCTCACTCCTAAATCCTATATATACACTTCATCATCTGCAAAAACCAAATACATTCATTCTAATTCCTCATTCTAATAATTCATTCATTCATCGCAACCTCGCTAATTCTCTAGTTCGATCATCTCCAATGGCGTACACAGCAGCAGCTATTCCCATTCAAAAACTTCTCTTCACCGCCATCTTCGCCGCCTCCGTCGCGTCGATCCTGGCCTCCGGCTTCCAGTTTCAGGTCGGAGACGAAATGCAGTGGGCGAAACCAACCGGAAAAGAGCGCGAAACCTATAACGAATGGGCTGCGCAGAACAGGTTCCACATCGGAGACTCACTTCGTAAGTTCATTCAATTCCAAACAAATAAGTATTAATTAATTCAACAATCTCAATTTCTTATATTTAATTAATTTTCTCTACTGTTTTCGCCAGATTTCAAGTATGCAAAGGATGATTCTGTGTTGGTGGTGAGCTCTGCCGATTACCAAACATGCAGCACGTCGAATCCGATCGCCAAATTTGAAGGCGGAAGCACGGTTTACGAACTGGACGGGCCGGGCCTGCTCTACTTCATCAGCGGACAGCCCGGTCATTGCAAGTCGGGCCAGAGGCTTATTGTTCGCGTCATGCATCCTTTACAAGTTGCTGCACCGGACATTCCGCCGTCTCCGGCTCCGGCTCCGGTGGAAGAGAGCGGTGAAGATTCTGGCTTGCCGGAGTTTAGTTCGGCGGCGGAGCTGAGCTCTTTTTCCTACTTAGTTGCTGCTTCTTTTGGCCTTTTTGTCATGTTCTACTAATTATATCTTCTTATAATTTGTTTAGGTTATTTATTGGTAGAATGATTTTAGGTGTTAGTTTCTTTGATTATTTGTTGTTAGGGTTTCGAATTGTTGCTTATTGTTGAATTATGATGGATTTTAATTCATTTGTTCGCTTAATATTATTGCCACATTCTGTTTACACTTCTTTGTCAAAATTATATCACCAAAACTCATTTAACAAGATATATATACATACTTCCATATAAAAAAGGAAAAATCACAAGAAAATAATAATAATAATAATAATAATAATAATAATAATAATAATAAATCAGTAGTAAATAAACAATGTAAAATTCTATCTGCTCAATTGAGCTTCAGCGGGATACAAAGAATCCATAAGTTGATCAGTTTGAAATTTGCAGGTTGAATTCAAAACACCCTCACTACTTCTAACGCTTATCTGATTTTTAACCTCCTCACAAACATGAAACGCGTTCGTCGTTTCGCCTCCTTCCTCAAAGGCATCAACTCGGGCATCCCCGTTGATCCTGATTTTCTCAGCCTGATCCGCAAACAGCACCTCTGACAGAGACGACCGACAAACCTCTTTGTACGTCTCGTAAGTGGCAGCGCGTACGCATCCAGTTTCCAGAATTTTTGACAGAGGGTGCACAACAGATATTGGGTTCTTACTCTCTCTCTCTAAATTCACCTTCAATTCAAGAAAGTCAGAGACCAGTTCTGGTTTACTCAACTGAACAAAGGCTGCAGTTTCATCCAAATGGTGGACTGAAGTGACTGAGCCAGACCCAAAAGTTTTGTTGAAACACTCTTTAATATCTCTGGCTTTCAGCTTCGCCGGTAATCTCCATAACAGTACCATGTTTGAGAACGTAAACTTTGTATACCTGCGCTTGGCCGTAGCAGAGCCTAAAGAGTCTGCACTACTCTTGCCAGTTTTGAGATCAATAATGTCTCCGTTCACCCAGCTTATATATAAATGATTGATATACTTTTGGAGCTTCTCGTTGTGTTGGAAAGCCAAGCCCGGTGCTTGTGAGTTGAGATCAATTCCTAAACGAAAGCATGCCCCAGAGAAGACGCATCCTGTCATAAAAGCATCGTATCCAGCTTCGTGCTTAGCGCCAGAGTTCCAATTTGAGAACCTGCGCAAGTAACTTACTCGTTAGTAACAAAGGCAGCCCCTGAAACGAGCGAATTCTATCATCAGCAGAATGCATTTACTAATGATCACATGAATATGTCTACTTTTCTTATCCCGTTCTTTCATGTTAAAAGTTCCTTCAAAAGTAAATTTATTCAGTAAAAGAGATTTCCTGTAAAAAGCTATATAGACAGCAGAAACCGAATAGTGCCACACTTATCAGATGTTAATTAAAAGTAAATGATAAGCAAATGAAATCAAACCTCTTATCATCCACTTGAACTTCGACTTTCATGCGTGGTTTATCCATCGACCCAGTACTCGTGCTAGTTGCAGCAACAGGTAGTAGGTACAGTGAGCTAAATGCTTTAGAAAGTGATGTGCTGCCTTTCTTCATGATACACATTAACACATCCTCTGAATTAATAAGCACCTTAGTATCAATTATGCTCGGGAAATATGTTTGAACAGCTGAGACAAATTCTTCAGCAGTTGAAGGAAGCGGACCGATAAACTTGCTGTAAACATGTGCAAGATCTGCTCCGAGCATTAGCAAATAGACTATATTAGAAAGACACCAAATGATAACAAGTGGGAAATAATTTTACTATGAAACCCAATAAGTATCAGGTAAGTTTACCAAGAAAACAATTATGACCAACAATCAACTTTCTTTCTGATGAAAGCAGATCAATAACATGTCGAAACCCAATAGCAGATTTAATACTCGTTTCTGCTGCTTTCCTTTGACAAGCTCTAACCTCCCCCTACATGATACACAGATAAGATTAAGTCTCGATCATGTTCAGTCGATCCAAGTGGTAAACAAAGTCAGAGCTTTCTGATATAAAGACTAAAAGAGATGCATCGTTCATACTGCTGATAAAAGTAAAATGCATGGTGAAATTAAGAGAGAGAAAGATAAATGAAGAAATTCGTATAGATTTGGGCCTCAACAAAAGGCATCTTATTGTATACAAATGCAATGTTCAAAGATGAAACGAGAAGCTCAAAAGAAAAGAAAAGACATAAGCCTTCCTATTGGGCTTTGTACTTGGTGTCACCTTCAGCAAATCCCTGTCTTTTGCAGAATCTGTATAGACTATCAATGGTAGCCGGCCAGAACTTTCACCAGCCACATGGACATAAGCAAGATCATGGAAATGCTTTTCGGTCACCTGTTCATAAGACAACAAACGAGTGTGAACTGATTTCAGTGAGATTTATATTGATTAAGCTCAAGGAAAAATAGAATATATGACAACATAAGGAGAAGCTCCAGAAATATGTTGCACATAGTAATTCAAATGAGGCCGATAAAAACTTGAATATCGAGCCAAACCAAAAAGGAGCAAAAAAAATGAACGAAGTGAAACTCTCCCCAATCCCCATTAGATCCAACACTCATAGAAAAAGCCGAAAAGGGCTATCTTCTTGGTTAAGGACTGAGGAATACTTAGCATCTACTTTACTACGTGATTACAAATAGGTCACTAACTGTTATTTAGGAAATTGAGGACAAAGATGGGGTCGAGATGCACAGAAGATGCTTAAAATGACACTTTGATGATGAGAGAAAATGACCAGTCTAGAGCTACAAGGCCAGCTGAATGGTAACCATGTTTTAATTTGGGTGAAGAGCATCTGATCATCTAGAACCTCGTTGTTTCCAGTAACAAAATATCTGGATAAGAGCCTAAAGATACATCTATATATAAATACATCTATCAAAAACATAAGATGGTAATGAGAATGTCATCTATTATCACTTGACATATTGGTTGAACAAAGTCTTCATAATTGTCAGAGAAACACTGAATCAGATAACATCGAACAAAAATATAAAAGGAAGATGTATTACCATCTTAATTAGCTTCAACTGGCGAGAAGTCAAGCCATTCACTACAAGGGCAGGACGTGTCTGGAAGAACGTAGTCTGAAATTTCTGATCCGAGTCATTCGAACTTCCTTGAAATTCTGATCCCCGCTTTCCACCACTTAACAGCCCAGCACGCCATTCACCAACTACGTTTTTCATTCTCTCAGCAAACAGAATATCTGCCATCCTAACCAGCTGCATATCCGAACCATTTCTCGAGTTGGAAGATCCATCCTCCTTGTATACTAAATCTAAACGTTTCAGTGCTTCCTCCTCTTGCCTTCTGGATAAATAAGATATTCCTGAGATTATTTAAGCATGTAAAATCTCCAAATAAAACTTTCCACAGATTTTGGAGTTTAGACTTAAATATAGAATACTAGTTGCTAAAAGTTCACCTTCATTAATGCAGGTGTTGAAATCAAACTGGTATTTGGCCAAGAATTCTAACGAACTTGTTTGGCATAGGAAATCATGCGATAAACCATCACCAGAAATTTCCTGCCGTGGAAATACATAGAAATTGTGCCTGCAAATACAGTCCAAAACAAAACATCAAGCCATTTTCTATTTCATCAATTCCAAAATTGCAAAAACCAATTCAAGGTGCAAAGATACAAAGACTCCATTTTTTTTATATATTTGTCAAATCCCAATCAAGATAAAGCACAAACATTTGTAACATGAGCAGGAAAAAAAAAAGCACAAACACACACACATACACACACTGCCTTACGGAAAAGCAACGAAGGAGCTGGCGTGTAGGTCCCATCGGAAAGGGCAAACGCCGAACTGAACGACGGCGAATTTCTGAGCGGAATCTTTGACCTTAAGATACTGAATATCGGGGCGGTCGAAATCAAAGACCTCGCGCCACGGGGCGGCGGTGACCCCCGTCATCTCCAAGTCGATGGAGACGAAGTCGGCCTCCCTCACGTGCCTCCGCAGCTCAGCCAGCGTGGCCTCGAAATTCGACTTCGTCACATTCTTCAGCTCCACGTCGGCAGCCGACGGCGAGGAGGAGCAGAGGGAACGGGCGGGCTGTGAGGTTCGGGTTCGGGTTAGGACCCGAAATAGGCAGTTGTTTCTCATTCTCTGCATTTGCTGCTCATATTTAGGGCTTTTGTTTCATCATTGTTCTGTAATCTGTACTCTGCTTCGCAAGTGAAGATGGTGATGGTAATTCGGTGTATCATAGCTGAATTTTTTTTCACTCTTACGGCCCACAATATAAATGGGCCTCAGCCCAATAAGAGTACCATTTACACCAATTATAGCTCTTTTCTTGGATGTTTTCACAACCTTTCTATTTCTTTCATAAAATGTTGGTACTAACAAATGTGCATAATATTATTATACAAATGTTCATTTCTTATAAATTCAATTTTTTTATAAGAACAACAGTGTAATTTATTACTCCCTTCTTCCCAAATCAATATGCTCATTTTTCTTTACAATATCTCGTACTCCCTCTATCCCATTATAAATGAACATTTCTAAAATAAATATTATATTTTTCTTTTTAAAAGTTGTGAGTTATACCACTTTATATCATTTTTTATTGTAATACTTCTACCGAACATAAGTGTTTCTCACTTATAGCGAGATGGACATGGAGGTAAATTATTACCCAATATGCAACTGTAGCGATTTTCTTTTTTCTCGCTCATACTCGATATGACCTAAATACTCCTAAAAACTATTTTATATTTTTAAACTTTATATAAACAAGTAATTTTCTTAATATTGTACTTATATGGGTGCTTTTGAGCTTTTTTATTTGGGATGAACGGAATACTATCTTCAAATGTAATGTTTACATTAAATTAAATATCAAAGTGCGTCATGTTTTAGTACTGGATTTGTCAATGTGGTCGTCATGTCAGCTTCAATTTGAAAATTGTGACATAATCCAAAAGCGTATGCACCTTAGGGGGGTGTATTGGATCCAGACTTCTGTTGAATTTTAAAGATTTCAGAAGTCTGGGTGTATTGGATGTAGACTTCTGTTGGATTTCTGAAATCTTGGTGTATTCAACACTTCATGGACTTTGCAAAACATGATTTCCATTAGACTTTTGTTGGAGTTTGAGGCCAAAAATACACTTGACGAAATCCGACCGATATCGATGAGATTTGAAATCCAATGCACCCTCAGCGTTGGGTGAGATAGAGCGGTCACTGAGGACGCCCAATCGGCGCTGGGAGCCACCGATTGCTGGGAACAACTTAGCCGTCTTCACTTTATCACCTTCACTCACTCACACTCGCAAATACGCCGTATAACACTATTCTGTGCATTTGTTTTTTGCGTGTTTCTGGAATTATACTATAGTTGAAGGTGAGTTTTGAATTCGTTACCACATCTAATGGTTTTTGCTTTGCAACTGCGATTTGGAATTACTTTGATTTGAAGTCTCATATTCTTCTGGGTTATCATACCCTACAATGAAATATATTCATAATTTTCTGTTGTGAGTTTTTTCTGATTTTCATCACCTCATTTATCATCGAAGTATGAAATTCATGTTTGAAAACTTATCCTGAAAATTATTCATGCCTTGTGGAAACAAAAGTGTTGTTTGGAGAATTAAATCCAAGGAAAGCTAATTGTTTCAGTTAATCATGTTAAAAATTGGTTGTTCCCCGCTTTGTGACATGTGTTTATTGGTATTAGTAAGAAGAGTTTATTAATGTTTGTGGACCCTTTAGAGATAAAAACAATAAAGTTGTACCCCAACTTTATTTATAATAAAAGAGGCCAACTTTCACATGATGAGACAAAAATACCCTTAATTATCACCAACTACCCACTTTTCTCTCTCTTACTTTATTTCTCTCTCATAAACCCACAACTCTTTTTCTCTCTCTTCTTCTTTGGTTTTTTCCTCTTTCTTTTCGGTTTGGTGTTGCTGCGTTTTTTTGCAGCTTCTCCACCATTATCGTCAGCGTTTAAATTCTTGCTTCGTTTTTCCTCTGCATTTCATTGGTCGTTCGTTCTTCTGAACCTTGAACGGTGTTTCTTCTCTCTGTTTTCTCTCTCTTGTTTTCTGATTTTTTTTCCTTCGCCGTTGATTTTTCTCTTTTGTATTCGATTTTCGCTGGTCGCCGGCTGTATCACTTTTTTGTCCGGTGGAGACAACGATGGAGGTACTGAATACTCTTCCTGTTGTTTTTTTTTGTTATTTGATGGTGGATTTCGATTAGATATGATGTTTTAGATCGTAAAAATTGTTGTTCGTCGCAGCTGTACAGTCATGCCTGATCTGATTTTTATTTAAGTCGTACAGTCGTAGCAAGAGTCTATGCATGATACGATATATATATATATATATATATATATATATATATATTGTAACATGATAACACCATTTTCTTTTGCGAGATTAGTACTTTTTTGAATCGCATGTTACGGTATATAGGAATATTTTAGGAATACTGTGGCTACTATTATTTCATAAGGGATTATGTATGATACGATATATGTATATCGTAACATCTTATCACCATTTTCTTTACTATGATGTTACGATATATTACTATTATAGCAAGTTTTATCGTAGGATGTTACGATGTATGAATATCGTAGCAATAGCGTGGTACAATTATTTCATAAGTAATTATGTTTTTTATGTTTCATTTTACGAGTTTGGTATGTCGTAACTGATTTGTGTTACGATATATATATATGTATATATATCGTAACTTCTATTCCGTGCAGAAGAGGCATTCTTGTTTAATTGTTGCTCATGGTGGTGTATGGAATAACAATATGTATGAGGGTGGAAGGAAAGAGTATATACCTATACTACCTTGTGGTATAATGTATCAAGATTTATTGAGTAAGCTTGAGATTCGATTGAAGAAGGACAAGACATTCTTTATTTATGATGTTGAGGCTCTAGTAAAATCTCCTACCGGTGAAATAATGAGGATGAAAGTAACTGATGACTTTGAGTTGAATAGTTTAATGGAAATGTTGGAGGTTCCTACAATTCATGTATGTGTTTGCCCAAGAGATATTGAAGCCTTACCGAAGGTCTCTCATGGGAATTGTCTAAAAGCGCATGCGGATATGCCGTCTTTTGATCGCATTGTTTTTAATGAAGATTCTTCAGTTGTGGGGTTAGGAGTCGATGATGATGTTGCTATTTGTGATACAAACATGAGCTTGGATAATGACGTGGATGGAGGTGCTTACCCATTGGGGGATGATTTTGAAGCTTGTGAAGACTGTGATTTGATGCAACCATTAGATGTTTCGAATGAATGTAATGAAGGAAATTCTAATCCAAGCCGGTTGTGGGTCATTCCTGGTACGTGTTTTAATAATAACAAGTACGATATTCATAATATCGTATCATAGTGTGCTTATGCGTATGATAAAGTACGATATTCATAATATCGTAGTATCATAATTACATGCTAACCCAAGAACATCAAGTAATTGTATTATGGTTTCAATGTCTAGTACGAATTTATGGTATTCATTAATAACAAGTACGATATACCTAATAATCGTATCACGGAGGATACTATGAACTTTAATGTTCCTATTCGTGTTTTCATAATCAAGTACGATATTTGACATATCGTAGAATTTTACGTATATGCTAGACTCTAAAAATAAGTTATCGTACTATGTTTTGACCCTCGACTAGGACTTTATAATATTCAACAACAATGAAGTACGATATTAGGAATATCGTACAAAGTGACAATATTATTTTTTATCTATTATCTATCTACACGTGTTCCTATATTATAGTGTGTTAATGTAGGTGCTTTAGAGCATGCGACGCTCCCAACATCAAATTTGGTTGTAGTAGATCATTTGGCTCGTGAAGAACTTGTTGTGGGTGGTTTTATTGTGAATAAGCGGCGTATGAAAGAAGTTATTGGCATCTATCATTTGAAAAATAATTTGGAGTATGTTACAAAGAAGTCAAATAAGCGGAAGTATCATGTTCGATGTAAGTATGAAGACAGATGTGATTTTATTATACGAGCAAAAGCATTTGGGCAAGCATGGAGAATCTATAAATGGTCACTTCATTCATGTGAGACTGATTTGAGGTATCACCCTCCACCAAGAGTGTCTGCTAAAGTCATAGCTTCATACTTTAGTCCTAAGTTGGATGATCTCGTTGAGCTTAGACCTAGAGAAATTCAAGGACAGCTGCTGAGGGAACATGGTGTTCATGTGAAGTATCATGCAGCTTTGTCCGGGAAGAACCAGACAGTTAGCTCGACATATGGTGATGCAGAGGAGTCGTTTCAGGTACTATTTTTGCAACTGTTTTTCCTTGCATGTTGTTACGATTTATTAATCTCGTAACATCTGTGTCAATGTTACTTATCTCATGGAGTAGTGGTTAATTAGCTTGTATATAACGTAGTACGATATTACGTATATCGTAACATCATCTATGTTAATGCAGATGTTGGGGAAGTATTTTAATATGCTGGAGCGTGCAAATCCTGGTTCTGTGGTCGAGTTACAGACGTGTGCGGATGGTTGCTTTAAATATTATTTTTTTGCTCTATCCGCATGTATCAGAGCATTTCGTTCATGTCGGCCTGTAATTGTGATTGATGCGACTCATTTAAAGGGGAAATACAAAGGCGTGTTGTTTGTTGCAGCGACAAAGGACGGTAATGAACAGATAGTTCCTTCAGCTTTTGGAATCGGGGACAAAGAGAACGATTCCTCATGGGCTTGGTTCCTTAGGCGTGTTAAACTATCATTTGGATCTCCGAAGAACTTATTGATTGTGTCCGATCAGCACCTTAGTATCAAGAATGTTGTGTCTTCCGTCTTTCCAGGGACACATCATGATCTTTGCACGTTTCATATTCAGCAAAATTTGAGGATTTGGGGTACTGACGTTACTGACTTGTTCAAGCTCGCTGCTAGTAGCTATAAGATTGTTGATTTTGAGGAGCATATGAAGAATTTGAAGGCCATGGAACCTCGTGCTTATCAAAAACTATTGAACTTGGATCCCTGTAGATGGGCTCGTTCGAAATGTCCGGTGCGGCGTTATAAATATGGAACTTCCAATGGATGCGAGGTGTTGAATGCTCGATTGAGGTGGGCTAGAAAATTTCCTGTTTGTCCTCTTTTGGAGAGTGTTCGTACGTTGCTCCAGAAGTGGTTTTACGAGCGCCGCACTATAGCTGGAGATTCAACCACGGAGTTGACTCCGTGGGCTGCTACGACATTGAGTACGACAATTGAAGTTGGCCGATCAATGAGGGTTGAACCAATTTCTTCTGTGTTGTTTAAGGTTTTTTCTGGACAGAAGAGTTACGTTGTTGATGTTGTTGCTAAGGAATGCTCATGTCTGTTCCTGATAAAGAAGATTGGCAAGTCCCGTCTGAGGTCGAAGAAAGGGTAATCTTAACCCCGAGAAATCCAAGGCAAGCTGGACGTCCACGTACTAGAAGAATACCGTCCGGAGCTAGCAAAACAGGGAAAAGGGTGTGCTCGAGATGTCATCAGAAGGGTCACTACATGAATACGTGCAAAACTGTTTTGGAAAGCATTGTAGAAGAAGAAGTGAATAGCAGCAAAACAAGTGCGAAGAAACCTTGGAAAGAGAAGAAATGCGACATTTGTGGTGTACCTGGCCACACTCGTGCAACATGCAAGGATCCAAATAGGTTTGAATGATGATGTTGGCTCTTATTGTTGTATGTATTTTGTTACAATATTCTTAAACGCGTACCAACAATTATATTTTGTATAGGCTTAGGTTGATACGATATTCATAACATCGTACTTAAAGTATTTTTATTTTTGTTAAATCGTACATAATTGCAAAATCGTACTCATTTTGATTCAATTCTGCATGTGTCTCTTGTCACGATATTTGTAAAATTGTACATGATTCGCTTGTCTTCCATGCCTTATTACGATTTTATGCGAATATCGTAACACGATACGAAATTCGTAGCAATATTTTGACAACCAAACTTGTTACTATTTATTTGAATATCGTAACAAGATACGAAAATCGAAGCAAGATTGATGACTAATTTGTGCTACGATATTCATCGAAGTTGTAACAATATTAGAGGACTTTTGTTACAAGATTCATGTAAATCGTAGCATGATCGCTTGTCTTGTAACGAAATGATTGCGCGTGTTACGAGTTTATATGAATGATCATGTTACGAAATACATGAAACTCGTACTAAAAGCTGTACGAAATACATGTTAGCAAATATAACTGATTATTTAAACAAAAGTCGTACCATTCATACTTACAAAATGCAGGATATATCATACGTACATTTTTTGCTACGATATTCCTAAAATCGTACAAGTAGTAGCAAAAATTAAGTGATATGATTTGAAGAAAAGTCATTGCAATCATACTTACAAAACGCACGCTACATACTACCAGGTATTTTTTACAAAATGCGTACATAATAGAGTATTCCTGGTTAAAGTAGTAGCAAAATATACAAAATAAACCAAGGCAAAATATACAAAATAAACCAAGTGTTCAATATGGCAATATTGACAAAATAAGATAACAAGAGTTTAGGTCAAGTCGATATCTATCGGGAGTGTGTCTTCATTGGTGCTGTTTGCATAGATGGTCTTTGCAATGTGGTGGCGATATGATTTTTGCTCGGCTGCATTCCTAGACACTTTGGTTGCTTCTTCTTTGATATAAATCGCTCCACATACTTCAATGAATATAGACCACAACCGACGCCATCCTCGTGCTCTTGCTTGAAGATACCCTTTGCGTTTGCTCTTGGGAAGCACAACGACCACTGCGTGTAGTTTGAATTAGCTATTCCATGTTTTTCACAATAGCCAATTTTCTTCATTAGTTGTGGCAGCAACCTGGCCATTGGCAGGAAGTGCTGCAATCTATTCTCCTTGTGGTGCTTTTCAAATTCCCACGACTTGGGGTCGTATAGCCACAACTGCTGTGCTGCGAGATCGATGACAATCGTTGCCCATTGCTCGCTTAAATAAGCAACCATGATAACCTAGAAGTGGATGCGATATAGAGATTCAAAAATAACATGAGTATTCTGGAAAACGATAGTACGATATATGGTAAATCGTACCACGCACTACGTTATGACTGTATGAGATTAAGTATATCGTAACAACATCATGCAGAATTAGTTTTTGTTACCTTTTCGCAGTTGATCCATGGCTTCATGTTCTGTCCCCAACGTGGTATTCTTGCCTCTGCAAAGTGGACCAACCTCTTCATTTCGTCTTCCGGAACAACCTCTTCTCTATCAACATTAAATAGAGAAGGCTCGTACGGGTCCAATCCTACCCTCTTTGCCTTATGCATTGAATCAAATACGTCTTCCAGAGCATCCTAAGAATTAAACGTCAATATGATACGATATACAAAAAGTCGTAACAACTCTTCAAGATGATACGATGTACGATACTGCGAATATCTTAATATCGTACATTGATAACAGACACGATGTTGCAAATCTTATTGTACTATGTTACGAGTTATAATAATCTCGTAATATCATACTAAGCCATAAAAGTTAAAATCATGTACGATATTAGTATAATCGTAACATACCATGAAATCAGTGGACATAATGGTAACGTTGTCGTGAAGTTCTCCCAAGCCGGCGAAGGTTGGATTGGCGACCATAACAGATGTGTAGCAGTTTATGTGGTCGTTGTACAATATTTTTGATGGATCTAATAAGCTCTCGAAGAATTCAGTGTCGACGGCCCATAGTAATCCGACATTCCTCCTGTTACGATATTTAGCAATGCATACGAATCAACTCGTGTAAGACAAGCAGACTTGTTACGATTTATGTGAATATCATAACACGACACAAAAATCGTAACAAGATTGGTTATCTTTCATGACGTGATTACTAATTTGTGTTACGAAACTCTGGAAACTCGTAGCAAGATCGGTCTTTCTATTATGATTTTATATGAATATCATGACAAAAGTTGCCACTCTTGCTACGAGATATATGAATCTTGTTGCAATAATGACAACGGATATAAATTTAAACTTACTTTTCAGTCTTAGCTTTCAAGAATGCTTCGAATCCATCACGCCTTGGGCATACATCATCGATTAAGAATGGACTCCGAAAGTTGCTGATGGGTATCTCTGGCGAATGGGTCTCTCATTCAAATTTGGTGCATGCACTTGTGGAGGTTGAACCGAGACCCCAGATGTGGTCGCCGACCCCCTTGGCGGAAGAAATTGAGTCGTCGCTGTTGTTGGAGTCACAGTATGCGGCGAAGATGCATTTGTGGTCCCCAACAAAGAGTCGTATGCAACATTCATTTGTGTATCACTGACATCTTGTTGGGTAGCAGGCTGTGTAGGGTCTTTTTTATAAAACGTACCATAATACGTTATACTCTAATATTTCTATAATTTAATGCAACTTGTATGCTACGATTTTATGTAAGTCGTACCAAGTGTAGATCAAAGCTCGGACCATCATCCGGAATATCCATTGCAGCGGCTTCTGATGCTGCTGCTATGTGTAGTATGTTATCATCTTCTGTCTGAGGAAGTTGTTCTTGGCAGGTAGATCTCTGGGAAAGATGTAGCAATGCAGATCAATGGATATATATGGTATCATGAAACAAGCAAACTTGTTACGATTTATGGGAATATCGTAGCAAGATTGCATGTCGGTGTCCGCCATGCCATGATGAATAATTTGTGCTACGATATTCATCGAAGTAGTAACAATATCAGATGACTTTTGTTACGAGATTCGTGAAAATCGTAGCGATCGCTTGTTTTGTAACGAAATGATTTCGCTCGTTACGATTTTATATGAATATCATTACAAAAGTTGAAAATCTTGCAACGAGTTTTATGAATCTCGACAGATATCAATGATCATGTTACGAAATACATGAAAGTCGTACTAACATTTGTACGAAGTAGCATGATTCGAACCGCAAATTACACAAATTTTAAACTAAATGCTGATTATCCATTATTTAAGTGAGAAAAAAAAAAAACAGAAATAAGTAAAATTGTTTTTCACGACCACACACGCAGAAGATACATGTTTATACATTGTCTATGTCTCGACATGCATTTCCTTTACCTGTTTAATGTTGGGCTCAACTTCAATCTCGGCATCTACGACATCCTCCAGCGCATCCTTAGCTTGCTCGGCATCCTCGACATCCCCCGCTTGTTCGGCATCCTCAGCATGCTTGACATCGTCCAGTGTTATGTCTGCTGGTGGATCAGGCGCTGGTTCATCCTGTGCTGCTGCTGCATCCTTCGTAGCCTCATCCACCGGTGGCTGATGTTCCTCTACTGGGGGGATGGCTGCTGCTGATTTCTTTGATTAGAGTGTGGGGATGGGTGCTGCTGATCATGCTGGGGTGGTGCGGGGGTTCTGTGCTGGCTCATCCTCGCCGCGAAGTCTTGGTCTGTAGGAGGACCACATGCTTCAAGCATCTTCTGAAAAACATACTCTCCAACACCAACAATCATCTCGTCCCGTACGGCCGTGAAGAATGCCTCTGCTTCTAGCCTAGCCCGCTTCGCTGCAACCTCACCCGCGTATTCACCGATCTCTTTGATCAATGAAGCTCTGTCTTCATCGGTAAGTGGGGCTTGACGTGTAGAGCTCGTTGCAGCAGAATGTGGAGCAGCAGGCCTAGAAGCATCACTCGGACCTTCCTCATCATCACCACCATCTTCGCGAGGCATCTTCTTCTTCTTCGTGTCATTGGCATCGTACGTGAAGGCAAATTGTTTTCCTTCAGGATCTTGCTCAAGCGATTTCCAGTAGGGAGACCTCAATTCTGTCCTACCTGGTTCCAAGACGGCTTTAAGGTCCTACATGATAAATTAGATAAGTTAGTTGTGCATAAAACTGATACGAATTAAATAAATCATACTTTAACGGCACGTAATCGATGTACGATATTTCAAATATCGTACATTGAGACAAGCATAAGACTAAATCATATGGTGCATTATGTACGATATTCCTATTATCGTAGCATCGTACACTTTTTCAGATATGCATAACAATTTTGTTTCAAATAAAGTACGATATTTCGAATCTCGTAGAATGACTTACAATATCATAGAATGAATTATAATCTTGTAGCAAATTAAGTACGATATTTTGAAAATCGTAGCATGAATTAAAATCTCATAGCATAAATAAGAATCTCGTAGCAAATAAAGTAGGATATTACCAATATCCTAACATGCAAGCGGCTAACAAATTGAATATCGTAGTATGCAAGAAAAAATAGAGTACGATATTACAAATATCGTTCACACAAAAACTCAACAACTCAGTCAAAATTTAATATCGTACAGCTTAGTAAATTTTTACCTTGGCTTTAAGACCTTCTGGCATGTCGATGTTCTTGATATAAGTGTACCTCAGGAATCGAGGTATCTTCTTCTTGTTTTGTTCATTCTTCATCTCGATGCTTCTCCCGACAGCTGGTAGTGAGCAATTTGATGGCATCTTCGGCACTTCCATACTTTTTGGCATTAAAAACAGCATGGACATCGTTTCCACTAATCACCTTTGTGGTGTCGAATAGCCTCTCGTAGATGGAATCATTTGAGAGGACAAGCCTGCCATAGGGATTAAAGGAAGCTGGTCCGAATTTCAGTCCGGTGACCAAAGCGTACTCCACTCGGGAGAAGCGTAATATTTTGCCCTCCACCTTGAACCACAGGGCTGTGGTATCAACGTTTTGGGTTGTTTTTTCGCTTGGCCTCACTTGTCGGGACAACATGTAATTGAGCGCCAGCCCTGATCTGCAGTTGGAGTCATCCAATCTCATAAAGACCCCTAGAGCGGAATGCTTGACTTCGGATATTACTTCCTCTCCAAAGGACTCGAGCACCTTCCGTATTTCTCCAATGAGGCCCTCATAGCCATATCATTGCACCCTATGGTGAGGTGGTTCCATCAAGTCGGGACGGACATATTTCCAAGAAACCTGAAAACATGTAGACAGAAAGTGGTAAAACACGATTTTGTGTACGAGATTGGACAATATCGTAACAAACAAAGTTCGCTATTGGGTAATATCGTCACAAATTTCTCATATCCAATCATCTTCTCAAATAAATCGTAACATATTACTCACATTCATCGGTTGCGTAGATGTACGAGTTTATAAAAGCGTAACACACTAAGTACGATATAGGTAATCTCTTAACACGCAGAGTACGATATTGATATATCGTAACAAATTTGGCAGCTAAAATCATCTTCTCACATAAATCGTAACATTATTTTTCAAATAAGGCATCCCTCAAATATCAAATAAATCATGCTCAATGGTGCAAGAAACAAATCTCAAACAATAAAAATGAGTACGATATTCGCAATATCGTAATAATAAAAATGGATATTGTACTATGCCGATGAATATCGTACCAAAAACAAGTTATTATACAAGAAATCGTTTCAAATTTTGGAGATCAACTACAATACAACCGCCAAACCAGATTTCATGTACGATTTATCGAGAAACAAACAGTAACAAACCCGCGAAATTCAAAAATTTAAAATATTCACAGATTCTTCAAATTTTGTGTGGAATTACCAGCATTTCGCCGAATGGGTCGTCGCCCATCTCCTGTTGAGCTTCATCGATCGGTTGTTCGTCGACGGCGGCGGCGGCTTCTCTTTGTTTGCTGGCGGAGCCGGTTTTTGGGCGCTTCGCCGCCTTCTTTAATCGTGCCATCGTACAGCGGTTTTGTGGCGGTGGTTACTCTAGAGAGAGAAACTAGGGCAGAGCGGCGGAGAAGACGTTAGTGGTGGAGGGTATGGAGGCGCAGAAGACGGTGGCGTTGTGGAAGACGGCGGTGGTGGAGGAAACTAGGACAGAGCGTCGGTTGGTGGCAGAGGAAAATAGGGCAGAGGCGTCGGTTGGTGGCGGAGGAAAATAGGGCAGACGCGAGAGAGAGAGAAAGGGGAGGCGGCGGATGGTGGTGGCGTTGTCAGTGGAGGCGGGGAGTAGGTAGAGGCGGAGGCGGTTGCAGACGAGAGAGAGAGAGAGAAAAGGGGTGGTGGTTGCAGACGAGAGAGAGAGAAAAGTAGTGAGAGAAAGTGGAGAGAAAAAGTGGGAAAAAGTGGTAAATATGCTATATATATAGATGTAAAAATTCAAAAAATCACCCTTTACCCTACTAAGGGCATTTTTGTCTCATTACATCAAAATTGACCTCTTTTATTAAAAAATAAGTAGGGGTACAAAATTATACCCCTTAACTCTAAAATAGCCTCTCTACTACTTGACTCTAAGAAGAATGGCTTTGCTTCTGAGATATGCCTTGAAAAAGAGAGCGCTATAAGACGAGAGACAGAGGGAGAATTTATGTTATTGGAAAGGCGAGAAAAGAGTAGAATTGCTGGAGGCAGGTTTTTTGGAATAGACGAGAGTGAGGCTGCTGATGACCATAGCAGGAGTCTGTCGAATGCTCGGAAAGTGTTTGATGAAATGCTTGAAAGAAGTATGGGTTCATAATTTAATCCAGCGGGGGCTGAGAATTTTCATTTCGCGCGCTCGCTAGATTGCAGCGGGCGCTGAGGTGATGGATTTCAAATCCAACGAAAGTCGATAAAAATCTACTCGAAATCCAATACAAATCCCACAAAACTCCGTCCCAAATATCAGAAATCCATCCTCAACTCTATCTCAAATCTATAGGTTTCCCAAATCTGTAAACTTTTAAAGTCTACAAAATCCAACAAAAATCCACATCGAGTACACTCCTAGTACAGTTTTAAAAGTCATGTCCAGAATCAAAATAGTGGCAGTACCAAGTGATAAAGTCCGCTAAGAATTTTAGAAATACTAAGATTTTGTATGGAGAAATTAATTATATAATTAAATGCAAAGTCAATCTTTTACTAAACAACTCCTAGTCTAGGAAAAAAAAAGAAAAGAAAAGAATAAATGTTACATTTCGCGATGACAGACAAAACATTTTCAAGTCGACAATAACACCACCACCACCACACAAAACAAACCATCTAATATCTATTAAACTACTCCAAGAAGTTCATATTTCTGGTTAACACTTGAACCATTTACCAAGCATAATTTCTTTCTTTGCTTCATTTCTTTTTCAAAACGAGGACAACTTGCAGCCGCTATCCGTGGGATGCACTTGGTAATAAATACAAGCTGCACAACGAAAGAGCCACCAGCATACTTTTAAACGTGACAGCGCTAGGCAACCTCCCCTTATCAGTCCGAATAAAAGCAGCATTGTACAGAGGCAAATTGATTGAAACCAGAACTCCACATAAAACAAACTGCAGCGCCAAGTTCTGATAAAAAGACTCGATTTCGCCTGCCCTGATCACTTCTACAATCACACCAATCAAGCAAAACATATTGAGCATTGCTAGTGACGACAATATGGTGAACGTGGGAGCCGTGGTTCCGAACTCCATCTTCTCTTGTTCGTATCTCTCCAACACATCATCATCAGACACTTTGGCTGAGATCACAAATCCAGAATCAGAATGTCCTACCAACTTCGACAAGCTGTCTGTCACTGCAAAGAGGTACGAGCTCGTTCTTTTGTAGAGCCACATTCTTTGCTCGTTCCACCAGCCTAAGGCCGTCCCTCCACACCAGAGAAACTCGGCAAAGCTATATACGTGCTCAGCAGTTATCACGTAGGTAAATGGGATAAACCACAAACTCGAGACCTGAAATTTGTTTCAGATTATATAAATAGGTCGTGTTTTGATAGACAAAAATCGTGAGCATCGTAAGTGGCATATATATTAGTGTACCTGTGGAAACAAGGAGACTCCCTTGAGTAAAGAGAGAGAGGGTATAACGGAGTAGTATAATGTTGCAAAGCAATTAACTGCCCAGAAGCAATAGGTACAATATCCCATTATTAGGCCAAAGTTTATCTTTCCAAGTCCATACGAAATTGGGCTGTATTTTGACAGCAAAATCTGCAGGTCGCCTTCCGACCATCTCTTATGCTGTACTAGTATTTGATCAAGGGTTGTTGCTGCTACACCCAAGAAAGCCTTTCTTTCAGGGTTGAAGAAAATGGATTTCCACCCTCGACACTGGATTGACAGCCCGGTGATCACATCTTCAACCGGGCAGCCATACTTCAAGCCCATCTGCAGCAATGATACAATCAACATTATGTGTACATAAAGGAAGAACATGCTTGCAGAATGGGGGGAGAGAGAAACCTCATGGCCCCATTGAGTGTTCAGCTCAAACGTGCAGCTTGCTAATGCCTTTACTCTTTCTTCGATTTCAGCACGAGTCTCCCCACTTGTGGAGGTCCTTCCCTTCCAATCAAACCTGGATGCCTCAGTGAATTTTCTTCCACAAAGAGTGTCCCTCCTGTGAAAGCAGCCAGTTCCAACGTACATGGGTCCACCATAGCCATCCAAACCGTGAAATTCAACCTGAAACCAAAGATCGTTGGAGAAACAAGAAAATGAAGTACAGTATGCTCAATGGTATGATAGAAATTATGTACTCACATGAGAAATAACTCTCATGGAGCCTCCATAAAGTTCATTCCTAGTAAGGTTATAGAAATTCTGGGGAAATTGTACAAAAGCAACCCCGTGACCCTTCTCTTCGTCCAAGAAGAAGCAGAGTGCATCTTGAACTGATTGTGAGCTATTAGAGTACATGTCACAATCGACATTTAGAATTATAGGTCCATTGCTGATCTCTGACGACACCCTTATCTGCATAAATATCATGCAGTGGCAAAATAAACACAGGTGCTCTTACTGTAAAGAATTTGTTATATTTTATGCGTCTGCTGAAAAGCATAAAAACTGTATGATACCCAGAAACTGCTAGTTCATGTAACCTCGACACCCACATTTTCTTTAAGGATTCAAAATATTTGATTTTCTTATGTGACTAAAGATGTTAAAAACCTCACCAAAGCATTCATAGCTCCTGCTTTGAAGTTGTGAAAATGTTGGGGGCGTTTCTCCCGAGCCAAATATACCAAAGTTGGCAATCTACACCCTTCAACATCCGTTTCTTCTCCATCCCTATCGATTATTACCTGAAAAATATGATCAAGAAAGCACCAGGTATCATCACCTAGATTGTTGAAAGAACAAAGTTTAATGGATCAAATTAGACAAAATTTGCATTTAAGGAGCAAGAAATATGGCTCATACATGCAGCATGGCATCATGATCCGTTTGCGATATATAGGAATCCCAATTAGAAAATCCTTTATGCTCTATAAGTGTAGATTTGGAAACTGTCACAAGCTTCTTTGCTAGCTCAATCCTGTTCTCCATGTCTTCATACAATTTCTGTACAAACAGTTCACAGAAATGGTTAAAATATCTGGCTTTCATCACACAGATTGAAAAAAATAAAGGAAACCGATGAAGTTCTGAGCTATTCCGTAGCAGAGCGACTAATCTGAACTGCCATAACATTGTAGTATACTATAATTTGCCAAAATTGCTAGAAAACGTTTAATATCCCTGAAAGTAGAAACTTTTTCTTGACACTCAAAACTTCACACTAAAATCAAAAACAAGAAAAGAAAGCACGTAAACCAAAAACAAAGGATACAGTCAGTCAAATTCATCCACATCAAATACTAGAAGTGGCAATATCAGAGACAGAGTAGCCAACACCTTCACTGAATTGAAATCTTGAGCCTGATGTGGTTCCAACCGGGCAGATTGTGACCTGAAATAGGGTTCCGGGGAGCGAGGTTCGATGCCAAATTTCTTGCAATATGGCAACCAATGCTTAGCAAAATTGGAGGCCTCCAAGAGGGCATAATAGGTGAGGTCGGAACCGGCATCATCGGAGAGATACACAGCTAGTTTCTCCGGTGGGTAATCATAAGCCATCACTGATAAAACAGTGTTGATCACCAGCATCGGTGGCTCTATCTTTGGATCAGCTGTGCAAACAAAAATGTCTACACCGACCAAATCATCCTCGTACCTATTGTCGGATCAAAAAATCAACTATTTATTTAGCAGACTACAATCAAGCATCCATAAAGCATCAAATAAATTCCAAGCAAGCTCTAATTTCAACTTAAAACATGATCATACATGAACACAAGATGAGAGAGAGAGAGAGAGATGATAACCTCTTGGAGAGCCTATCTTTGAAGGTGCGGCGATAAACACGATTCCAGCGATGAGACTGAGTGAGGATCCAGTAAAAGCCAAACCATAATTCAGCTCCAAGCATTCCCAACCAAAGAAGCCTCCCATTTTCAATAACGTGAGTTGCTCTGTAAACCCAAATCAAAACAGTTCCCACAAACATGGAAGTAGCAAAGAGCTTGTAAACTGAACTGCCCTTCGCTTTCTCGGTTTCAAATAGTGAATGTTTAGACATGATTTATTAGCTGAAGATTGGTCTTGAGTTCTAACTAGTCTGTGTGTGTATATGCCACAAACTGATGGTGGTCGTTTTTTGGATAATATTTGGAGCAGACCCATGTCGCAGCCTTTGAGGAAATTATTGATGATTCGCTTCATTAATGGTGACATTTGACCACAATCAGATTTTTTTATTCCTTTTTTCGGTGCTTTTGGGTAAGTAACAGGGATGCAGCAGCTACACAAGTGGCAACTTTCTTTGAAAAATGCTGGAAAAGGCCAAAAGAAGGGAGGATATGTGTGTGTATATATATTTCTGGTGTTTTCAATCATATCCAAATTTCGGTTGGATTAGGAGTAACTGAATTCGTCAAATTATTTGAAATTTAACCCACGAACAAAAGAAAAAGAAATAGACCTCCAAAATCAAACTAGTATACAGTATCGTTTGGATTTGAATTTAGATTTTTTTTTTTTAAATTTACGAATGCCTTTTATGATAATAAAAATTATTGGATTGATCATGCATGACCGTTGACGTGAGAAAATGTAGCAACTTTTCTTAGGATTCTTTTGGCCGTAAAAGTACAAATTAAATTTAGAAAAAATAATTAATGGCAGACCAGCTACTGCTAGTGTACTCTAAGATTTCGATCAAATATTTTACGAACTTTGATTTAAAAAAAAAAAGTTATTTGCTGAGAAATACACCACATCTATTCTCATTTTAATATTAATTACTCCTTCCAACTCACTCATATTATCATCTTTTTCTTGTTTATGTATCTCACTCATATTATCATCTTTGAAATAAGAAAAATTTTAATCCTTTAAAATCCTTCAATAGTGACGAGACTTACTTACTTTCTATCTTCATGCCAATATCTAGGGATGGAAATCAGTTCGGTTACGTGTTAAGAATTCGGTTATTATCGGTTTAACCGTTCGATTATCGGTTATCGGTTATTTCACTAATTTCATTACCGATAACCGAACCGATAACCGTAATATGCGGTTTTCGGTTAAATCGGTTATTAATCGATTAACCGAATCGAATTTCCACCAATATCAATGGGTTGGAGAGAGTATGACTTTTAAGTTTTCTCGATTTACACATGAATCTAAATTCCCCTCAAACTAGATGTGATATGGCAAAATTAATATTGATGTCCTTTCAAATTTTAATTTAAAAATTTAATTATAAAACAAAGTAAACTTTATTAACTCTCCAAGATGATGCTGGCAGAAGGCGAGCAACGAGATGCATGTGGTGCTGGTTTGTATTGTCTGAGTAACATTGAAGAATTATGAATTTTCCAGAGAAATAAAATTTGACAATGAATTATTTTAAGATAAACCGATGCTGTATGATAAAACGATATTGTTTTATTGTCGTCTTAGTTTTGGAGGGAAATTAGATTCATGTGAAAATCACAAGTGAATGTGGAAAGTAAAAGCCTCCGTTTTAATCGCAAAGATGTTAGAATCAATCAATCACATCTACTTTTACATGTGCAAAACTTTCATTGCTTGATTTATTAGTCCAATGTCTGTCAGCACCCAACTAAAAAAATTAGAGTGTGTTTACTTCGATGGTAAAATTTTCAATGCAATATAATAGATAAAAAAAGATAAGAAAATATTATCATTTCCAGAAAAAGAAAAATTATATTATATGGTCTCCACTGTTTTATCATTTTTATGTTTTTTGTCCTATGAAAAATATTATCACACCCATTAATATTTTGCATAATTGGAGAGAAAATGACGTAAAAGGAGTTGCCCAGGAAGATTATTCATCCTGTCCGAAAAAAATTAACAACTGCAGTAAACGTGTGAAAAGAATGAAAAAATTGTGAAAATATTTATTTTTCATCAAAGTAAATATAATGCACCCTTAAAAGTAGTAGTAATAAAAAACGTAACACCAATACCGTTAGTTACGCCACATAGTAAATTGAACAACTCACACACAAAATAAAGTTTGTGTGTGCATGAGTTGACATAGCAGTAGAGTGGTTATAATGCCCAAAGCCAAAGGTCCCGCATTTGAGTTCACCGTGGCGCAGTTTTTAAATTTATATTCCTATGTTATTCAAAATAAAGTTCACATAAAAACCACATTTATCTTTAATTAAAATTAATAAAAAAATTATCGAGTCGAGTTCGAGCCTCAAATCGAGCTTGATAAGTTTATCGAACCGAGTACGAGCATTGTGTTGCTCGACTCGACAGGCACACAAACATGTTCGGCTCGTACTTAATGGAGCATGTTTGTAAGCCTACAATCAAGTATGTTTGTGAGCATATCTATCTAGCTTACATGCGAGTCTAACAATCGAGATCTGTACATAAATCTAAAGAATTAAACTTTTGATGGACTAGTAAGAGATTACGTGTGTTACACGTATAACTTCTTATTTATATGTCACAGCCCCAAATCCCGAAGGACGGCAGAAGCCGGGGTGCGACTGGGATTGGATTAAAAAGAAGCGGGGAAGAAAGGGGAAAGAAACAATAACCTACATACATACATACATACATACATACATACATACAAGACAACATTATTTCTATGATCAAGACCTCACTATAAATATATATATAAGAAAGAAGAGTTTGATCGGAAGATCACACGACAAGGTTTTACAAAAGAAACCTAAGTTATAACAGAACGGAAACTGAACCGAAAGTGGTATTCAATGTATACATCATCAAAACATCTAGAGTTCTGCAGCGGAAGAAATAAGCTATCCTATTAAGCTCTCTCTGACTCAAAACAATCTCAGCTCCTAACTCGACTCATAGCTCAACTCATAACTCAACTCATAGCTCAACTCATAGCTCAACTCATAACTCAGCTCCTAACTCAACCTTCCACCGCTGCCGTCGCTTCAACCTGCACATTTAGAAATATATGCAGGGCTAAGTACGAGAGTACTTAGTGGACACATTGCCGAAAACATAATCATAGGTATTGATAAACAGGCAGCTCATTTTATAGCGCATCGGGATTTTCATTTAAAAGAGCCCGTGACTATTAAACATTTTCATTTCATTCATAAAGTAGCTGATCAGCATTTTTCATAGATGTAACGTTCAAATCTTGACCAGTAATAATTCACCGTGGCTGGCTACCCCTCAACAGGATACCACATACACCACAGGCTACAAGTGCACTAACTCTGGAAAGCCCCTTTTGACTAACTCAGAGCCGATCGTTAGTTAACCCCTTTTGATTAACTCATAAGGTACAAGAGAACTCACATAAAACACAAAACAGTTCATGCCATGATTATCACTTTGAAAACACGATTATCAAAGCGATAAAGAAAAGGTTTTCGAGCATTGCTCGTTTTGTTTGATATATAGGAAAGCCCACCTCGAAGATTACAGAACTAATTAAACGAGCATCCGTTCCTCAGTCTTCCGTCCTTTCCTTAAGCTGACTTCCTCCTTCATCGTTCATAAAACATATAATCTCGATGAGTCGTCGAAGAGACAAAAGAAAATGGAAATCGAAATTGAATTCGATTTAGTCTTTTATGTTTTTCAAGTTTTTAGGCATTTGCACGCTTAACTAGCTCTTTTACTTAAAAGAAACGAGATTAAAAAACACATCTCGTTTGGCATTCAAAAGGTCCTGTACTTGACTCTGAGGTCAGTAGATAAAGAGTAGTCGATCACTTGAAATGACTCAAAAGATCGTAAAGAATTAAATTGAGAAGATTTCAACTTAAGAAACTAAGTTTCAAAGGTTCACTGTTCAGATCAGTAACCTTGTACAGAACAGGGGATTTCGAAACAGGGGACGTGCCCTGTACCAAAAGACAGCTACGGATGTCTAGTTTACTCTCCAATTTACGGATCTCAATTCTGATATACGAGCTAGGAGATATGACAGTTTTCGTGGAACGTCGCAAAACAGTCCGAGTTAACCCTAATGCTCGATAAAATCAACGTACGACTTTCTAGGTTCGTTTTATGTTATCGAACCTAAATTCTCACGAAATTTTACCCTCAAGGCAGTCAACACGTATTTCCATACGTGGAGAACTCCTTTCCATTTCTCGTCTATAAGCATGACGATTAACACCTCGTCGTTTCAACTAAACAATTACTATACCAAATCAAGTTATCATTTTAAGTTCTAACTCCTCGATTTCAACTAAAACTCCACATTTCACAACTCGGACGAACACGTCGTCAACTACAAACTCGTTCTCCTATCCTTTACATTCATTAGTAACCGATTAGAATCCTCGATCGTCATTTCTATCATTAATTATCCTCATTCATTCATCTCTTACGAACTATCCAACATCATTAGAAATCGATCATAATCTACAACGTTATTCCTCATCTAACAAAGATCATTCTCTCAATTCATTAACCATACTCGATTTATTTCCACATTCTCGTCTCTTACGGTTTCCCCTATCATTTTTAGAAAATTCCCATTTAAAACATATCATCATCTAGCATCATTTAGAGTATTATTCCATCATTAAATCATCATTAGAAATAAACTACACCAATTTCCTATTTTCCTCATAGAAATCGGTTTCAACATTTAATTAGGAGAGGGGATTTTCTTCCTCAATTCAATCCATAATATCATTCCTAGGTCCATTACAACATCAAGTATTATTCATAAGCTAACATTACTACATCACCAACTCAATTTCATCTTCAAACCCTAAGCTAAAAATCTGTCCACACCATTTAGTTAGGGGATTTCATTTATTTTTGCATTAATCCTCAATTAGATTACTCCTATGCTCAATTATACCATCAATTTTAGAATCCAAGCATCCTACAATCAAGCCCCAAAATCGGTCATACATTTAGAAATTATGGTTCTTAATTTCCTTTCAATTTTAACCATAGAAATCCATCCCTAAACATCTAATTGCATTAATTAAAGCTCAAAACATCTTCCTAACCATCTACTAGAATTCGGTCATCATGGAAAAATTAAAGAAAATAATTTCTAATTGGATAGATGAATAGCTCTTGAGTTTACCTTGAATTAATGTGAAGGAAGAATGGAAATTGATGGATAGTTGATGACTTGTGGAAAAATCCTTGCTCAAGAACTTCAAGATCATCAATGGTGGAAGAAAATGAAATGAGGGAGAAGTGATGGTGTGGCTGGCGTGATGAAGGGGAGGGAGGAAAAAGGGATTTAGTTAGTTAATTTAGTGTCACGCCCCGACTCTCGAGGTGCGACTTACGAACAACAACACAATCTAAACCACTAACAATCAACTCAAATAAGGGGAACATGCTCGGGGAAAACGATTATGAGAAACAAGACAATCGAATTATGCTTCCAAAAATATAACGAAGTAATATCCGAGCATCTTAAAATCACTTATGACGGAATATAAATAAGTATTTCATGCTGACAGGGATAGGATTCCAACAAATATGAGAATGCAACATATACCAAGTCAAGAGAATCAGATTCAACAAAAGGTTTTAAAGTCAACGAGCCTATAGCTCGGAAGCACACGTCAAGAAGTTAAGAATTCAACAAGTATTCAAAATCATCGAGCACAACACTCGGAATAAAAAACATGAGTATCAGAGTATAAGTATCAATAGACATCAATTCAAAAGGGTTGCAGCGGAAACTTGCATCAAAACCCAACATTTGCACGTATGAAGACGTACAAACGCTAGTCTGATATTCAACTTGACTCAACCAAAAGAACCAAACCACACCACCAAGTATCCATGCCATCGCCATCCAGTCAACCTGCATGTTTAGAAACACACGCAGGGCTGAGTACTTCGTACTCAGTGAACACAAGCCAAAACATTTGAATAAAGATGCTTTTTAAAGCTATAACAATTGAACTTGCCTTGCCGAACATCACAAGTACTTAAGCAGTTTAAAAACAGTTTTACTTGTGCATGTTAAAAACATTTTCTTAAAACAGATTGCGCAGTTAAACATAACGTATAATATAACAGTATGCATCATCTGTCACAAACAATCTTACTGTGCCGAGAAGTAGGCCTCCTTCTCGAACACTGTGACCGGCCTAACCGAAGCAAGGCTCATAGTCACCTCAACATCTAACATACCACACGTGGGTTTCCTGCCTTTCACAGGATAATAACATCTTCACATAAACAGATGATAATACATACCAAACTTCAATAAAAACGTCAAGTCAATCGCATTTAAAATCTTATAATAATATTCAATAGCATAACTAATTCTCATCGATAGTTTTGGTTCAGAAAAGCCCACCTGACTTCCGAAGATTCTAGCTAGGCGGTTTAAGGGCTATTTGTCCTTGCTTAGTGATTCGTCCGGCTCGATCCTTCACAGTTCGACATCGATAAAGGAAAAATAAGTTACGCAAAAGACGGACAAAAAGGCGTTGAACTCAACTGAAGGACTTCTACTTGAGTCGTTTCTCTCTTCGCTTTAACTTTTCTAAAGGATCTCGTGTTCTCGTCTTTAAACTATTAACTCTACTCGAATTGGTTAATACTACTAACCAATGTCTTACATTTCTCGCTTTATTTATGAAACGTCGTCTATCTATATTCCATTACTTGAGTTTTCTTTTAAAAACTTAGTTACTTTTTGATTTAACAAATCAATAACTCAATCATTTTGCATACAAATAATTCAATTATTCTTCACATCATAATTAATATCATGCATTTAAACACTTATTCAATCATATAATGAATTCAAATAAGTCAAACAAACTTCAAGACACATTTACATTTATTCAATTTAAACATTAGACTTAACTCTATTATGCATTTCTTTTTATAAAGACTCAAACGATTTGATTTGTCTTTTCTCGGTTTATAAACAACACTTTATTTTAAACTCGTTATCTCATGAAGTATTTTATAACTTTTACTCGATTAATACAAATTCTCTTTAATTAATAATAAACTCTTATGAAATTGGAATTTCTTATCCATTCTAACTCGATTTTCAACTCTTAACTCGACTATTATTTTTCTAATTGTTAACTCGACTATTCTTCTCGGTTTATTTAATTTGCATGGTTTGAAAATAACTCATTTAATTAATTAACTTTTAGTTAACTTCTTTTAAAACCATTACTCGACATCTCATTCTATTATCATTTTCTTGATTAACTATACGAGTATTTTAACTTATCTCGTCTAGCATCTTTTCTCAATTTGATTAAAACTTCTTTTCACTTCTTATCAATTAATCTTTTTAAACTCGGTTTTCTCAATTCTTGCTTATTTATTTAACAAATTCTTCTTCTTTGTTCTTAACTTTTAAACCACTTTCTTACTTAATAATTTTCTTTATTATTCAATAAACATTTTTATAAAAACTAGTTCATTTTATTAGTTAAAATACAAAATATCTTTTTGACTTAGTTTATTAAAAATTCAAATCTTCAAGCTTTAATATAAGAATATTTATTAAACATATCTTTTTATGCATTTTTCAATCTTTAATATTTTAAAAGTTTTTTAAACTTCATTCTTTTTATTACAAAAACTTCTATCTTTATTCACAATTCATATTAGTATTTATACACACATTATAACATCTAAACATCCAATCTTCTTATATTATCATAAATTATTTTCTTCAAAAACTCAACATGCAATTCAATTTTCTTAAACTTAACAATATGTATGATTACATCAACATATCAAATAATCATTTCATGCTCAAAACATCACTTAAATCATCAACAAAATCAACAAAATAATTTCTCCAATTCTTCCTAAAACACACGGCATTCATAGTGTTTTTAGGGCATTTTATTTCTCAATTTTTCATGCATATAATCTCATTTCAAACATGATAAAAATAATAAATCAAGCATCAAAATATCAATAACTCAAGGGATTCATATTTTCCTATTTTTCTCTAATAATTTCGGCATTTACTAGATTTTTAGGGATTTAATTTCTTTTTCTTCTCTTAATTCACCGATTAAATCCTAATGTTCGATTCTCCTAACGATTTCTTCTCACTCGATCTTCATATTAACAACCTAAGTTTGCCTAAACATAAATAAATATCATGCATGCATGGTTTCTTTCTTTTAGGACTTAGATATATATATATATATATATATATACAATTAATCAAATGAATATCATACTTTAAATTAAAAGGATCTCTTCTCCTTGGCTTCTTGCAATCGAATGGAAGGGAAATTGAGCTTCAAACTTTAGCTTGGATGAAAGGAAGAACTCTTCTTGGATCCTCAAAGAAAAGAATAATACAAAATTAATCATCCATCTCTTTTAGGGCTTAAGAGCCAAAATGAAGAAAGTGGAGGATGATTATTGAATTTAAATCAAGAACTTGGATGAGTTTTTACCTTTTTCTTGAAGATAAGGATGAACTAGATGGAGGATGATGCTTTTTACTTCATTTCCATGGATGATAAACTTGAATTCAAGGTTGCATGGAAGAAAACTACAATGTAGGTGTGTGTGTGTGTGAGTGCCGAGAGTGAGGGAGAGAGTAGAGAGAGTTTTCTTTGTTTGTTTCTTGATGGAGAGTAGTGTGTTAGATGAATGAAATAAAATCATCTCTTGGCAATAAGAGAGAGATCGAAAGAGAGAGAGTGTAGAGTGCATGCATTGTTTGCTTATTTTTCCAACAAAGAGAATAACATCATGGTGTTTGTCTTAGAAATTGATTTGGTACATGATTGATGTGATGGCTTTGCATGCAATCCAAGCATCACAACTTACTAAATATTTTGTAGGAATAATCATGATTAGTTGCATAGGAAATTGGAGAGAGAGATAGGAGAGAGGTGATGAGGTGGCTTGAGAGGGAGAGAGATGTGACGACACTTGTCCTCGTCATGTCGTTACGGGTATTAATTATCCGGTCGTAAAGGTTTTCCGGATAAAACGATTCGTATTAATTCACTTATACTATAAACGAGTCTAATCTCTCCTCGTCTCATTTCTGACACTAAAGCATCTCAATCCTATTTCACGTCTCAATTAAAAGATTAACGGTTCCGATCATTTAGTCTTTTAAATCTTTAAAGATTTTAGTCGGCTTGTTAATTCGTTATTAATCTTTAAAAGATTAATTCCTCATTACTCTTCTCAAATTATTCTCGGATAAGCTCTTATCCTATCCAATGACCTTAGAAGAAATTCTAGGTTCAAAGATTCTAATTCAACTCTATTCTAAGTTCATCGGTGTAAATGAATTTCTCGGCGACCAACATTATTCTATCTCAATTAAACAATCTCTTCGGGGTTTTTCTAGAAATTAATCTCATACTCACTTTCATATAAACAACTCAACAATTATATCACATCATCATCATCTCAAGAAATAGAACAGATAAACTCACACAAAACACATAAGACATTCCAGACGTTTTACTCATTTCTCTTTATTTTAAAAGAAAATTTTTATTCCACAAATCTCATCTTTTAACTTACTCGATTAGTTATACGCTCTTTAAAGATATAAAAGCTTGGGGTATCACATTTAGTATACTAACAACTAATAATAGGTGTCCAAAATATATTATTAGTATAATAGTGAAATGGTGAGTCATAAAGGTGTTAACAATATAAAAAGGAAATATCTCATGTGTGTATAAGGTTGAAGTCGGTCATAGTGTAATTTTTTCTCCCATTTATCGCGTTTTCCGGCTCGTTACGACGTTACGACAATCGAGAATTTAAAACGTGTTCGGTTGCGATTTTCGTCGGATTCCGTTTCGACCATAAATTCCGATAAATATAATATACTTAAAAAGTATATTTTAAACTTTAAAATTAAATAAAAATTCGGGACATCACAGTCCGAATTTTGTTCGGAAAATAATAAAAACGAACTTTCTCGGGCGAATTCGCATCGGAATTTCGTGAATGTAAAAATCAGACGGTTTCCCGATCTGAGTTCTAGAATTAAAAAGTTTTCGTCCACGAAAACCCTAATACAGTAGTCATCTAACTGACTTCCGTAATTTATTTTCGGAAACGGATTTCACCGTTTGTTTTAAAATTCTAATTCATGATCTTAAGCGTGCAAAGCGTAATTATTATTGACTTTCATTTTTAAAGTCAGTAATGTTTTTTCTGGGGTATTACATCCTACCCCCCTTGCGAAAAATTTCGTCCCGAAATTTGCTCATCTCCATTAAACTGTTCGGGGTACTTCTTACTCAGCTCTTTTCCGAATTCTCACATGGCTTCCTTTTGCCTGTGATGATCTTATAGCGCTTTTACTAATCGTATCGACTTACTTCTCCATTCATGCGCTTTTCAATCCAAGATCGATTTCGATCTTTCCTAATAATTTAAGTCAGTGACATTGTTCTTGAAACTGACAATTCGTGGTAGAATCGAATACATATACTTTCTCAAAATGAGATACACATGAAATAAACATTCCAAAAACTTGGTGATAAAGCCAAACAATGTACACTATTGTGTACATTAGCTCTGGATAGCACCAAACGGTGTCACTATCTCAGGTTCCGATTGGTTTCTCCTGGAAAGCACCTAATCCGTGTCACTAACTTAATCGTTAAGCAGTTAGCAATCGGCTAACACATAAAACACAAAGAATACTCACATAAAGTAAAGTCATATATGTACCGATAATGAACTTCAGAACGTACTTATCAAGTCGTAAAATAAGCATTTTCGAATATCTCTTATTTATGAGGGCGATAAATTAACGCTTTCGAAGAACCCACTGATATTAGTTATATTATCCTTTGAAGGATAATCATGAGGAAAATCTCGTCCTCATTCTGTAGATTTAAGCCTGCCGAACAATCTCGATCATTTTACTGACCGTATTTGATCCTAGGTTCTTTCTCTCATTTATCTCATCACATTAAGGCAAATCTCTCAAAACTTCTTCTTATCGAAGACCTCATAAGGCGTAAAGCTCATTATAACTCAATAATTATCGTTATAAACAATTTGACTAATTGCAAAATATTCTTTTATTTCGCACTTTGGTCTAATACTATCGTTCCCAATCGTATCAACGAGTATCTAAATCGTTTTTCTCGGATTGTCCATCATTCTGAGGGTGAAAAGCTGTACTGAAGCTAAGCTCGGTTCCTAACTCCTTCTGCATCGTAGTCTGAAAATCTCATAGTGAATTTAGCATCCCTTTGCGACGTTATCGTCTTTGGTAATCCGTGCAGTCGTATACTCTCACGGACATATAGCTGAGCTAATTTCTCTGACCCGTAGGTAAATTTGATTGGTAGATAATGAGTTGATTTGTGCTTTGATGAATTTCTGCCCAACTAGCAGTGTTATTTTCTTTCTCGACTTACGCAGTTCTATCACAAGGTCCATAACTATATTCTTCCATTTCCATTATGGAATCCTTAATGGTTATAACAACCATACGGCCGTTTATGCAAAGTTTCCACTTGTTGACCGACTAAACATCCTTCTACAAATGAGGCATCGTCTTGTTTCAGTCCATTCCAAAAGAAACTCTTTCTCAAGTCTTCATACATCATTATACTCTCTGGGTGCGCTGTGTAAGGCGTATCGTGAGCCTCACTCTTGATATCGCTCTGCAATTCTTCTTCGTCGTCAGGAATACAAAGTCTATCTTTGTATAATATCGCATTATCTCGTGCTTCGGAATAATCATCTGGTTTATCCGTCCTTATCCTTAGTCGAAGTTTCTCCATCGACTCATCCTTCTTTTGAGCATTTATAATCTCTCTCGAAAGTCTGGTGTAGCTACGATTACTATTATTCGACTTGATATCGTTTTAGGTGTATTGTGCACCTCTGAATTCATCATCTCGAATTCTCGTACAAGTGTTCTTTCTCAATGAAGAGACACCTAACTTAGTTGAAGTCTTGCTACTCAGGTCATCTGCTATGACATTTAGCTTTTCCTGGATGGTAACCGATACCCTAATCAAAATCCTTTACTAGTTCGAGCCATCTAAATTGTCATATGTTTAAATCCTTTTTGCTCAAATAAGTACCTCCAATTCCTATGATCTTTAGAAATCTCACCCTTACACCATAGAGATGGTGCCTCCAAATCTTTAATGCATGCTCAACGGCTGCTAGCTTTAAACCGTGGGTTGGATACTCAACTTCGTGAGGTCGAAGTTGTCGTGAAGCATAAGCTATCACCCTTCCATCTTGCATTAGTACACATCCTAATTCATTCTTCGAGGCATCGGTACAACCCACATATCCTTTATTCATTTCTGGGAGCTAATACTGGCGTGGCGTTTAACTTCTCCTTAAGTATCTGAAAGCTCTTCTCACACTCGTCCGTCCATATGAACTCGTTTTCTTTTTGTAGTAATATCATCATAGGTCTAGTTATAGTGGAAAGTTCCTTGATGAATCTTCTAGAATGACCTACTGAACCTAAGAAACATTCTGATCACATTGGGAGTCGTTAGTGACTTCCAATCACATACTGCCTCCACCTTGGCAGGATCTACTTTGATGCCTTCTGCCGACACTATGTGTCCAAGGTACATCACTTCTTTCGGCCAAAAATTCGCATTTACTGAATTTGGCGTAAGGCTTCTCAGCTCATAGTGTTTCCAACACTATCCTTAAGTTCTCCTCGTGTCCTTCCTCATTCTTAGGGTAAATGAGAATTTCGTCGATGGATACCAAGACAAATCTGTCTAAGTATGGGGGAAACGCTTTATTCATAGGGTCCATGAATACTGCGGAAGCATTGGTCAAATCTAAAGGCATAACCAAGAATTCGTAGTGACCATATTTGGTTCGAAAGGCAGTCTTAGGTATTTCTTTGAGTTTGATTTCCAACTGATGATACCTTGATCTCAAGTCTATCTCTGAAAAGACTCCTGCAACCCGTGAGCTGATTAAAAGATCTTCTATCCTTGGCAAAAAATATCTATTCTTGAGGGTGATCTTGTCCAGCTCTCGATAATCTATACACATCCTCATTGTACCATCTTTCTTTCGAATAAATAGCACTAGTGCTCCCCAAAGAGAGACAATTGGTCGGATGTAACCAAGGTTTAGAAACTCTCGCAAATGGATTTTGAGTTCTACCAACTCCTCTGGTGCAAGTCTATATAGAATGGCGTTATTGGCAGATAATCAATTCATCCCATAGATTTGAGCTACTTTGAACATTTTACGATCCGTTTGTTTGCTATGATCGTAAAAAGATCCTAAATTAAATTCCACGTTAAAGCGTAATTGAGGGGGTAACGATAATCTCTCCTAAGGCATAGCTGTTTCCATTCCACGATTAGCGCGCTCTAGTTCTACTCCTAAAACGTTAACATGTGCTAACATTAAACGAATATGAAAACTCTGGTATGAAGCATTGTTATGACGGGTATCCAAAAAGTTCGTCCAATTCCTGCTAAATTTCCTTTACCGTTATATGCCTCTCCTGTCTAGTCATGTAAGCCCTTCCATTTTACTGTTGCTGTGTCAGTTGTTGCTGTGGCTGGGCTTGGATTGCCTGTCCTGGTTGGGGTTGACCATATTGGATTGGTTCTATCATTTGAGAAGGCTGTGGGAAATTCCTTTTCATGTGCCCCATTTGCCCGCATTTTAAACAAACACCCGTGCTCGCCAAACAGACATCGGGATGCGCCTTACTACAATTAAAACAAGTAGGGACATCCTGTTTTTATTCTACCTCTTTCAACGGTTCTGGGCTATGTCTTCTCGCACGTCCTTTCTGACCATAGTTATAACATCCATCTAAATTTTGCTAGGCACTTCCCAAAGTGCATTTTGTTACACTCAGGACAGGTAGGAACATTGATTTCTCCTAGATTTTTGTTTCTTTGCTATCCTCGTGACCGACTCTGCGGTTTGTTTCCTTTCCATTGTCCTGTTTGATTATTTCCTTGCCAGGGTTTCCTGCCATGGTTGCTATCCTGGTTAGGCTGTTGAAAGCTTTGCTGTTTACCACTCTTGTTTTAGCCTTCCCATTTTCGTTTTCCCATAAAGGCGTTCTCGTTACTGGAAAGGTCTAGCGTTGCAGCCTGGGTTGATGTTGATATGCATGCTGGAATCTTTCCTCGATCCGGCACCACTGCCTCTATTTCCAGGACTCGTCCTAGTAATTCTGTGTAGCTTAGTCCCTCTCGACTAGCTATTGCTACTCCCAATTTGTGTTTAAGTTCTCCTTGGAACTTCCTGGCTTTTCGTCTTCGGTTTCTATTTGGTCAGACGCATATTTCTCATAGAATGCCCCCTTAAAATTATTGTAAATAAGGTGAGCCATTTGCTCTGTCGGCATAACCTCATGTCTAGCCTTCCACCAGTAGTCAGCTGGTCCAGCTAATTGAAATGCAACACATGCGAGGCGCTACTTATCGGTACATCTAAGAAACTCAAAGATTCGTTTTATTGATCATACTCAAAACTCAGCATCGCTTAGATTACTGGATCCATTAAAATCGGGGAATTTCTCCTGAGAAATAAATCCTCAATGTTACGATGCTGTGGGGGTAGTGGGAGTAAAAAGGGTTACCGGATGTTTTTGCTCTTTTTCGCCTCTATATTGTCCTTGACCTTTATCAGATCTTCTAGGACTATCAGATCCTCTCTGGTTGCCAACAACTCTTAGCGTCATTTCGATACTATAAGTAACAATATTCTCGTCACCTCGTTACTTCTAAACATTCTTTTACTCACTCACCTCGTTTTCGAACTTAAACAAGTTCGCGCAAAAGGATTTTAGGGAATTAATTTCATTTCTAGCTCTGTAATCTTTTAACTTTTCAAGTTGAACTAAACTTCTGTTACTCAAGCTCATTTCACATTCTATCTTTCAAGGATAAGCTTAACTCTCGTCACGCGAGTTCATTTAGCATTCTGATTTTAATTACACGATTAAAGAGACTTTCTCGAGCTCAAAACCCTCTCATGGGTCATATATATATATATACATATATATACATCAAAAGAATATTTGTTTTGCCTTTAACAAGGACTTATACAAGAAAGTCTAGACTACAACGAGTCTAAGCTAGGCTAACTGTCTATCTGAGTACAGGATGCGCTACTGATCGCATTACTGTACTACTGGGAGTACTATAACGGAAACGATCCCAAAAACTCCGTATCCGTAAAAGTACTACAAAAACTAAACTAGTTACTGATCCGACTATTACAGAACCAAAGGGAACTACCACCACTGCTACTATGCGTTTACAAAGCCCTACTCAACTCACTGCTGTCGGGTCCCCACTGCCCTCTACGGCCTGCAAACCCTCGAAGTCCTACTCCGGATCCTCCTCCGGGTCCTCCTCCTCTGATTCTAAGCCAAAGACGAGCTGTAGTGCCTCGTCAACCCTCAAAGCAGTGTCGTCTATAAGTGTGAGTGGTGGTGGGGCTGGCACCTCTGAAACTGTCCTCTCTGAGTCGGACACTAAGTAGTCACAGCTGAGCTCAACTGTATGCTTCTTCAGGGGAAGAAGATGCTCTGGAACAGAACCGGACTCGAACTCCTCCCCAGATCGGACCCTGGACGGTCCTGCCTCCATCTGTCCTCTGACTATCTCCCACTTTGCACAGATCTGTTCAAGTGGTGTCGGTGGAGTGGGTAACTCTAGCAAGGCAGCGAGCTCTGTGTCTGTCTCCGGGCGCCATCGTTCCATCTCAAACGGTCCTCTGACTCTAACACAAACATTAGGTAAAAACGGTGAAGATAATCCGAACAAAGCGGCTGTCTCTGCATCAATCTCTACTAATCTTGGCCCTGGAATCAACTCCTCGATCTGTGTATGAACTGGCGGCAACTCTGGTGTAGCTACAGGTTTCTCATCAGCCTCTAAGTACTCTGTCTCTGCCTCTGACTCCTCGGAGTCTTCACTAGGTACATAATCTGTCGGAATCTCTAACCAGGCTGCCATCTCTGGGTCTAAGTCCAAGGACTCGGGCTCAGTCTCAGCGGAAAAGTGTCGGTATGAAAAGTGTGGCTCAAAAGAATCTGCAATCATAAACCTGCTCTGAAAGGATCTCTTGTGAATAGATAAGGCGAATTCCGAGTAGTTACTTATCAGCTCTGGGTTGTTACCGAACAATCCTAAGAAATACCGTACCCTGTCGTGCGCCCAACCACGCCATTCCTCTGGTAGTCGTCTAATCAGGTCGAATATAGCCGGACTCTCTGTAATAGTATGCTGAACTGTATGGTAGGCTGCTGAAAAGTAACTAATGATCTATCCTACGTCATGATTCGGGTTTGCCTCAAAATCTCGATACTCATCTAGTATTTGATCTGCCCAAGTACGCTGTGGTGAGGATTGACTCTCCTGAGCCGAGTCATCTCTGGAATCCATCCTACTATGTTTTTAAGAAACATGGATCAGTAACGGGTAAGATAACAACTTATCTTACGGAAAATCTCAAGTTACAATTTGAATATTCCTTATTCAATTGTAATGTCATCATCACTCAAACAAATAGCTTATCTCATACGTCAAGCAATTTCACAGGGAATTGCACGCAATAATATATAGAAATAAAATTTCAAGATTTTATTTCCATTCCCTATCTCATTATCATTAATACATTCTCACGTTATTTCAAGCTCGAGGAATTTTTTTTACGACTCCTAATATTTAAAACAAAGTACGTCTACTTTGTTCATGTTACTCGTACGGGAGTAACATTCGTCTCCTTAAACCACTCATACCCTACTGAAAGGTTTTGCTGGCCGGGCATAAGACCCATATTACTGAGTTCCTTATTATGTGGGTTGATCAGGTCCACATAACAGTCCCTCAATCACATGGAACTTCTGTCCCGTTCAATCATTCATTTCATACAAAAATTAATTTTTTCCATAATCGATTAGAAATTTCAAGAAATGCACACACATAAAAAGGAACTTTCGGAAACTTTTCAACTCGTAGCTCAGAATACTCAATCTTCTCGAGGAAGATACAAATTTTAAGCAAATTGAATACTCGAACGACTCCTAATAAGTAAATCAAAGTCATCTCCAATAGACTTTGTTCATGTCACTTACACAAAAGTAACATTCGGCTCTTTCGTTTACTTTGATTCCCTTTATTTTGACCCGATCATTTCTTTCTTATTTTGAAGCCAGCGCTCTCGAACATTTATTCGTTTCTTTCATTCTCCGGGTACTGAATTAATTTAGCTCATCATCGTTTCATTTCCTCGAAGGAAATTCATATCGGCTCCTAATTATAAAAACAAGAATTGGCCCCGCCGAGTCTTGTCCATGTCACTATACGCACGTGACATTCGTTTGTAGAAATCGTTCTCGTTTCACGATCTCCTTTTGTAATCATATGGAATCATCATCTCCTAAAAGTCTATGTTCTCAAGGAATCGGGAAGTCCTTAGAATCATAGTCTACATTCTCCAGAAACCGGGAAAAATCTCTAGATTCAATCTAGGTTCTCGTGCTAGCATACTTTTCATAATAAAGGAAATTATTTCGCAAATAATTTCACATAAGATAGTACTCGTACTATCACATAATCACATAACAAAGCAAAGTATAATTATTATACTTGCAAAATTTCATTCTCATTATTGGCACCATTATTTCATTCTCATTCTCATTCTCATTATTAGCTCAAAAATTTTCATAAAACGGAACCACGTTCTTTTGATCTCATTCTTTTCTTTCTTCCTTACCGTTGAGTCGACGTAGCGAGAGGTTGAGTTGTCGTCTACACTCTCAATCTTAGTGTCACGACTTAATTTCACTTTGAAAAAAGACTCGGTTATAGAGTATATACAAATACTCTATTTTACTTCTCGAAAGAAGATTTGCGTATAGAGTACGAACGAATACTGTATCTGACTACTCTGAAAAGAGACTCGTATACACAGAAATAACCACTCTGTGGTATCACTAGAAGGAATGACTCACACTAGAAAAATGACTCATGACCAGAGCAGGAACCACTGCTCTGATACCACTCTATCACAGCCCCAAATCCCGAAGGATGGCAGAAGCCGGGGTGCGACTGGGATTGAATTAAAGAAGCGGGGAAGAAAGGGGAAAGAAATAATAACCTACATACATACATACATACAAGACAACATTATTTCTATGATCAAGACCTGACTATAAATATATATATAAGAAAGAAGAGTTTGATCGGAAGATCACACGACAAGGTTTTACAAAAGAAACCTAAGTTATAACAGAACGGAAACTGAACCGAAAGTGGTATTCAATATATACATCATCAAAACATCTAGAATTCTGCAGCGGAAGAAATAAGCTATCCTATTAAGCTCTCTCTGACTCAAAACAATCTTAGCTCCTAACTCGACTCATAGCTCAACTCATAACTCAACTCATAGCTCAACTCATAGCTCAACTCATAACTCAGCTCCTAACTCAACCTTCCACCGCTGCCGTCGCTTCAACCTGCACATTTAGAAATATATTTAGGGCTAAGTACGAGAGTACTTAGTGGGCACATTACCGAAAACATAATCATAGGTATTGATAAACAGGCAGCTCATTTTATAGCGCATCGGGATTTTCATTTAAAAGAGCCCGTGCCTATTAAACATTTTCATTTCATTCATAAAGTAGCTGATCAGCATTTTTCATAGATGTTACGTTCAAATCTTGACCAGTCATAATTCACCGTGGCTGGCTACCCTCAACAGGATACCACATACACCACAGGCTACAAGTGCACTAACTCTGGAAAGCCTTTTTTAACTAACTCAGAGCCGATCGTTAGTTAATCCCTTTTGATTAACTCATAAGGTACAAGAGAACTCACATAAAACACAAAACAGTTCATGCCATGATTATCACTTTGAAAACACGATTATCAAAGCGATAAAGAAAAGATTTTCGAGCATTGCTCGTTTTGTTTGATATATAGGAAAGCCCGCCTCGAAGATTACAGAACTAATTAAACGAGCATCCGTTCCTCAGTCTTCCGTCCTTTCCTTAAGCTGACTTCCTCCTTCATCGTTCATAAAATATATAATCTCGATGAGTCGTCGAAGCGACAAAAGAAAACGGAAATCGAAATTGAATTCGATTTAGTCTTTTATGTTTTTCAAGTTTTTAGGCATTTGCACGCTTAACTAGCTCTTTTACTTAAAAGAAACGAGATTCAAACACATCTCGTTTGGCATTCAAAAGGTCCTGTACTTGACTCTGAGGTCAGTAGATAAAGAGTAGTCGATCACTTGAAATGACTCAAAAGATCGTAAAGAATTAAATTGAGAAGATTTCAACTTAAGAAACTAAGTTTCAAAGGTTCACTGTTCAGATCAGTAACCTTGTACAGAACAGGGGATTTCGAAACAGGGGACGTGCCCTGTACCAAAAGACAGCTACGGATGTCTAGTTTACTCTCCAATTTACGGATCTCAATTCTGATATACGAGCTAGGAGATATGACAGTTTTCGTGGAACGTCGCAAAACAGTCCGAGTTAACCCTAATGCTCGATAAAATCAACGTACGACTTTCTAGGTTCGTTTTATGTTATCGAACCTAAATTCTCACGAAATTTTACCCTCAAGGCAGTCAACACGTATTTCCATACGTGGAGAACTCCTTTCCATTTCTCGTCTATAAGCATGACGATTAACACCTCGTCGTTTCAACTAAACAATTACTATACCAAATCAAGTTATCATTTTAAGTTCTAACTCCTCGATTTCAACTAAAACTCCACATTTCACAACTCGGACGAACACGTCGTCAACTACAAACTCGTTCTCCTATCCTTTACATTCATTAGTAACCGATTAGAATCCTCGATCGTCATTTCTATCATTAATTATCCTCATTCATTCGTCTCTTACGAACTATCCAACATCATTAGAAATCGATCATAATCTACAACGTTATTCCTCATCTAACAAAGATCATTACTACGTATATCATTCTCTCAATTCATTAACCATACTCGATTTATTTCCACATCCTCGTCTCTTACGGTTTTCCCTATCATTTTTAGAAAATTCCCATTTAAAACATATCATCATCTAGCATCATTTAGAGTATTATTCCATCATTAAATCATCATTAGAAATAAACTACACCAATTTCCTATTTTCCTCATAGAAATCGGTTTCAACATTTAATTAGGAGAGGGGATTTTCTTCCTCAATTCAATCCATAATATCATTCCTAAGTCCATTACAACATCAAGTATTATTCATAAGCTAACATTACTACATCACCAACTCAATTTCATCTTCAAACCCTAAGCTAAAAATCGGTCCACAGGGGATTTCATTTGTTTTTGCATTAATTCTCAATTAGATTACTCCTAAGATCAATTATACCATCAATTTTAGAATCCAAGCATCCTACAATCAAGCCCCAAAATCGGTCAAACATTTAGAAATTAGGGTTCTTAATTTCCTTTCAATTTTAACCATAGAAATCCATCCATAAACATCTAATTGCATTAATTAAAGCTCAAAACATCTTCCTAACCATCTACTAGAATTCGGTCATCATGGAAAAATTAAAGAAAATAATTTCTAATTGGATAGATGAATAGCTCTTGAGTTTACCTTGAATTAATGTGAAGGAAGAATGGAAATTGATGGATAGTTGATGACTTGTGGAAAAATCCTTGCTCAAGAACTTCAAGATCATCAATGGTGGAAGAAAATGAAATGAGGGAGAAGTGATGGTGTGGCTGGCGTGATGAAGGGGAGGGAGGAAAAAGGGATTTAGTTAGTTAATTTAGTATACTAACAACTAATAATAGGTGTCCAAAATATATTATTAGTATAATAGTGAAATGGTGAGTCATAAAGGTGTTAACAATATAAAAAGGAAATATCTCATGTGTGTATAAGGTTGAAGTCGGTCATAGTGTAATTTTTTCTCCCATTTATCGCATTTTCCGGCTCGTTACGACGTTACGACAATCGAGAATTTAAAACGTGTTCGGTTTCGATTTTCAACGGATTCCGTTTCGACCATAAATTCCGATAAATATAATATACTTAAAAAGTATATTTTAAACTTTAAAATTAAATAAAAATTCGGGACATCACAGTCCGAATTTTGTCCGGAAAATAATAAAAACGAACTTTCTCGGGCGAATTCGCATCGCAATTTCGTGAATGTAAAAATCAGACGGTTTCCCGATCTGAGTTCTAGAATTAAAAAGTTTTCGTCTGTGAAAACCCTAATACAGTAGTCATCTAACTGACTTCCGTAGTTTATTTTCGGAAACAGATTTCACCGTTTGTTTTAAAATTCCAATTCATGAACTTAGGCGTGCAAAGCCGTAATTATTATTGACTTTTATTTTTAAAGTCAACAACGTTTTTCTGGGGTATTACATTATATGATTAATTTATTATAACTAAAATATATTCAATGATAAATAAATTGCTTTAAAGCTGAGTCGAACCTTATTAAATTGTTATGAGCCAGTGGAAAAACTCCATAAAAGAAAGCGAGTGCCTTTAGAAGAAGCAAAAATATACTATATTACACTTACAATAGAGTTAAATTGTTACCCCCTTATACATCATCAGATTTTAAATCTTAAAGATAATTAGTATCAGAACTTCAATTACTCGGACTTGAAGGTAATAATGTAATCATTTTTTTTAATTCACTTATTAGTAAAGTAATGACAAAACTAAAAGGGAAACGTGTGTCTTTTGAATGATCTAATATACTAATTCTAAATAATACGAATATTATATATGACTAATGTTAATGAAATACATACTCCTTCCGTCACATAACAAGTGGTTCATTTTATTTCGGTACGGGTATTAAGGTGAAGGGTAAAAATTGGTTAAAGTGGTATGACCCACAACTTTTGAAGGGTTAATTGTTTCCTTATTTGGAAACGAGCCACTTATTATGGGACACCCCAATATAGACAACGAGCCACTTATTCCGGGACGGAGAGAGTACTATATTAGTATGCAGTGGTTGCTATATATATAATGATAGCTGATATTTATACTTATATAAAAAGAGTCTTGTTTTACGATATGCAAATGGCCTAAAATATCCTTACTACATATAAAAAATAAGGCAATATCGCAATATGATATATAATCTTAATAATAATATATTAGTTACAAAAATACTAACTTGCCTTAGTAGTAATATATTATTTACCTTAATTGCTTTAAAGGATAATTAATTAGATATATAGAAATCATGTTTGAGAAGTCTTTGTACTATAAATAGGGAGAAAATTTTAAATACACCATTCAAAAGATATAAAATGTAAAATACACCCCCTTAACAAATAAAATGAATTTTACCCACTTACACTTTTGGGCCCATTAAGTGTCAAATCTCTCATTTGTTTTTTCCCCACCTGACACACGCTGGTTGAATTTGTTTTTTATGTTTCCCCAACCCCACGCTGACAAACGTCCAATTGTGTTTTTTTTTACTTGCCTTTTTGACCGGTCCAAAGTTTGAGGGTTAATAATTGAAACTACCCTCACCCCCACCCCTACGTTTTGAAGCAACAATAATTATAAAACCCCCCACTTCATATCCTGCTGCCCTCTTCTCTCTCTTATCTCGCTGCCCCCTCTTCTCTCTTATCTCTCCCAAAGCCTACATTCCAATCCTGTCCATATCTCTTGTTTTCACTCATCCCTCCACATCGGCAGCAAGGTCTTCAACCTTTTCACAATATGGCTAATTATGGAGAGGTTAGTATTATATTTGATAATGTTATTAATTTTATTTAATGAGTATTATTGTGTATTTGTAGGAATTACACACGATGAATATATATATATATATATATATATATATATATATATTTCTTCGATTTGTAATGTAGGATTTCGTCCCTTAGTTATTTATTTAATTTAATTATTATTTACTACAAATCCCGCTCGGGAAACCTTAATGCCCTATAAATCCCGCTCGAGCGGGATGTGCCGTACACGAGCGGGAAATTGGTTTTTGTCCCTATAAATTAATGATAATAGTTTATAACCTGCACTAAATCCCTAATTCGCTTAATTGGTGATGTTTGGATTGTTTGGTGATTAATGTGTCACAGCCCCAAATCCCGAGGGACGGCAGAAGTCGGGGTGTGACTGGGGTTGGATTAAAGAAGCGGGGAAGAAGGGGGCTAACTGACTAAACATACATGAAAGGTATCAATAAACCATGAACAAGACTTGAATTTAATAAAGAAAGAGTTAATCGCTAAGGATTACTCGACAAAAGTACACAGTAGAAACTAAGTTCATATTTACAGACTTAACTACAGTGTATTGTTTCAAAGGTACATTTCAAAAGAAGACTGAGAGTTCTGCAGCGGAAGAGTTCTAACTAAAACATCCTATCTTTCAACTCAACATTAATCGTTGCCGCTCACCGTCGCTTCAACCTGCACATTTAGAAAACAATGCAGGGCTAAGTACAAACGTACTTAGTGGGCACGATGTCAAAATCATAATCATAAGTATAGATAAATATGGCATTTTATAATCATAGCACGTCGGGGTTTTATTAAAAAGGGCTCGCATCTACTAAACATTTTATTTTCTCATAAATCACTCGCGCGAGCATTTTCTGACTAATGATACGTTCAATCTTGACCAATTCTCATTCACCGTGGCTGGTACCCCTCAACAGGATATCACATACACCACAGGTTACAAAGTGCACTAACTCTGGAAAGCACTTAGCAGCTAACTCAGAGCCGATCGTTAGTTAACCTATTTAGATTAACTCTAAATCTGGAAAACACGAATGTTAACTCAGATAGGTACAAGAGAACTCACATAAACATAAAACAGTTCATGCCATAATATCACTTTGAAAACACAGATATCAAAGCGATAAAGAAAGATTTTTTGCGAGCATTGCTCGTTTTATTTTGTATATAAAAGCCCACCTTGATATACAGAACTTAAAAGCAAAAGCTTCCAAACATCGGATCTTCCGTCCTTTCTTCACAGTTGGCTTCCTCCTTCATTGTAAAACAAAAAATACTTAAAAACGGGTCGTAAAGATAATCGATCAAAGAGAATCGAAAATAAGTTTTAATCGTTTCATTCTTTAGGCATTTGCACGCTTACTAGATTCATTTTACTCAAACGGAAAACGAGACTCGTACTAATCCCGTTTAGAACTCGGAAGGTCTCATACTCGACTCTTAGGTCAGTAGAGAGGTTAGTCGGTAACTTAATACGACTTAAAAGATCATAAGGAACTAAGTTGGAAAGAATCAACTTAGGAAAATTACGTTTTAGTTCATCAACCAACTTGTGAAATTTCTCGCTTACTACTTCTCTACTTGAACGAATAAGAGATGAGATCTCGACTGGTTTTATCACTCAAGGCTCCATACTTGACTCTAGGGTCAGTAGAAAAATATTTGTTAGCTATTACGGCTTGAACGATCGAAAGAAACTAAGTTGTGAACGGAACAACTTAGAAGAATTGAAACTAGAATTTTACTGCGCAATTCAGTGACTCTGGAGGCTGCCCAGAACAAAGGATTTGGAAACAGGGGATGAGCCCTGTACCACTGGAAAGTTTGGGATGTCTAGTTCGCGCTCCAATTTACGGATCACAAATCCGATAAACGAGCTGAAAGTTATTACAGTTTCCGGAAAGGGTCGCAAAACTGCCGCGAAAACCCTAGTTGCTCGATAGATTCGACGTATAACGTCTTAGGTTCGTTCTAAGCTCTCGTATTCGATTTCTTTAGAAACTGGACCCTCAAGGCAGTCATCACGTACTCCCGTACGTGACGAACTCCTTCTCAAAACTCGTTCAATAGCACGACGTTCTATACGTCGGCTTTCAACTAACAATTACTAAACCAACAATTTATTCAAATCGCGTTCTAGTTCTCGACTATCACTATAGCTCATATTATATTAGCTCGAAAGCTCATGACGTCAACTAGAAAGTTGTTCTCAAGTCCATCATAGACAATAATATCAAATTAGAATTCTCATTCGACTTCTCGGTTATTAGTTACGTCTAGTTGTTCGTCTCTTACGCGATTTTCAAAGTTGTCGGATTCCGTTCAAATTTTACGACATTAATCTATATCTATCGAGAATCACTTTTATGCATGCAATCATTTCATATCATCACTATATTTCAACTTATAACGTGTTCTTCGTCTCTTATATTTCAATAAATATTTTTAGAAAAATCTAATTAAATTCCCATAATTAATTAACATCAACTACAACATAATTCCATCATCAATTCATCAATTAAAATCAACACATGGAAACCCCTAATTCTACTATAATTTTCGGTATTGACATATATGTTAAGAGAGTGATTTTCTTCTCCAATTAACATCATTTACTCATTAATCATCCTACTATAACATTAATTAATCAATTGCAAATCCAATTTCAAACTATCATGCATAAATCCCCAAATTCATGGGGCTTTCGATTCCTCTTTGTTCTAATCACTAATTAAGCATCTCTTAAGCATGAATTTATCATTAATTGAAGAAATCCCAAAATCCTACAAATTAACCCTAATTTTCGGTAATAATAGAGATATTAGGGTTCTTGGTTTTGCTCAATTCTAAACCCTAATTAACCTATCTAACATATCCAATTCATTAATCCAAGATCGAATCATCTATTTCAATTCTCTAACTTTCGATTAAAAGAAGAAAATGAAAAGAAGAAGATGATGGATGGATAGAAGTTAAGAGGGGAGGATTACCTTGCTAATTAACAAAGGAAGAATGAAGTTTGGATGGATGGATCAAGACTTGTGTATTTCTTCTTGATGTTCATGAAGGTTTCTTCAATGAAGGATGTAAAAATGAAGATGAGAGTGAGAGGAAAGGTGGCAGCCGATTTTGTGTGTTGGGAGGGAGAGTGATGAATTTAATTTGTATTATCATAAGGTATAAAGGTTGCAAGGTGTAAAGCATGAATAGTAACTAGCTAAGGTGTCCCTTAATTAACTAATAAAATGAAAATATCATCTAAGAGAGAGTGAAGGAGGTCGGCCAAGGAGAGAGAGGGAGAAGAAAATACGCGCTTTTCCGGCGCGATCCGACGTTACGGAAAATCCCGCTCGAGCGGGATACAGCTTTGCCGAGCGGGATTTAGTTTATATAAGTAATTCGAATTTTTTCTTATTTTGTGGAATATTTCCCGCTCGAGTTGGTGACTTGTGGCTTGATATCCCGCTCGAGCGGGATAAAAATATTATTAGTAGGATTTTTTTTACGTGTTAAATACTGTCAATAGTGTGATTTTAATATTTATTTTTGAAGTGCAATTTTTATTGTTTCAGATTGTGTTGAAGAGATCCGAGACTATTAACCGGAAGTCCACGGTTAGCACGTCCTACAGGCACAACGTTTTAGAAGACGTTGAGTCTACATTGATGCAGGTTGGGGGACAAGATCTTCTGGACATGTGGCTTGAAGGTTGTTTTGGCCACTTTACTTACTGGCAGCCGAGGCAGAAGTGCGGTATGGGCGTGCATCACGTATTGTCCCGTCAGATTTCGGTTGCATGGGGCGAGCCACACGACATGTGGTTTCACATCAACTGGGCGAACCTTCGTTTTTCTTCTACGGAGTATGCCCTTGTTACCGGTTTGTCATTCGGCACGTCTGATTTTCGACCTTCAGACAACTACGACCTATGGGATGTACAAGTGTATTGGCAGTTTGCCAACAGCGTGCCGATTAGTGTGGAGGACCTCCTGGATCGGTTTTTACCTGAGGCATGTGACAGATTAGAGTGGACAGCTATACCTGAAGGTCGCGCACGTGTTAGTTTTGTATATGCTGTTGTTTGGTCTTGAGCAGAAGAAGTATGTTGCAGATTGGGTGTGGAAGTTGGTGGACGATTTGGGAGCATTTTTTCGGTTTCCTTGGGGCGCCTACACGTATTTGAATCTGAAGCACTACGTGGACAATATGTAGCGTATGGCCAAGTACCACTTCTACGGTGCAGCTTGGGCTTTCCACGTTTGGTCGTTGGATGTGCTGCCAGACTTAGCCGATGTAGTTGCGGTTATTGATAACCCGGATGCACGGCCCAGATGCATTAGATGGAAGTTCAAGAAGATAAGTGGAACAAACCTTCAGCCATTATTTTCTTTGCAGGTATATTTTAATTTTTTCATTGTATGTATTTTTCTATATTTGTTTTTATAATTGTATGTGTTTGATTAAATTTTTAGCACTGCAGATTGGTCGATTCAACCCTTTTGTATCGGATGATGTTGAAATAGAGACTTTCTATTTTCGATCCACTCAGTTTCCAAATGCACTTGCAGTGGACTATGTAGTGTCGCGCAATTCGTTACGTGCAGAGGAACAGTCCCCCGTCAGGCACGCCAGGCCATAGTAATTGATGATGAAGATGAGTATGAGAGACCTCCTCGAAGAAGAGCACAGAGACAACGAGGTGGACAGAGGCAGCCTGTTACCAATGAGCAGGCAGAGGCGGAGGCAGAGGCAGAGGATCGCGGTCTGGACCAGAACCGAATCCAGCGGACCGATTTAGGTTACACTTGTTCGATTTCGAGTCCAACCAGTTTGCCCGATTCCAACTTCCAAGAATAACATATAAGATTTGACAAACATGTAAAAAAAAATGTGACGGGTCTGGACCAGAACCGGATCCAGTGGGTCGATTTGGGTTATACTTGTTCGATTTCGAGTCCAACCAGTTTTTCCAATTCTATCTTCCAAGAATAACATGTAAGATTTGACAAAAAAAAAAATCAAACGGGTCGGGTCTGGACCGAAATCGGACCCAATGGGTCGATCCGGGTCACATTGAATCGGTTTCGGGTCCGACCGGTTCTGAAACCGAAACCGGAACCAGAATCGGAGCTCTGCTGGATTATGAGCTTTATGCAGTTCTGGGCTTGGGCCGGATAGAACCGGCCCATTGACAAGCCCAATCACACATACATCACTAATTGGACTGATTAGCCATAAGGCACCAATCTAAAATTATTAACTACTAATTGAATGATTGAAACAATTTATCAAAAGTAATGTCTTGTCTTATTCTGAAAACAAAATCTGATTAATTTTTTATATAAATATTCATTATTCATATATTAACTACTTACAGTGGCGGAGCCAGCATGGGGTATGAGGGTCCATAAACCGTCCATTTTTTTTTAATTTTATTAGTATATATGTATATATATATTTAATGTTTTGATTTTTTTAAGTATTAGTATAAATAACGTGCACTCGCACGTTAAAAGAATGATTCTACTAAATAAATAATGACGAATTAATTTATATTTAGTTTATCATAAATTAATATTTATAGTTTATATATTTTTTTTAGTAAATTTTTTGTAATTTCTCAGAAATTAATATTCTATCATTAATTAAAAAATAAAAAATAATAAAAATATTTAATTGTAAAGAGCACTCTCGTTTTTTCTTATGTATGCCAAATATAATAGTCCCTCCGTCCCGTTCAATAAGTCTCATTTGGAATGAGCACAGAGATTAAGAAGAAGAGAGTTAGATGATAAATAGTGTGATTAAGGTAGTATTTATTGTTAATGTTAAAGTGGGTTGAGTGAAAAAACACAGTAAAATAAAGTAAACAATACTATTCACGTTTGAGTGTGACATAATGTGGGTTTTAGTGTATTAATCTTTGCCAAATAAAGAAATGAGACTTATTGAGTGGGACACCCGAAATGGCAAAATGGGACTTATTGAACGAGACACAGGGAGTAACTATTATTTACATTTTAATTCAATTATTTTTTCGGTGTCATTATAAAAGTACTGATAATTGTCATTATATAAAATAAGTAAAGTCTCCTGAGAAAAAAATGGTGGCTTTTTGTTTAATGTTGTTAGAATTCGATGCCCCAATTACTACAAAACATCACATTGTGTTAACAAAAGAGTAACATCAGATCGTATCTTAATAACTTTCGATCTAACATGCAGCGGAATAAGTAAAGAACACAATGAAATACTTTTTGGCAGGTGATTAAACCTGTCGGTGCCTTACGGCTAAAAAACTATATTGAAATCAACGATTACAATACAGAAAATGAAATAACATCCAATCTTTTGCAGCACGATCTACTTAAGAATTGAATGCCTTAGAAGATTAAATCTATCCTAGACTAATCTACTAAGTAAGATGAACATATCTTTACAGCCTATAATCTGCCTAAGAATAAGAACATCTGAATAAGACTAATCTCAAAAAAGACTAATCTAGATAAGACTATCTACGTTCGTGATTTGCTCCATCACAATCCAAATCTTCGACACTTAGCAGATTTCATAATCTGCTGCCATGTATCAGATGTTGGTTGCAATGTTACTAACACTCAATAGACAGAATGGCGAACAACAGTGCACTGAAATTTTCAGAGAGTTTTTCTAAGTCGAAATACGTGCCCGTGAAATGGATCTCTTGTGGTATTTATAGTCCTCCATTTGATGAACAGTTTAATCTACACCCTCTCACCATTTGGACGCCCATAACTGCCGCGATCCACTCATTTCAATGGGTTAAAGATAGAGTGGTCAATGACGGTTACAAGTTGGGTATTTTCCGTAACTCCTCATGCCATGGTCCATAACTTCCTTGGTCTTCACATACACGTTCCACTCCTTTGAATATCATAACCATCTAGTTGCTGCTCTTAATCTGCACATAAAAACGTGCAAACATAATACAACAAGAAAAACATATATTATACAATTAATTAATTAATATAAGGTTTAATCTGACTCCAGACATGTTAGTAACAAATGTTACTAATAGTCAAAGTAACACGATCCTAAATCTAACAAACTCCCCCTTAATTGTTTGTATATGTATCTTTTCTTGCACTAAAACTTTTCCTGCAAAACGAAATTAAAAAAATACAAAAGCGAAATGCATAAAAACAGAAGTGAGAGCAAACGGAAACTCTCATATTATTTGAAACAATTAAAAGACAATGAAGAGCGAAAAGAAACTCTTCATTTTTATTGAACGCAATTAAAGATATTGAAGAGCTTAAGGAAACTCTTCAATTTATTGAAGGAAGATAAAACTTTAAAGAGCAAAAGGAAAACTCTTCAAAGAAAGAATAATGAATAAAATAATTATGGAGGGCAAACGGAAACCCTCCCCAAAATAAAAAAAATTTACAAAATAATTTCAGAATTTTTTTTAATTCCAGTCGGCGCCACCACTGCCGGATTCCGGGCCTCCGTGGTTCGCCGGAGAAGCTTCTGCTCGCGGTCGGAGATCTGGACAGATCCGAGCACGACGATGGACAGCTCACCGCACAGCGCGCCGTCACCGTCAGGTGCTCCTGCACCTCCGTTCGCCTCGCCGCCGCAGCCAGCCCGAGCTCACGTCGTTGTCCAAATCTCCGGCTAACAGAGGAAGAAGCAGCAACAGCTGCTACTGTCAAAAACGCGACAGCAGCGGCCCACCGCCTTCCTCCATTTACGCCGGAATCGTGAGGAGGGAGAAGCGCAGCTACTGCTGCTGCTCAAACGCCGGTCACAGCTCTAGAAGTCGGATTCCGGTGAGAAGCTCTCCAACGGCAAAACCAAGCAACTGCAGTGCCGCCGCCGACGCGTAGCACCTCAGCCGCCTTCCACCATCTCCTCCACTGTCCATCGTCACTTTCCCCTCTCTCTCTTTAGATTCCCATTTTCTTCATTTCTCCACTTCCAGCAGATTACATAACGAAATGACAGAATACAAAAGGAAATTCTATTCTATCGCCCATAGCTTGTAGCGATTTAAAATTACAGACCCACAGAGAAAAACAAATAATTGGGGCTACGATAGACAACTCAAAAACCTGCTGCAATATATCAAAAATAGCAAGCAAAAACAGCGATTCTACTCGAATTAATCCGATAGAGCCAAAAAATCTGGACTGGGCTCTGATACCAATTGATGGGAACGGCTAATGATAGCCGAACAGACTTGCCCACGGATCATTTCCGGATATCTAACTCGACATACAAGAATCGCTAGATAAATCATACAAGGATTAGAGATACCGTTCTCTTGGATTTGGAGCTTGTGAAACGATTCCACTAGTTGATCTTCTAGAGTGTATCCCGTCTCAATTTCGGATGCCACGTGGTTGACAATCCTCCAAGATCCTCAAGCACTCCAAAAACTCACTCACAACTATCTCTCACTATCCCTTGTATGTTGGATCCAAGAAGTAGGGTTTCATGAGAGCTTGAAGTATATATAAGACAATCCATGGGCTTAAGCCCATTATGTCTTGATATGTGGGCTGGGCTTGAGTGTAGTAGAACATTTGGGCCACTCTAGGGATCTACTAGAAAACTAGAGTTGGGCCTTCCTATATACTTGTATACCATTATTCAAGCCCAAAATAATTACAAGTATATAATCACTAATTCAATCCACTAAATAATTAGTGATGCACTGCCGCTCTAGTCCGTTGATGAATCAGGGCTTCTAGTTTTGACTCCGACAATCCCCATGTTTAAGATATCAAACATTAATTAATTAATTAAAGCTTGTGACAGCTTAAATTAATTAATATCTTCAATTCCTTAAGTAGTACCACTCAACCTTATTATCGTACCGGATACAAAATCCACCTGCAGAGTTTAGTACGATAAACTTAATGAGCTCCTCAAGGGAATGTTATCAACCAGGGGTCACCAGGACATGATTTCCTAATACAGTTAATTAAGTGTCGAAACAAACATTGTTGTCACCTAAGATACAGAGCATATTGAGTTAACGCATAACTCTCACCCATAGTAAGTCAAAGTGGCACACATATATTTGATCACACTTAATCACTTATTAGGATTTAGATCTATCGAGTCACTGAGACCTTGGTTCTTCTCAAACGGTCAGAATAGAAGAACACGTCTCAATACGATTCATTCAATACATAAACATATGTACTAGCATAAACAAGTAGTCAAGACAAACTACTTTCTGTTATATGCTACAGTCTAAACCGATAACTTGTCCAGAGTTATCTCGACTGTGAATAACTATTAATATCTTATGAGAAACTGATCAAATGATCTTCTGTGATCTACAACACACCATTTGATCTATAACATGAGATAAAGGGACAAAAGATATTATTCGACAAACAATCAAATCAGATATGAGAGAAAATAGCGGAAATAGAAACTGTGTATACAAGCACAAAACGTTTGCTTTACAGTATACACCAACACATACTGCTTCGTAGCTTCATCGAACCCAAACAACAACTGACTCTCCAATACAACCCTTAGCTTATTGATAAAGTAGAACTGTTAGGATTGATGTTACTACACAGCAGTAGCAGAAAGACTATATCAACTTAAAAGTTGAAAAATTAAGATGTGATCATACACACCAAAAACTGTCAAACCATATTCAAATCATTCATTCAACAAAAACAAACTGCGTCAAACGCAATTAAAATGATGAAGTCTTCGATCTGACATTAGTAACATCAACATGAAAATAACATTCGGTAACAACAACGACAAGTAACAGTAACATAGTAGCAATAACATTGAACTTAACATAACCGAAACACCGACTACTCCCCCTTTTTTGTTGAAGGAATGAATTGCTAAAATTAAGCTTCAGCGCCGTACAAGCATTTGGTAATATTTTGGTGTGTTGCTACTCCACAAAATCTGCTAGGTTCATTGCACTTCCTTTAGATCAAGTGTTATAAGTCCTATGACACGATCGACGTCATGAGTTGATGGTTGTGAATGTCATTCTTCGTGTTGTGAAATAGTTCTAGAGGATGATGTCACATCTTCTTCCATTACTTTTACTGGAGTTAGTAACACCTAAACATCATAGATAAAAATAACAAGGTATGATAAAAATAACATACCAAAAGTAATATAACATAGAAATTTAAGATGTGAACAAACACATTTCAAGGTTCATAAAAAAAATTGTCCAACACAAATAGATCAACAAGAATAAAAATAGATGTGTTCAACACATTAATTTTCTTTCAAAACTATACAAAAAAAAAAAATTAAGAAGAAATTGTTGGAAACACTTCTTCTAACACAAACAGAGATGAGTTCTAAATATATAAAATCTCCCCCTAAATCAAAGCATTGTACTCAAATAAAATTTTAGAGAAATAATTGAAAACTCTCTAAAAATATTGAAGATCATTAAAAGGTCAAGACCATTTAGTTACTTGTAATCGAGTCAATCTTAAACTATTAACCAGTTTTGGTAGAGAATCTTTAATCAACACAAGAACTAGGAAAAACATGATGTGAAAACACACCAACCAAAAAATGATCCACATGTGTATTAATCATAAATACATCAAACATTAAAAAATGAAGAAAGTCAGATATTTGTTAATCACACACATGACTTCATCATAATTAATATAGATATACATCATTGCATATCAAAAATCACGTGTCAATCACATAGCTTTCACTGGAGTGTTGGTAACATGTTCTATTGTTGAAAACATGCTCAACTTCACTATTTTAAGTACATCTTCTTCATTTAGTTCGAAATGCTTGAGGTTCTTCAAACATTCCAACATTGAATCTTTCTTTAAGCTCTTGTTCCATGTTGGTTTTAGATCATTTGAAACTGTACGAGTTATGTTAGATAACACCAAAGTATCAAACTTTCAAGACAGAGTGTTACCAATATTGTATGCAAAAATAACTTGCTTTCTAGCCAACTCTATCGTCTTTTTGTTAAGCACCAGATGTGCGCAACAACCTTGCGTAGTGCAGCAAATATCCACGTGTGAAGAGTAATAACAAAGTAAACTTTCACTTGTCAGATCTTTCGCCAATTAGGACCATTTTCGAGTCCTCTTCATCAATCAAAACAACAGTTGGACCAGACTTTGTTCAAACCAAACAATCAAAATAAAAATTGATGGCACTTTGTAGAATAATTATATATTCTGCCATACTTATTTAACAAAACATCCGAACATCTTTCACCACAAGGGCATAAAATTCAAGAGCTATAGTATCAACATACTCATGAACAATAAAAGCATAATTCCCCCAAACACATTATTCAAGATATCAAAGCATCGTGATAGAAAGATGTGAAAATGTGAGACTTATCTAACTCATAAGTTAAATATGTTACCAGAGCTTTTGTCAGAATGAGATGGTGTTGGTGGAAGAGCAGATCTTGGTGTAAAAGAGTAGATGTTGGTGCAGACACTTTTCTTTCCATGTTATTTTCCGTTGCAGCCCTAGACGTCTTCTATGGGTTAGGTTCTTCATGTTCTTCAACATTGATAATCTTTTCAATTGTTCATTGAAAAGATTGAATCAAGTCTTTGACTTTGAGCTGACTCGCCAATAGATTCACCAACAAGGTTTGTACTTTTGACTGGTGTTACCAACATCAGTAATCTTATTCTCAGCAACATTCGCAGATTCTAGAAATTCTTGTTAATTCCAGATAAATTAATTTCAATTCCTTCATTGATCTGAGAATAACTTGTTTGGTTTGCACAACCTTCTTCATGGCACAACAACATTCATATGTTCGGCCTCCAATGTACCAAAGTTTTTTTTTCCAGAAAGCTTAGGCCAAGAGAAAACCTTGGCAAGGGTAACATCTTCTATCGAAGTGGAAAATGACACTTGAAAAATGCAACATGTCAGAAACATTTCTCATAACAGATTCTGAAGAGTTTTGCTAACACGTATGTTGAGGAATTTCAACACTTAAGAAACATGTGATTGGCTGCAAACTTTAGAATAAACTCTGGAGTATCAAAGTTGTTGAAGAAGTTTTAAAGACTTGAAAAACTTCACTTTCTTTTTTGTTCATGATTGATATTAATGCCAAAAATTTTCTTAGAGAATTTCAGAAAATTCTTCAAATAATCAGTTGAAACACATGTTTCAAACACATCAACCAACATCTCATCATGTTAGGACAATCACTTCTAACACTCTTGTAAACACTTCATCATGAAGAATCATTGTGTTGAAATAACTAACATCAACAATGAGTTATTGACTAACATCAACAAGTTAAGACACCAACATAGGTTCCGACACATGGAGCTAACATAAGTTCCAACATTCATTCTTTCAAGATAAGAACAAAAAAATATAAGATGTCAGCAGTTTGGTTCTTTGTGAGTACATACTTTAGATACACAAAATTCTTCTTAACTGAACCTTTTAGAAAAATAGTGTCTAAAATCAAATGTGCTTAATATGAGAGTAGTGAATGAAATCATATAGATTTATAGTTCACTCATGTTATCACACATTATAAGACATACCTCACATTCCATGCCAAAGTTGTTCAGCAGTGTGTTCATCCATAGCAACAATGCACATCAATTTTCCAGAAACAAAAGACTCAGATTCAGCTATTGAGGAGTAATACAGTGTGTTTCTTGCTTGATCAAGATACCATGTTAATAACTTAACATTCCTGTCAAGTATTCTTCATACAAGTAACATTGATCATCAATTAGTATTCTTCATGACGGAAACATTGAACTAACATTATCCATTGGTGCTCTTCTTGTTACTCACATCACACTAACATCTTATACTGATACTTTTCTTTGTCAGTAACATCTCCTGCTCAACCTTTCTTTATGATACGGAGACTTATTCAAAAGCTTCTCCGAGAATTTGAGTTCAAGGATCTCCTCAAGTTCTTCTTGGCGGAACTCTCTCTTTTGAATGTTGAAAGAGATTTGTTCCAACATTTTCATCCTCAAGATTGCTTCACTTCAGTGCATGTTACTTTAGAGTTGAATCTGATGTTAGATCACATGTAAAGATAACACCTTATTTTATATGTGTCATTCTTCATGCAACGTAACATATCTTCTACATCAGCACTAACATGAAGGCTTGTCGAGTCATCAAACATATGATATTGACTTGATTCATATTTGTACGCATGTTGTACACTTTTAAGGCTCAAACGGTGAAGAGTAGCCTTTTGCTGCTCTTAGAATCAAGTAGCCCAGCGCCAATCATAATAAAGATGTAGCAAAACATCCAAAACAATAAAAGTACTTTGGGTGTAATGTTATAGCAACAAATACAATATCCTAAAGCAACCACATGTTCACATAGCTTCATGCATCGAACATACATGGATTGTTACATGACATATTCTAGTGATAACAACAACATGTGTTAATAATATCAACTTTCCATGTTGGTACCTTCAGTCTATGTTGGCAGATTAGATTTTCCACGTTGGTACCTTAAATCTATACTGACAGCTTTAGTTTCAAGTCCATTGTGATGAAGAGTCTTCATTGTTGAACTTCTTGTGCAATGCTTCTTATCACATAAATCAGAGAATAATAAATTCTCAAACCTTCAGGCCATGATGAGTCAAATTTTGACAACATTCAAAAACGCATTGTAACCCTTCATTACTCTCTACTTCAATAGGTCCAATGAGATCCATATTAAGTAGTTCATAATATTTTGTAGAGCTGTGTTGGTAACATTGGGGGTAACACGCGATCATGTTTTCCATTCTGATATGCACCATAGATAAATTCATCCTTAATTGTGAAAGCTTGATAAACCTCTGACCGCTTCACTTGAGAAAAGTTTCTTGAATCATTTCAAGTTCACGAATTCTAGCCTTTCATGCTAGAGATTAACTTATCAAGTTTTAGCTACGTAGCAAATATTATCTTGAAATGTTTGTAACAAATATATATATAACATAATCTGCTACCAAACAACACATAATTGTGTAAAATGTCAAACACTTCATAAATGTTACAGATAAGACAAACATGTCATTGCTACACAACTGGCTAATACCAATCAAAATGTACCTTTATTTCTCCTACATGAACATTCTTCTCTTGGGAAAAAGACTTCATGGTTTATCTCCCTTACCAACATATAAATTGTTGGCACTTTCTCTGAATATTACTTTCCCATCAACTCTTGGTTCATAATTAGCAAGATATTACTCAAAGCATGTCATGAGCTTTAAGTATGTGTTGTCAAAGAGCTTGTTACCTGTAATGTTAGCTTTGAAAACAACATAGATAACATTGCAAGTTCAAACACACAACATCATGTAACATCACGAACCAACACATTATGTTCTATCCATAACATCTATTCTGAGGAATGTCAGTAGACAAAATATTTAGGTACTTAGCACAATGAGGTTTAATATGTCTAGAAGCACAACCATCACAACACATATAAAATCTAGTCTTAATTCCAGATGTTAATTCTAATATGATTTTAGTTTATCCGACTTCATAAACATATAAAAATAAACTTCTCTCACAACCATAGAAGTATTATGAAAGTCATTCACACATAGGAATTTTCAGGCTTTAGATTCCAAACCACATCCCTTAGTTTGACCAAAATAGTGCATCATTTAAATTAGATGTACCTTTGTTCAACGAGCAAAACTTCTTTCAACATTTCCAACTGTGCTCTTCGGTTGACCCTCTTCATGATCTTTTTTTGTGGAAAGAACTTCCGGTATCAGCACATGATCTTCTCAGCCTCTGACTCTTGTTAAGAAGTAGCATATTATCACTTCTTTGCACGTTACATAACGTGTTGATAACAAAATACAACACTCTGACTTCTTCAAGATGCAGTTTGTCGTGGATGTTGGAGTAGGATGTCGGCAACGTTGAACATGTTGATATTCTAGAGACAATACAATATTAGCAACATTATCATTGACATAGATTGTTTCAACTTCAACATCATCTTTGTGCACTTTGTAGTCTGAAACTTCATCTAAATCAACACTAAAAGAACAATGGCCATCAACAACACTTGTTCATCATTAGTTCAAAGTGAAAATCATCGGTCAACAGAAATATTCATAATTAGTTCTCTCATTCTTTCAATCTTCAAACATTCATCTGCATAATATCTCATGCTAAAACATCTTTAGCCTTTTACAAAGTCAAACTTCTCAGAAAAATAGAGAAATCACACTTCTTTGACACTATTTATATGAGAGCCGAATGTTAACTTGCTTCAATGATCTCAGGATTGAAACACCATCGGTCTTCATTTGAGAGAAATAAAAAGAATAATAAAAAATATGTAGTAATAAGCAGCACTCAAAACCAAAACTCAGTGTATCGAGTCATGGCTCTGATACTACTTGTTAGAATTCGATGCCCCAATTACTACAAAACATCACATTGTGTTAACAAAAGAGTAACGTCTGATCGTATATTAATAACTTTCGATCTAACATGCATCGGAATAAGTAAATAACACAATGGAATACTTTTTGGTAGGTGATTAAACCTGTCAGTGCCTTACGGCTAAAAAACTATATTGAAACCAATGATTACAATACAGGAAATGAAATAATATCCAATCTTTCGCAGCATGATCTACTTAAGAATTGAATGCCTTAGAAGATTAAATCTATCCTAGACTAATCTACTAAGTAAGATGAACATATCTTTACAGCCTATAATCTACCTAAGAATAAGAACATCTGAATAAGACTAATCCAAAAGAAGACTAATCTAGATAAGACTATCTACGTTCGTGATTTGCTCCATCACAATCCAAATCTTCGACATTTAACAGATTTCATAATCTGCTGTCGTGTATCAGATGTTGGTTGCAATGTTACAAACACTCAGTAGACAGAATGGCGAACAACAGTGCACTGAAATTTGCAGAGAGTTTTTCTAAGTCGAAATGTGCGCCCGTGAAATGGATCTCTTGCGGTATTTATAGTCCTCCATCTAATGAGCAGTTTAATCTACACCCTCTCACCACTTGGACGCCCATAACTGTCGTGATCCACTCATTTCAATGGGTTAAAGATGGAGTGGTCAATGAAGGTTACAAGTTGGTTATTTTCCATAACTCCTCATGCCATGGTCCATAACTTCCTTGGTCTTCACATACACGTTTCACTCCTTTGAATATCATAACCATCTAGTTGCTGCTCTTAATCTGCACATAAAAACATGCAAACATAATACAACAAGAAAATCATATATTATACAATTAATTAATTAATATAAGGTTTAATCCGACTCCAGACATGTTAGTAACAAATGTTACTAACAGTCAAAGTAACACGATCTTAAACCTAACAAATGTAATATTGTAAAAGAAAAAAATTAACTCCTTCATAGACATCACTGCTCTCTTTGCATTAGGGAGGTGATTTCATCATGCTTTTGTCTAGAATAAAAAGAATAAAGAATCGTATAACCCTAACTCATATTAAAGAGTAGGGTAAATTGCATGTAAAATCAAACGTTTCGCCAAATTCGTAAATTGCACATATTTTTAAAAAAACGTTTTGTAAAATCAAAACGTTTTAATTTTTTGCAATTGAAGTCCGGTGACCGGTTTCCCCCTAACTTAAATCTTGCGTGGCAGTCGGAGTTGACACGCTGGACTCGGCGGAAACCAAAACGACGTCGTTTCGAATTTAATAAAAAAAAACAAAAAACAATTTTTTTTTCCACCTCACCACCCTTCTCCCCCATCTCATCCCTCTCTCTCTATTCTCCCCATCTTCGGCGGTAAGGTGGTGGTGAAAGGCACCCCTCCGTGCCGGCCACTGCCACCAACTCCGGCGTCCTCCCCATCTCCTCCTCCACCACTCTCCCGAACACATCCGCCGTCACCTTGGAGCCTATCCCCGTCCAACCTCTGCGTCAAATTCGTCCCCATCTCCCTCTTCCCCATCTACTCCTCCACCACTCTCTCCCATATCTGAAAGCAAAGAAAGAAATAAGAGACGTAAGACCCCGACTCCACAATCCTCCGATGAAACGGCCGCAGGCAGCAGCGCATCCACCACCGCCGCCGACGACAAAGACTCGAACAAGAAGGAGACAAGGTAGCAGAAATGGCGAAGGAGGCAGAGGCGGTGCTGCTGGACGACAATCTCCTGTACGAAGTGCTCCGTCGCGTCGACGACGGCCCTACGCTGGCCAAAGCGGCGTGCGTCGGCCGACTTCTTCTTCTTCTTGGTCTTCAGCACCGCCTGCTGCTACCACGCAGGGGTAATGGAAGGAAGAGAGGGATGAGAGGATGGAGAGGGGCTTGGTGGGGGAGGCGGTCGACGTGCGGGAGAGGGTAGTGGGGAAGGCGGCAATTTAGGCGGTGGTGGCGGGTTTCAGGTGGGGGAGAGTGGTGGAGAAGGAGATGGGGAGGAGGAGATGGGGAAGAGGGAGATGGGGAACGATAGAGAGAGAGGGATGAGATGGGGGAGAATGGTGGTGAGGTGGAAAAACAAAAATAGTTTTTTGTTTTTTTTTTAATTAAATTCGAAACGACGTCGTTTTTGTTTCCGGCAAGTCTAGCGTGTCAATTCCGACTGCCACGCAAGATTTAAGTTGGGGGAAACCGGTAATCGGACTTCAATTGCAAAAAATTAAAACGTTTTGATATTACAAAACGTTTTTTTAAAAACATGTGCAATTTACGAATTTGGCGAAACGTTTTGATTTTACAGGCAATTTACCCTAAAGAGTATTAGTAATGGATGATTATATTTGTAAAAAATAAATAAATAAATAGATAAGTATACTACACAAGTATGCATAGAGAAATTACCTTGATATGGTTCATCACGAATATGTAGGATACATTTAGAAATATGCAATATACCTTTTGATGAATCATGATTCATGAATGTGAATACAAAAAAAATTAGCGCTAAATTCTTGTAAAAAGTGAGAGTGAAAAAGATAAAATTACCTTGATAAGATTAAATAAGTTAAACTGTAATGCCCCGTAAATTCCTTACGTTCTTAAAATTTTAAAGTTAATTAAATAAATGGCTTTGCACGCCTAAGTTTATAATTTTGAATTCTAAGGCTAACGGTCGAATCCGTTACTAAAAATAAATTACAGAAGTCAGCTAGACGACTACTGTATTTAAGGTTAGCGTGTACGAAAAGTTTTTAGTTCGTAAACTCAGAACGGAAAACCGTCTAATTTTTACTTTCACGCAATCACGATACGAACACGCTCGAGAAAGTTCGTTTTTATGTTTTTTCGGACGAAACTCGGACTTGTCGTCCCGAGTTTTTGTCAAAATAAATTTTGTAAATTTATTTTTCCAATTAAGTTCATACGTTAGAATTTAAGGTCAAATCAAATCGCGACGATTTTGTACCTAGCAACGTTTTTCGTCGTTCGTTTTTCCGTAACGTCGGATCGCGCCGGAAAACCCGTAACCCTTCTAAAATTTCTGCATGCAACCGATTTTTTTTATTTTTTTTTTAATTAATTTAGTGGGGAACATGCATGTTGACAATGTCTAAACTAAATGACACCTTAACCTTCACTTTTCACATTTTCAAACCTTTCATCATACCATGTATTTTCAACAATTAAACAAAATCTTTTTCCTCCCATTTCTCACCAAAATCGGCAGCATCACTATACCATCTCCTTCCTCATTTTCTTCCATCCTCCATTGAAGACAAGCTCCAAGAACAAGAAGAAATCACACAAGTCTCAATCCTTCCATTAGAACTTAATTCCCTCTTCATTATTTATCAAGGTAATCACCTCCTCCATACTTCTATCCAATTGGATTTCTTTTCTTTTCTTTTTTCCTTCTTTGATCGAAAAATAAGGTATTGGGATAGATGTTTGGATCTTGAAATAATGAAATTAGATGTATTAGATTGGATAATTAGGGATTAAAATGGAACAAAAACAAGAACCCTAATATCTATGTTAGTACCGAAATTTTTGGGTAATTTGTAGGATTTTTAATTTGCTTCATTTGATGATTGATTCTTGTTTAATAGATGTTTAATTAGTGATTGGAATGAAAAGGAATCAAAAGCCCTATGTGTGTTTGTGAAATTTCAATTAGAATTTGAGTTGAATTTAGGGGTTTATGCATGTTAGTTGATAATTGTTTTGCAATTGATTAATTGATGATATAAGAGGTTGATTAGTAAATAAATGTAGTTAATTGGGGAAGAAAATCACCCCCTTAACATCTTTATAAAAACAGAAAATTATAGAGAGTAATTAGGGGTTTCCACATGTTTGATGTAAATGATGAATTGTTGGTTGAATTATGTTGCAAATAATGGTAATTGATTATAGAATTTAATTGAGAATTTTCTAAAAAAATGTTTAATGAAACATAAGAGATAAAGATCACTTTATAAGTGGAGTTATAATGATGTTATGATATGTTTGCATGCATGAAAATGATTCACGTTAGACGTAGTTTAACGTCGTAAAATTTGAACGAAATCCGGCAACTTTGAAAAATCGCGTAAGAGACGAACATTTAGTCGTAACTAATAATCGAGAAGTCGGATGGGAATTCTAATTTGATATTATTGTTTATGATGAAATTTAGAACAACTTTCTAGTTGACGTCATAAGCTTTCGAGTTGATATAATATGGGCTATAGTTATAGTCGAGAATTAGAACGCGTTTTTAATTTTTGTTGGTTTAGTAATTGTTAGTTGAAATCCGACGTTAGAACGTCATGCTTTTGAGCGAGTTTTGAGAAGGGGTTCGTCTCGTACGGAAGTACGTGATGACTGCCTTGAGAGTCCAGTTTCTAAACGTAAGACTCCAACAAAGTTAGGTATCTCAACGTTGGAGAAGAAACGCTTATACGAGAAAGATTATAAGTATCAAGAGAAAGGACGAGTCAATGGATAAGCCTCGACTAAGGATAAGAATGGATAAACCTGACAGCAACTCTGAAGTAATGAGTTTGTAATAGAAATTTAAGAGTGGACTTAGTAATTTCGATGACAACGAGATGTTTGTAGGTCATAAGGCAGGAAAGTTAGATACCAAACTTAACTTTAGTACCGCTTCTCACCTCGAGTTGGATGGACAATCCGAGAAAACGATTCAGGTACTCGTTGATATGCTAAGAACGATAATATTAGCCGAAGAGTGAATTGAAGAACACATAACCAACAACCGAATTGTTATAACAATAACTATTAAGCTACGATAGGTATTACGACTTACGAGACCTTGTAGAAGGAAAAGATTTACATAGCTGCCTTATTGCTATAAGGTAGGTGAAAGCAAAAATTTAGGACCAAATGCGATCAATGAAATGATCGAGATCATTCGATAGATTCGAGTCAGAAGAAAATGAGTTTTAAAGAAGACAAAAGTCTTAAATATATACAATAAATTTAACTTAATAATCAAGAAGGGAAAATAAAAGCTCCTTAAGTTTTCTCCGTTAATGAGAAACAGTAATTTCGTGTCAAGTTCAGACTTCGACAAAGATCTATAGAATTAGTAAGTAACTTGGGAAAGATAGTTCCAATACAAATAGTTATGGCTTTATCGCCAAGTTTGTGAAATACTTATTTTAAGTATATCTCATTTCGAGAAAGTAACGTATATTCGTTATTATACACGAAGTTCTATCAGCAAGACGTCGTTCTTGAAATCGACTAAAGTTATTAGGAAAGATCGAAAGCGATCTTGGATCGAAAAGCGCAAAAGTTAAAGAGCAAGTCGAGACGAATAATAATAGCATTATAAGACCATCACAGGCAAGAGAAAGCCATGTCGAGTAAGAAGTACTTCAAGCAGTTATATAGGATAAGCAAATTTCGGGACGAAATTTTTCGCAAGGGGGGTAGGATGTAATGCCCCGTAATTTCCTTACGTTCTTAAAATTTAAAGTTAATTAAATAAGTGGCTTTGCACGCCTAAGTTTACAAATTTTGAATTCTAAGGCTAACGGTCGTATCCGTTACTGATAATAAATTAATAGAAGTCAGCTAGATGACTACTGTATTTAGGGTTAGCATACGAAAAGTTTTTAGTTCGTAAGCTTAGAACGAAAAACCGCCTAATTTTTACAATCACGCAATTGCGAAACGAACACGCCCGAGAAAGTTCGTTTTTATGTTTTTCCGGACGAAACTCGGACTATGTCGTCCTGAGTTTTTGTCAAAATAAATTTCGTAAATTTATTTTCTAATTAAGTTCATACGTTAGAATTTGTAAGTCAAATCGAATCGCGACGATTTTTGTACCGAGCAACGTTTTTCGTCGTTCGTTTTTCCGTAACGTCGGATCGCGCCGGAAAAACCCGTAACCCTCTAAAACTTTCTCCATGCAGCCGACACCTCATCTCCTTAGTGGAGACATGCATGTTTGACTTATCTTAGTTTATGACACCTTAACCTTACTTTACACAATTTCAAACAAGTTCATCATATCACACAAGTAAACAAAACCATTTTCTCTCCCTCTCTCACTCTCTCTCGGCAGCTCTCTCTCTCCCCCCAATCTTCATCTTCTTCATCTTCTTTCTTCACCTCCATTGAAGACACCTTGAAGTTCTTGAAGAAGAAACCACACAAGTCTTCAATCATCCAACAAAACCTACTACATCCTTTGTTAAATCTTAAGGTATTTCTATCCTCCACAATTCTATCCAATTAGTTTTCTTTTCTTTTCTTTTCCTCTTGATCGAAATTTTTAGAGGTTTGATTTAGATATTTTGATCTTGAAATAATGAAATTAGATGTGTTAGATAGATTAAATAGGGTTTAAAATTGATCAAAACCAAGAACCCTATCTTTTGTGTAAATGCCGAAATTTTGGGGTATTTTGTAGGATTTTTATTTTTCTTCTTTTGATGGTTGATTCATGCTTAGTAGATGTTTAATCAGTAATTATAATGAAAAAAATTTGAAAGCCCTATGTGTGTTTATGAATTTTCAATTAGAATTTGAATTGAATTTAGGGGTTTTTGTATGTTAATTGATAATGGAATTGCAATTGATTAATGATTGTTATAATAGGTTGATTAGTGAATAAATGTAGTTAATTGGAGAAGAAAATCATCCCCTTAACATATGTATAAAAACAGAAATTTATTAAGTGATTAGGGGTTTTCATGTATTGATGTTAAGTGATGAGTTGTTAATGGAATATAGTTGCAAATCATGTTAGTTGGTTATAGAATTTAATTAAGAATTTTCTAAAAATGTTTAATGAAACATAAGAGATAAAGATCACCATATAAACTGAGTTATAATGATGTTATGATATGTTTGCATGCATGAAAATGATTCACGTTAGACGTAGTTTAACGTCGTAAAATTTGAATGAAATCCGACAAACGTTGAAAAATCGCGTAGGAGACGAACTTTGAGTCGTAGCTAATAATCGAGAAGTCGGATGGAAATTCTAAGTTGATATCATTGTTTATGATGAAATTTAGAACATCTTTTTAGTTGACGTCATAAGCTTTCGAGTTGATATAATATGGGCTATAGTTATAATCGAGATCTAGAACGCGTTTTGAAGTTTTTTGTTGGTATAGTACTTGTTAGTTGATTTCCGACGTATAGAACGTCGTGCTTTTGAGTGAGTTTTGAGAAGGAGTTTGTCACGTATGGAGGTACGCTGCCTTAAGAGTCCAGTTTCTAAAAAAAAATGAATACGAGAGCTTAGAACGAACCTAAGACGTTATACGTCGAACCTATCAAGCAATTAGGGTTTTCGCGGCAGTTTTGCGACCCTCGCCGGAAACTGTAATAACTTCCAGCTCATTTATCGGATTTGTGATCCGTAAATTGGAGCGCGAACTAGACTTCCTGAGCTTTCTAATGGTACAGGGCTCATTCCCTGTTTCCAAATCTTCTGTTCTGGACGGCCTCCAGAGTTACTGGACTGTGCAGTGAAAATTCAGTTTCTTGTTTTCTAAGTTGTTTAGTTCACAACTTAGTTTCTTTCGATCGTTTAAGCCGTTTTATCTAGCGAACATCTCTCTTCTGACCCTAGAATCAAGTATAGGACCTTGAGTGATGAAAAACCAGTCGAGATCTTATCTCTTATCCTTTCTTTAAAGAAGTAATAAACGAGAATTTTCATAAAGCGTTTAATGAACTAAAATGCAAATCGCCTAAGTTGGTTTCTTTCCAACTTAGTTTCTTTTAATCTTTAAAGTCATATTAAGACATCGACTACCTTCTCTACTGACCCGAGAGTCGAGTATGAGATCTTCCGAGTTCAAAACGAGATTGGTACGAGTCTCGTTTCCCGTTTAAGTAAAACGAATCTAGTAAGCGTGCAAATGCCTAAAGAATGAAACAACTAAAACTTCTTCGATTCTCTTTAATCGATTATCTTTTACGACCCGTTTTTAAGTATGTTTATTTTACGATGAAGGAGGAAGCCAACTGTAGAGAAAGAACGGAAGATCCAAAGTTGGAAGCTTTTGCTTATAAGTTCTGTATTTACAAGGTGGGCTTTTATCTATATCAAATAAAATGTGAGTTTTTCCACAACTCGAAAGTATTATTTATCGCTTTGATAATTGTGTTTTCAAGTGATAATCTTGGCATAAACTGTTTCAACTATTTTATGTGAGTTCTCTTGTACCTATCTGAGTAAACCTTTGGGTTTACCAGATTTCTGAGTTAACCTTCGGGTTTTCCAGACCATTTTGAGTTAACCGCTAGGATTGTTAACTTTCGATCGGCTCTGAGTTAGCTATTAAGCGCTTTCCAGAGGTAGTGCACTTTGTAACCTGTGGTGTATGTGGTATCATGTTGAGGGGTAACCAGCCACGGTGAATTAGCTTTGGTCAAGATTGAACATAACATACTCTAAAAATGCTTGCGCAAGCTGCTTTATACAAATCAGTCAGAAAATGTTTAGTAGGCACGGGCCTTTTCAACCAAACCCCGATGCGCTATGGTTATAAAATGCCAGATTATTTATACTTATGATTATGATTTCAGCATCGTGCCCACTAAGTATGTTTGTACTTAGCCCTGCATTGTTTTCTAAATGTGCAGGTTGAAGCGACGGTGAGCGGCGACGGTTGATGTTGAGTTAAAGGATAGGATGCTTAGTTAGAACCCTTCCGCTGCCAAACTTTGAATTCCTTCTTGAGATGTACTTTTGAACAATACTTTGTAGTCTAAGTATTTTATATTCAAGTCTTATTCATGGTTTATCGATATTTTTCATGTATGTTTAGTTAATTAGCCCCCTTCTTCCCCGCTTCTTTAATCCAACCCCAGTCGCACCTCGGCTTCTGCCGTCCCTCGGGATTTGGGGCTGTGACAGAATATCTCCCTACTGACCCTAGAGTCAAGTATAGGACCTTGAGTGATGAAAACCAGTCGAGATCTTATCTCTTATCCTTTCATTAAAGAAGTAATAAACGAGAAATTTCATAAATCGTTCAATGATCTAAAACGTAAATCGCCTAAGTTGATTCTTTCTAACTTAGTTTCTTTTAATCTTTAAAGTCGTATTAAGATATCGACTACCTTCTCTACTGACCCGAGAGTCGAGTATGAGATCTTCCGAGTTCTAAACGAGATTCGTACGAGTCTCGTTTCCCGTTTAAGTAAAATGAATCTAGTAAGCGTGCAAATGCCTAAAGAATGAAACAACTAAAACTTTCTTCGATTCTCTTTAATCGATTATCTTTTACGACCCGTTTTTAAGTATGTTTATTTTACGATGAAGGAGGAAGCCAACTGTAGAGAAAGGACAGAAGATCCGAAGTTGGAAGTTTTGCTTTAAGTTCTGTAAATCAAGGTGGGCTTTTATATACAAAATAAAACGAGCAATGCTCGGAAAATCTTTCTTTATCGCTTTGATATCTGTGTTTTCAAAGTGATATGATGGCATGAACTGTTTTATGTTTTATGTGAGTTCTCTTGTACCTATCTGAGTTAACATTCATGTTTTCCAGATTTAGAGTTAGTCTAATTAGATTAACTAACGATCGGCTCTGAGTTAGCTGCTAAGTGCTTTCCAGAGTTAGTGCACTTTGTAACCTGTGGTGTATGTGATATCCTGTTGAGGGGTACCAGCCACGGTGAATTAGAATTGGTCAAGATTGAACGTAACATTAGTCAGAAAATGCTCGCGCGAGTGATTTATGAGAAAAAGTCAGAAAATGTTTAGTAGACACGGATTCTTTCAATAAAACTCCGATGTGCTACGCTTATGAAATGCCATATTTATCTATATTTATGATTATGATTTCGGCATCGTGCCCACTAAGTACGTTTGTACTTAGCCCTGCATTGTTTTCTAAATGTGCAGGTTGAAGCGACGGTGAGCGGCGACGGTTGATGTTGAGTTAAAGGATAGGATGCTTAGTTAGAACCCTTCCGCTGCCAAACTCTGTATTTCTTTTAGAGATGTACTTTTGAACAATACTCTGTAGTCTAAGTCTGTAAATATGAACTTAGCTTCTTTATTGTACTTTTGTCGAGTAATCCTTAGGGATTAACTCTTTCTTATTTATATTCAAGTCTTGTTCATGGTTTATCGATGCTTTTTCATGTATGTTTAGTCATTTAGCCCCCTTCTTCCCCGCTTCTTTAATCCAACCCCAGTCGCACCCCGGCTTCTGCCGTCCCTCGGGATTTGGGGCTGTGACATAAACACGAATTGATTGAACCTCAAAAATATGTAGAATCTCTTGGAAGATTGAAAATGACTTTGAGTTGCAAGAGTTTAGAAAAAAATGATGCAAAACTAAAATATAAAAATTGAAACGAAAGAAATTTTGTTATAAAAATCTAAAAGAATGATAATGAAATATTAAGTGTGTTTTTCCCCCTCTAACTTTAGACAAATAAAAGACCATTCTTTATTATAAAACTCAACTTCCTATAAAAATATCAAATCTCTATGTTTTATAAATAAGACACGATTTTGGTTACAAAAATCATATGGACGCATGATATATCAAGTAATATCAATAAGGTAAATTTGATTTTCTTTCAAATCATGACATAAGGTAAGTAATTAATTATCAATAAAGTAAAATTGTATTTCTTGTAACTAATAATATATTATACTAAGATATTATAGTAAGGATATTTTGGGGATTCAAATTTTGTAAAACAAGGCTCTTTTTATATAAGTATAGATATTAATATGTATTGAATTTAATCATCCTTCTTTTCCATTCTTTAAAGTACCAGTAAAAATTTCAATTCCAAATCCACCGTTTGCTTTTTTTGTGATCCTGATAACTAGAATATTATTAAAGATTAGTTATTTAGAATTTGGTTAGTAAGATGCATATGGAAGACACATTTATTTATACATTATCTCTATTTTTAATTGTAAAATGATTAAAATATCATGATAGTTAATTATAACAAGTTGATGCATGATTGTTAATTATATTGTTAAAAGTACAGTAAGATAGTTATTTTTAAATTTTGAACAATATTGTGTTATATATACTATTTTTATTGAACTATTATTTATTCAAAATATTACTTCTAAATTTTATATTTAGTTGGACCCTCCACGTAAAATTCCTGGCTCCGCCACTAACTACTTACGAATTTGTTTAACTTGCATATATATAAATACCTATATATATATATACTAATATACATCCAGGCACATAGGGTATTTAAATTTTTTTTCTATATTCAAGAGTTAGAAATTATTATATTACTAAAAGGGAAACGATTCTTACTTTGAAAAAATCCTACGTGCATCCCTTATATTCCTACATTCATATTAATTTAAATTCTCAAATTTTTGAATTTTTAAATGTAAAATAATAGATTTTAAATATCTATACTAAAATCTTGTGTCCCACATCGGTTTTTCAATGAAACTCCACCTATTGTAAAGCCTATAAATACCTAGAATCAATGTGAATTTTCTCATCTTTTGCTCCACTATTTTTATTTGACCAATTTATTTACTAAACGGCCGAATAAATAACTATATTTTATAGTTTAATTTAATTTAATTTGGTCAATTTATTAATTGGCCGAATAGATAATTATTTTTTTTAGGAGTTTTATTTGGCCAATTTATTTATTAATCGGCCGAATAAATAACTGCTATATTTTTATAGTTTAATTAATTTAATTTAATTTGGTCAATTTATTAATTGGCCGAATAGATAATTATTTTTATTAGGGAACCAATTTGTTAGTTGACATAATAAATGGTTCCAAAATAGTTTGGATAATTTATTAGTTGACCGAATTAAATTTGGAAATAGTCTAATATTTTTTTATTTAATTTGATAAAAAATAAGTAATTTCTAATTTATCAATTAATTAGGTAGACGGGTCAATTTCCAACTGACGGGTACTTCAACTCGGGATCCCACGTGACACATTTTCATTCTTTATTCTTATTAATTTTAAAATTTTTATTTTTTTCATGTATTTTCTAAAATCTAGAATCGTCATAAATTGTGCATTTATAAATCAAGATCGTGATCAACGGGTCAATTCTGACCCAAAACCATGGCGGTAGACGAGCCAATTCCTGAATAAATGGTTCCAAAATAGTTTGGATAATTTATTGGTTGACCGAATTAAATTTAAAAATAGTCTAATATTTTTTTATTTAATTTAATAAAAAAAATAAGTAATTTCTAATTTGTCAATTAATTAGGTAGACGGACCAATTTCCAACTGACGAGTACCTCAACTCGAGATCCCACGTGACATATTTTCATTCTTTATTCTTATTAATTTTAAAATTTTCATTTAATTCATTTTTTTCATGTATTTTCTAAAATATAGAATCGTCATAAATTGTACATTTATAAATTAAAACCGTGGTCAACGAGTCAATTCTGACCTGGAACCGTGGCGGTAGACGAGCCAATTCCAACTGACACTCGAGAAATTTTGCGTTTTATGCCTTTTTCCCATGTATTTTCTAAAATCTATAATCGTCATCCATGAAATAATTTTTACGTTATTTGTAATTGGGTTTCCAGCTTTGCATAATTTATAATTTTAATTAACGAATATTACTATATGATTAAGGACAATAACGAATAGTACAATCATTATTTTTATTAAATTTTTGGATCTATAAAAATTCTAAATAAATTTTATAAATTACGCACTTATAAATCAGAGTCGTGGTCAACGGGCCAGTTCCGACGCAGAACTGTGGTGGTAGACTAATATACGACTTTTTTTAGAAAGGAACACAAATGACTAATTTTTTAATCGAATTTTAAACAAGTACGAGCATATAAATTTTAGATAAGTTTGAATAATTCTAAATACATCATCTCAAATTGTTTGATTAATCGTCTCCGTTGGAAAACGTAGAATATGTAGGAAAATTGGCAGAAAAATTTCTAACGATTTATCAATGAGTCAATTCCGACCCATAATCAGTACTTGCGGGACAACTTTTTTTTTAATATATTATATAATTTTAAACTCATAAAATTAAGAATATTTATGGTCAACTTTTATCTTATATTATTGACTAAATAATTTTATGAATCACAATCATTCCACATAAAGTTTTGTAAAAAGAAAAAATTACCAAGTACATAGTGAAACAATTCTTGAAATTCTATTATTGATCAGTAAAAAAAGTTATTCTCGAAGCTGGTAAAAAAGAAATTAAACGAATGTCATCATTTATTTTTCTATGAATATATTTGGAAGATGATTATTTATATAATACTACAATTTATAATTAAATTTTTATTTATTAAATACTGTGTGAATATTTTTGAAATATAGTTATGTATATAATTAAATATTAATTTTAGGTAAAAAGAAAACAAATGTCATCATTAATTTTTTTGTGAATATATTTGGAAGATGATTATTTATATAATTTAAAATCAGTATTGTAGTCAATAGGCCGGTTCCAGGTCGGAACCGTCGGGGTAGACGGGATGATTGTGAAGCGGTGGTTTAATTTTTTTTTTCTTAATTTTGTGTTGAATTTATAATGTGGGGTATTTAGGGTCACTTACATCTTATAGACAATCTTAACATCTATAATATTATTCGCTATCTATATATCTCTTCTCTCTCTCTCACTACTCGCTCCTTCCCTAGCCTCTTTTTCTTCATAAAAAGCTAAAAAATTCAGCTTAAGAGTCACTTTCCTTAGAGAGAGAAATATATTTTTGCCCACATCGGTTTTGTAGAAGAACAGAGCTTTAACAATTATCGAAAGTAATGAGAATATATTAGTTATAATTTTTAACAAATATAACTATATGGGTTTGAGACGTAAATATGTGGTAAAATTACTTTTTAATTGAATTTGAGATGTGTTCAAGGGATATAAATTCTAAGCGAGTTTAGTAGATTGCATAATCGAATTATTTAATACTAAAATAATTAACAAATAATATTTTTTTTAATTTATCACATATTAGTACTATTTAATAATTTTATTAATTTTTATAATTTTCCGTCGATTTTCGACGGGTTTCGCTGGTTAACAAATAAATAAGCATACATATCTTTGAATCTCATTACTAAAACTCTACGGTTTCAAATTCCAAACCAATAGATCCATTATAGAAAAAACAAATAAATAAAGGAACTTAGACACAATACATTTTCTTATATTTGTATATAAATGACATATAGGCTGCTATGCATGAATGGGTGTTCCTAATTGAAATAGGTGAAATAATTACTGAGGTGATAATGAGCATGAAAAAGTCGATTACAATACTGGACATGTAAAATAACAATTGGAAAGAGACGCACAATACCTTTATTTTTCTTCGTAAATCTAATTGGTGCAAAGCAAGAGCTATAGTATTTTTTTTTTCTTTCGTTTCTTTGATGGAGGGTTGCAGCGTGTCCAAGAAAAAAAAAAGAAGAGAATACACTGATCCTAATTTATATAGATTCAAAGTAGGGTTATTTCTTTCTTTGAAAAAAAATAAAATAAAATTGATTTGATAAACAGAAATTACGTAAATCACTCCTTCAGTAAATTTTGAAATTTAGTTTCTTTAACCTAAAGTTGACCTTCAAATTTTTCTTAATTACTCAATCTTATTCTTGAAATTTATTATATTATATGTAAGGTGTGTGTACTCGTGTATAAGTATAGACATTCAATAAGACTTATACAATCATAGTAATGTCACTACTAGAAAAATGCACATACATAACGCAGCTTTTATAACGGACATTTTGAAACTGCGTTATGTATGTGCGCACTTTTCACAAAGATAACGTAACTACAAATGTCCGTTACGAATGCAGTGTTATCTATGTTATTTGTAACGGTGTTTTCTCATACTTTATAATTAAGTGTTATCTATGTTATTTTTTGTAACGGTTTTACGGAACCGTTACAAAATACGTTATGTATGACTTAATTTGTAATAACGGTTTATTAAACCGTTAATCTGACCGTTACTAAAAATCAGTTTATTTTTTTAATTATTTTATTCGAAATTAATATTCCTAAAACAATATCGCGCGAAAGCTTTCAGGCATCAAAACAAAAATTTCAGTTCCCTCATGTCTTCCCGCTTTCGCTTCTCTCTTCCTCTTCTCCTTCTTCACCACCGGTCACCGGAATTTCCCCAATCACTGCCCCCACCTCGTTGCCCATTGATATCTTCAGTCTCACCCCCAAAATTGTACCCTAATTTCGAATCCACGCCCCAACATCTTCTCCTTCGTGCACCGCCGACGAGAAAATGGGTTAAATTTCGTCTCCGGCGAGGTCACTGCCCCAACATCCTGAGAAATTGCCCTAATTTTCGAATCCCCTTCCGCTGTCCACCATCTTCTCCGCTATCTGCTACCACATTCTGATAACCACCTACAATGGTCGCCACTTGCACCCAAATTAGGGCCCCCGCCTGAAAAACTCAACCATACACGCCTCTGCTATCCAAATCTTGCACCACCTTCACCCTTGCACCACCGCTCCTCAGTCTGTCCGGTGAGTTTGTCTCTCGCATTTCCCCCATTTTCTCTGATATTATAGTTACGAAGGCTTTTGGCAATGAGATCTATTATCTGTGCACAATGAGAATGCACGCAACTGTTGGCACATTTAGCATCCATCTGTTGATCTGCACAATGCTTTTTTGGTAATTTCTAGTTAACTGGTGAAACGGTTACAGACCTTTATTTTGCTCCGTGCCTTGTATACAACCTCGTTTTCGACTTAAGTCTTTGTTAAATGTGTGCCTTTCTTGCAAATTTGGGGTTTATTATAGTTGATTCAAGATTTCATTTTTGTACAGATATTGAGTGCTTAAATCGTGTGATTTTTTATCTATGATCGGCTGAGCTATTTCTTAAGATGGATTCATGTATTCATCACAAATCTGTTCCAAATTCTACAGAAAGTTAGAAACCAAACTACATATTTTACCCTTGTCTTAAATAATTGTTTGACTTTCCATGCAGTAGTAGTAATTACTGACCAGAAAAGTAAATTTGGTATTCATGTGAAGTTTTCGATGAGGTTGTGCTTGGGAAACATATTTGATTTTCCATTGTCATGTTGTTGAAGGTATCAAACCGAGAGGAGAGAACTTGATATTGGAGAGTTGGTGTGTACTTGTGGAATTTACAGGGGAATATTTTGGTACAGAAACTCAAAGGCCATAAAGAAACTGTTATCTCTGTAACATGTCCTCCCACCGAGAATATGATTGTTTCTGCAGGACTTGACAAGGACATCACTGTACATTGTTAGTAGCAGGTTAGTTGCGGTCTTGTTTCTTGTAAATGACGTTAAACGATGCTTGAAATCAACACTAAAGCAGAATATGTTGATGCATTTGGATCTCTTTTTAAGTTGTGTTCTGCTTTTACTTTTTAGTTATTTGATGCATCTTCTTCATCTTAGACTAAGATAATGAAAGTATCCAAATGACATTTTATCAATCGGTGAAATCGTTGTGCAGGGGAAGGAGAGGATAACATTATTAGTATACTGAAAACTAAGATCTTGCTCGTTTCATCATATGATCATTTAACTTGATATTTTGTTTTATTATTTTTCTTGGATGCTTGACCATGTCTAAATCTCATTATATTTAGATGATCTTGCTCTAAATTTTTTGTTTGATGCATCACTAGGATCTTGGATTTCTTAGTGAGAGATGCCTAACAAAGGAAATGCAGCATCCATACATATCTGATAGATGTAGTCGTACTTATTTCTAGATTGCTGTTATTTATGGATAATGGTTTTGAATCTCTTCATTCACAAACCCAGTTTCTTGTGTGTATGCTGGCAATTGTTGCTGCTAAATGTAATGGCCATTTTCCTGATAAAGTGCTTATTATATAGGGTTGTAAATGGATCGAGTCGAGTATATATTGTTATTTCATGTTTAATTTAATTGCGGTTCGGATCCTCTGTTCAACATTTCTGTGCCTAATTGGTGTTGCACTATTAAAAATAAAAAACAACTAAGAAGTCTATTTGTTGAGACAAGAATTGGATGAGCCTTGCTATATAATTGTTGTGATATATGAGGGGAAGAGGGGAGGGGGGAACTAATCAAAATGGTCCCTAGTCTTTTTATTTTGATACTGAATGTATTTTCGTTGTCATTTTCAGTGTCGATGGTCTGACACAATGATATGGGATTTACCTTCTGCAGATTTATTATGAGAAACTTCTTTTTCCAGCTCAGTTTTTCATCATATAGTATATACGTCTTTCCAATCAATGCCGAATTTTAGTAGTATTTCAAGAATATCTATTGCACCGTTAAATTGCAGTAGTATTTCAAATTGAATTCTTTGATCTCAAGAATATTTACTCCAGCATTTCTATCCTCTTCTGTTGGGATTGCCCTAAGTTACATGTCTATGCTTGTTTCGTGGTTGTAGATTAAAGTCTTGCCTCTTTCCTTCTCGAGACTCCTCCTTTAAATTTCGTTGTCGCGCTGTTGCGGTTTGAATCAGTAGCTGTAGGCTTGCCGGTGAGTCTCCACCAGCTCCTTGAAGTTTTCTGCATCAGTTTTATTGCTTTCTGTTAGCAAGAAATGATCTGATCAGTATTTTCTTCTGTTATTTATGATTCGTCTCAGTTGTTGTTGCATATGTTTGTGTTGTATATAAGATATAATGCACTTGTTCTGGTGTTAGCCTTTCTGTTAGATTGGATAGCTAAAGTTTGGGGGCATTCATTGAAATGGACGTTGTGTTGATATTTGAGTGCATACGTTATACTTGTAGGACTGAAATTGGGTATTCTTTTGGATATTAAATCTGATCCTGGACAAAACAGGAAATATTTTGATGTTCATGTCAAAAGAATAGGTTAAATATTGCATGCTTGTGCTTCATAAGTATTCTGTATAGTAATAGGTTATACGATATATTTTAGTTTTACCTGCTCCTATTTGATTCTACGTTATGGAAAAGTTGTGATTTTTATTTTTTATTCTGTTTCTGCATATAGGAAGGTTTGAGCTGATTTTGTTGATTTTGTATGACGTCTCTTGGCTTAATTATGAAAATGTGAAGAATGAACTAGTAGCATTGTAATGGTGAAAATTCATTGCATATATTTTCAGCATTGGTGAAAATTCATTGCATAATACATAGCTTATAATTCGATCCAGACTTTTTTAAAACGAAGTAAATCAGATTTAGAGTTTGTAATGGCAGGAATTAGAATGGATAAATCATGGATGACGAAAAATAGATTATCACAAGAATATGATGAAGGAGTAGAAGCCTTCTTTTTGTCTTTGTTGAACAGGTTTGATAAAATCATGGTGTCGAAGGCTACTGATGATTCAGCTGAGGCTTCTAAGGATACACAATTCACCAAAAGAGGTAGAGGCAAAAGGGGAAAGGTATGCTTGAATAAGGTTGCTCAGCGAAGAGGTAAAGGGATTGTTGAACATGTTGAATTCAATAAATATGGATAACATGTGGGTGCAATTGCAGCAGAAATGCAAAGTTACATCGGCCTACTTACACGTGAACATGTGAAAATAAGTATAAAGAACTGGTGAGAAGTTCCACAAGATGTGAAGGACTTGATTTGGGACTCAGTTACAGTAAGACACTAGAAAATAAATAAATATTTCAGATTTTACTTCAATTTTATGTAGAAATTTGTTTGTAAGTTATGTTTTTGTAGTCTTCTTACAAGGTTCCTGAGCAATGGAAAGCTGGATGCATGGAGTCAGCAGCTTCCAAATGGCGAAGTTGGAAATGTAGGTTGAATACTGACTTCATTCTACCTAACTTAAACAATTCCGCAAAATTGTTTAAACCTCCCGAAAACAGTGGCATTCGAGCAGCTGACTGGAATGACTTTGTTAATAGTCGTAAATCAGCTGAATTTATGGTAATTCATACCCTGTATTGTCTAACTTCATTTCTCTGTTCGTATCTCTCTATTCATAAATTCATTTTCTTGTAGAAATTAAGTGAGAAGCAGAAAGAGAGAAGGAGTAAACACATATACCCCCATCGACTTTCTCGTAAAGGTTATGCAAGATTTGCCGAAGATCTTGAGGTTAAAAAAATCATTTATTTAAGATGTAAAATTGACTTCTAGAGCTAATTCTATGTATTGAAGCTATATCTCTTGGTTCTGTGCATATTGGTTGTTTTGTTGATCAATACAATTCTGTCTATGTGGAAGGGTTCTCTTCAAGTTTTTAGAAAATTGAGCTGCAGACTTCTTTTGAGTAGTAGAAATGCATAATATATTGTTCTTGTCTTATTTGAGGTTGTCCTGTTTCCTTTCGAGGCCACATTTCACACTTAGAAATTTTAGTCTCATGTGAATGATATATTCGCAAGTGTAGGCTGCTATTATGGAACTGATTTGGCATCTCATGCATGGATTTAGACTTGTTTTGTGTTGAACTATTAGGTTTACTATATTACCTTGACATTTATTGAGATGGGAAAAAAAGTCTGTCCAGTATGTTAGTGATTAATACCTAGTAATCCACTTAAAAATATGTAACCGGAAGTCTTGTCACAGATGCTATTAAATTGTGCATCTAAGTAGAATCTTTAACTTGATTTTTCTTGGGATTTTAAGTTGAGGTTTTTCTTTCTATGATGGCAAATTTAAGTTGCTTGAGATTGTACCCAAAATTTCTAGAAAAGATTAAACAGACAACTCGGAAAATCTTAAATGTAGGCATATTCCCAGTTTTTTTACTAGGAATTGTTGGTGCATGAACATTGTTGATCCCTTGAATAGCTCTTGAATCTTTAGTATCTCTCCACTAATTCTTATTTGTTTGTACTTGTAGGAGAGTGAACCGTATGGTGATGAAGAAATAGACAGAGTTGTGTTGTGGAAGAAGGCGAGATTGAATAAGGATGGAGAAATTGACAATGACAATTTGAAGATTGCTTTTCAGAAAATAGTATATACACTCTTACATTCTTAAATTTAATTATAGTTGTTCGGTTATTTATCATCTGACATACTCTTTGAAATTAACAGGACGAATACATACGCGAAAGAGATGAAGGAAAAAAAGATTCAGAAACATGCTCCAGTGATTTGCTTTCACGTGTCCTCGATAAATCGGAACATGCTGGTCGTGTGCGAGCTAAAGGGGTAGGCGTGAAACCAAAGTCATACTTTCATTCTGCACGGGGAAGGAGGCAAGTCGCATCAGATAAAGAGCAGGCTTCACTTGTTGAATTAGAGGATGCAAAGAAAAAAATAAAAGAGCAAGATGGGCGCATCGTATTTTTAGATAAAGTGGTGAGTGAGGTGATGAGTAGACTTGCTAAACTTGAAGCATAGGGTGTCGCATCAGATAAAGATTCCGAAGGATTAGGTAGTTGTTCTGTGATTAAGGTTGGCACAATCAAATAACAAAAGGCTCCAACACCGGAGAATCATGGTGGAGACTTTGAGGAGTGCGAAGTATTGGTTGACAAATTGTCTTTCTTAAAGGTATGTGATGGCAATATCATATTATTACCGTATACTTTTCTTCCTGTACTAGGTGCTTTGGACATGCTTACGACGCGCTTAACTGTTCATGGGGCTTTAGTAAATCAGTTTGTAGTTATGGTATGTACTAGTTTGTTTCAATATGAATTAATCTGCATAGATAATGATTTCTTTTACATTTATTCCTACATATACATCAATATTTGTTTTTTTTTTCCTGTTGTTATAGCATAATTGCTACATTTAAAGTCCAGTTAGTAATTTCACTAAATCTAATTATTAGTTTTTCCACCATTCACAAGTTTGTAATACTGCAGAATTTTTTTTGTTTAATATGCAGGGGAAGACAGTAAAATTACTTCAAGAAGGCTCCAAAAAACTTGTAGCTTATGGAACGGTATTTGTTGTTGGAGATCTCTTACATGGTTCTCAAATGCCTGAAGGTTGTTTCCGTGTGTCGGTTGATGACGTTGTAGATGAGGATGCACAGCTGCCATTTCCTGTTTCAGATGAGATCGAGACACTAGGAAGTGCATTAGGAACTCATGTGGCATGGCCAAGTCATTTGGTACTCGAGAAAAAATCAAATGAGGTTAAATATAAAAAATATAAATTTTCTCCCTTTCATTTGTTGAAGTTTTAATATCTATATGTAACATGTCGTATCTAATCTTGTAGACACAAGAAAAGAAGAAGGTCGGAAAGAAGTTGTTCAAGGAATCTGTGGCAGTCGATGTTTCCTCGCTGCCTCGAGAATTAGTAGCCCTGTATTGTTTAATGGAGAAGTCTTTCAAGGAGCAAGGAATTCATGTTATTATGGATGATGAAGTCTTCGGGCATGATATTAACATTTGGATTTTTTTGAAGGCTGATATCATTCCTTTTTGTAACTTGGCACCGATTTCGGGAAACTGCCTCGCTGCATACATTCGGTAAGGCGGACATCTTACTATTTTTTATTTATTAAGAAAAGTTTATGTTTTTATAACTGATTTATATTATTTGCAGCCATCTTTACAGAATCATGACTAAAAACGATATTGTAGGTATTCGTGAATCTGTTTAGCATATCACATCAATCACATGTCACAGTTGAGGATAGAGCACGCATATTATCAGAAAGGTTGCTTGTTGCAACCTCAAGTCAAATTGTTTTCGTGCCTTGCAATGTTGGGTAAGTAAACAATGTTGACTCTTATAAGTTAGTATGATATATATATTTTTGGCCTACTAATTGAATACCTTGTATGAAATAGTGAGCATTAGATTCTGACGATTATTGATATTGGGAAAAATCATGTCTATTTGATGGATCCTCTTACTCATCGGCTTCGTGATAACACATGGAAATCTGTCGTCGACACGTAAGTATTATACTGTTCAACTAAAGTAGTATTTCATTGTTTTTTATTATTAGTTATTAACTCCTAAATAACTTTGTTTTGAAGTGCTTTGAGTATTGTCAATGCACAAAAGGGAAAGAAAAGGAAAAAACGAATTGGGAAGTTATAAAGGTTGGCAATCTTATTTCTACGTAATATATTAATTCTATTAAACACTGTGCTTATTTTATTTCTCAATATTATAGGGTCCTATTCAACCTGATGACAAGCAATGTGGATATTTTGTGATGCGATTTATGAGGGATATCATCACACGGTTAAAAAATGACACTCCTCTTCCATCATTGGTATTTTCATTACTATCTTTTTAATCTTTATTGGCTTTGGTTATCTATGCCTTAGGAATTAAAAGAGTTCAGTCAATGAAACTATAAGTGTTTGAACTTTAATTCGTTTATTTTCTAATGTCATATTATTAGTTATTAATTCATTTATCAACTTGTTTGTATTCGTAGTTTAAGGATGCTCGTACATATTCTCAAGCGGAGATTGATGAGGTTCGTGCGGAATGGGCAAGTTGTGTGATATCGCATGTCTTCAATTGAAACACAAGGTATTGATTGTGTTGAGCTGATGGAGCTTATGATTGCAAGAAATATTCAGCAGAAATCCTAGTGATCATTTTGTATTTTGTGATGGAACTTATATGTTCATTTATGATATATAGCTAGATAGAACATGTGTGACATTTGGATGACAATGTATGGATGTTTGGGATGACAATGTATGGATGTTTGTGGATGTTAATGAAATTTTGTTATTCTATATATATACAGGAAAATTGGGAAAAATTATATATACTGTTAGTGTTATAAAAAATGAAAAAACATAACGCAAAAACAACGTAATGAAAAATTGAAAAAACCGTTATCTATAACTGTATAGGTACCGTTATCTAAAAGAAATATAGCGTTATAAAAAATGCATTAAAAATAACGCAGAAACGACGTTATAAAAAATTGAAAAAAACCGTTACCTATAATGATACGTAACACAGATGAGGTGCATTTCGCAACGGAAAAAATAAATTGTTAATAACGGTAAGAACCGTTACGTAAAATTATAACAATAACGGAGAAAACACGTTATCTATAAAATACAAACCGTTATGTATAATATTATACATAACAGTCATTTGTCCGTTATGTATGTGCGTATTATAGATAACACTATTATACGTAACGGTTTTTTGATCACATAGATAATGGAGAAACTGCGTTATGTATGTGCGTTTTTCTAATAGTGTGTACAGAATATTATGTATCTACATGGTTAATATCAAAGAATGAAATTCATATATAAATGTCCTCATGCACGTGTTCTAGGCTAAAAACTCTAAAATTTAAATATATCTATAATTTTAGAATATTTTATTCTATTTAGGGCACGACTTAGACTACGTCATAGCTCAAGTAATAAATTTCACATTTAAGAAATTAAAAAATAATAATAAGAAATTTTTACAATTAAAATAATATAAATAAAAGGGATTGGAAAACGGGTCGTTACAATTGTGTTTGGAGATGAGCCACCTGAATTCCTTGAAGAGGCTTGCAATAGTGCGCATGCTATTACACAATTGGAAGCTGATAAGAAGAAAGAAGAGATGAAGAGAAAAGGGAAAGGCATTAGTAGTATTGAAAGTGAAAAAGCATTAACTGCAGTGAAAAAACAGAAGCAGGCACCACAGGTATTGGATGATGAAACTCAAAGACCTTCCAAATTAGACTGGACAGTAGTGAGGGCAAGAAGAAAAGCAGCAACATTGTGCGGTCCTTACAGAGAATGAGGAACGAGGAGGAGACTATCTCATCTTCAAGGATAGCAATGGAACATAATATTATTACTTCTTACTTAAAAAAATATATCATGTAACAGATTATTAAGTTGTTGTTGTTGCATAAATGTAACAAAGTTTTTTTTTGTATCTATATTTGTAGGAGGAATGTAGGCTTCCAGATTGTGTTGATGCTAAGTGGTTCAAGGTTGTGGAAGATGACACACAGGAACTGAAGATGGCTCACATCGAGGCTTATTTATCCTGCCTTCCCAAAGTATACAAAGGTGAAGCAAATTGATCCACGAATGGGCATTATATCACCTCGATTTATGGTCAATTCCTTTGTTATTTTTTTGTTGTTGTTTGATTTTTTAAACCCTTATGTGATTTGATACTAATATCATTATAAAGTCCATGTGTGACTTTCTCAAGTTATTAAGTTTTACTTTTGCAACTTGAAGTCGCATTCAATCTTTCTACTTTTGATTTATTCATAATTTAGCATACACCTCATCCCTTTTGCTATTTATTTTGGTCATAAATTTGAATGGTTTTGCATATGATTATCACGATTCTGTTTATTGTTATGATACTTCTTACGAGCATGTAGTTCATTGTTGAATTTACTGCTTTGATATGAGAAACAGTGCATTATCCAAGTCTGTCTCATCTTCAAGTAATTTTTAATTCTTAAATAATTAAAATAATATTTTTATCAATTTATTTTATATGCCCAACAAGCTAATTTGAATATTTATGTCAAATCTCAAAGAAAAAAATAATGAATATTTATGTATGTGTAATGCTACAAGCTTACAACTATATTTATCGTTTCTTATAATTTTCCTTTTGTTCCTACTGTGTTTTCAACAATTAAAATCCTAGCCAAAAAGAATAAAGGTAAATTGAAACCCTTAGGTAGCAATTAGTAGCAAATATTAATCATCATTTATTAACAGTGCTGGATTAATTAATTGGAATAAAATTATGAAAAAAAAAACCTGTTTAATTTCTTCTATTGTATAGTTATGAAACTGATATTAATTCACTCTCAAGCACAAGTCTAAATGCAGTAAATTTGAGTAATACAGATCATAATTTGCAATAAACCATTTTTTCGATTTTGAAAATTTATCTTCAGAAAAATAAGTCATTCATTTAGGAGACTTTAGTGAAATTATATTCACTTATTTATTTAATGATAGCATTTTACGATGACATTGAAAAAATAATTAAATTAAAGAATAAGTATAATATCAAATTTTGAAATACATAGTACTTTTGTAATTTTTGAAAAATCAATAATACATGAAAAAAAAGATGGCGCTATTCACAACTAAATATTTTCATTATTCTTTATTTTTTATTAATGATCGAATGTAAAATTTTAAAAATTGCAAAAACTCAATAAAATGTATAATAAAAACTATAAAATATTAATATAAAAATAAACTAAAATATTATTCAAATCACCAATACTTATTTAGTATAATCGTTATTTTTACGTGTGAGTGCATGTTAATTATACTAGTAGCCTTAAAGGGCAATTTTTTTTCCCCTATCATGCATAATTATACATTTAGGATTAATTATCGAATATGTAACATTTAATTATATTACATGACTTATGAAATTGGAACCACTGCCATGTCCCCTCCCTCTCCCTCTTATCACCACCACCACCTACTACTATAGCCAGCGCATCCCCTTTTCTCTCTCCTTAATTTCTATTTTTTTTTTCCTTATAAATCTGTTTTATACCATTAAACTTGAATAAAATCTTTAATAAATGAGTTAAGCGTAAGCTTGATACTACTGATCAGCTTATTTCGACTCAACTAAATATTATCAACAAATAAGAACTATATAAATATAATGAATTGATTTGGTGGATTAGTTTAGATAATAGCCTGCTCCGCAATTAGTTGTTAGCAAGTTTGTTAGAGGAAATCTGCATTTTGTAGCTTTAAAAATAAATTTTCGATAATGCGGAAAATTCCCCAAACTCTTATCTTCTCTATTTCTATCTTCTCTTCTTTTTAGATTTTGAAGGGTTGTATACGAAAGCAAGACTTTTTATTTATATACAATTGATATTTATTTCACTATAATTCTCCTATCTGAAATGTTTATTATTGCGTAATTATTATTTGTTCAATTATCTCAATATCATAGATTATATAGTGTGTTGTAGATCACAGAAGATTATATAATCGGCATTTTATGAGATATAAACTAATTTTCACAATCGAGACAACTTGGACGAGTTGTTGATTTAGATTGTAGCATAATAGTATTAAATAGTTTATCTTGACTATTTATTTATGCTAGTACGTTAATCGTATTGAAAGGATCACAGTGAGATTAATTCTCTGTTCTGACTTGTTGAGAATTAAAGATTTCGGTGACTTAAATAGTCTTAACCTTAATTGGGCTTATCAGTATGAATAAGTGTCTGACTATTGCTTTGATCTATTATAAATGAGAGCTTAATAGTGGTTCAAAATTTCGTATTTTGGGCGGTAGCAGTTCTTATTTGATATTGATAGAGCTGCAATAAGGATCCGTGTCCTATGCATAATGGGATGATGATATCCTCTCGAGGAACTTAATAAGTTTATCGTATTAAACCCTGCAGGTGGAATTAGTTTCGATACGATGATAAGTTTAAGTGGTAGCACTTGAGATAATTATTTGTTAGTGAATAATTAATTGATTAATTAATTGCTGTCAGAGGTATTTAATTAATTAATGAATATTCGAGAATCTTAAACACGGAGATTAATTAAGTCTAATACTAGCCCCGACTCAATTAAATAAATAAGAGGGTAAGTCAGTATTAATTCTTTAGTGGCATGAATTAATATTTATATCTGATTTATATTTCTGGGCTGAATAGATTAAATCAGATATTATCGGGCCAATCTTATTTAAGCTAGTAGATCCTTGAACTGGCCCAATGGCCTGTGTCTCTAATTGGGCTAGGCGCCTGTCTCCTACGGTCCGTGAGGGTTGTCTAGGTTCAATGAATGTGAGCAGTTATTTATCTATAAATACAAGGCTCATAAGACTCATTACTTACTTGCATTCTAAGCAATAAAACCCTAGAGAGAGAGACAGTAAGCGCCGCCCCATACCAAGAGAGAGAGTACGAGGTCGATCCCATCCATCGTCGTATTCTAGCCGGGAACAGTTCAGAAGGTCAACTCTGGAGTCGTTGTGCATCAAATTCGTAGGTATTTCGAACAAACATCCTATGATTGCAATTAAATTCATAGGAGCATGCTAGGTATGGATTTTGTATGTGTTTGCTAGATATCCATAATTGATCCTTGGGTAAAGAACGAATTGGTTTTCAATCACCGGTTCCTATAGTTGGTATCAGAGCCCTGGTCTGTATATTATGGCTCTGTCGGATTAACGAACAGTAAATCCATAATTAAATAAAATCTGATTTTATTTACGTATATATATGCATGTATGTTCGTTGTCTCGTCGTGGATTTGTTTTTTTCTGTTGGTTTGCCGTTTTGGCCGTTTTTACCACGAGAAAATCCGTGGTTAGATTAGGATTACAGTTGTAAATTGTTATTTCGATTTGTAATTGTTGTACGGGTCGAGAAACGGATCAAATTTGCAGCAGGAGGAAGGCCGGCGGCGGCGGACGGCGGTGCATGGCGGCGCGTCGTGCTCACGCGTAGGGTTTAACCCACGACGTGATGCTTGATCGGACAAAATCCGATTCGGCGGAGGTTGATTCTCCGCCGTCTATGGTGTTCGATTCAAGGTCACGGCTGGACGACGATATGCGTGAGGGCGGGGCACCGATTGGTCGTGGCGGCGCGTGCTTGGCACGCGCAGGACGTCACGACGGCAGAGGCGTGTTCGTCGCGTCTCTACTGGGCGCCGTTGGCTTCGATCGAAGCCTGAGGGTCTGACCCTTGGGCTGGGTCTGATCGGAGCAGTGGGAGATAAGGGTTTTGACCACCCTTGATCTTCCATGCCGTCGAAGACGGCTCTTCTTCTCCGGCTAGTGCGAGCGGCAGCGGCGGCGAACCAGTCACTTGAGGTGTATGCTAAACGTCCACACTATCGTGGCTTGCGTGTAAGTCACTTGAGCTAATGAAGGTTTCATTTAATATTGTTTTATCAAAAGGTTACAATATAAATGTTACGAACGTTTTATGCAATAATTGTGACTTATGTGCGTTTTGTATATTTAATTTTTTTTTCAGATATGACTGTTACTCCGTTGTTGAATGTGCTTACTGCTAAGCCGCTTACCGGACAAAATTTCTTGGAATGGAAGCGCAATTTGGGATATGTCCTAGATGCCGAAGATTATCACTTCGTACTCACTACACCTGCGCCTGCAGCTCTCACTGCAGACTCCACCGAGGTTCAGAAAGAGGAGTCTAAGAGGTGGCATAAGGCCAATTGTATGGCGAAAGCCTACATGATGACCACTATGACCTCGGGGTTGCAGCAGCAGCATCAGTCTTTGGACACGGCTGCTGCAATCATGACAAATCTTGAAGAGTTGTTCGGTGAGAGTGACCGTTCTACCTGATTCGAGATCATGAGGCAAATCATGAGCTCGAAGATGACGGAAGGCGTGTCTGTGCGTGAGCACGTGCTTGGAATGATCAATCATTTCAACGAGTTGGACGTGCTCGGTGGCGGTATCATGGATGAAGCTAAGGTCGACATGATACTCCACACTCTTCCCAAGTCCTATGAGAACTTCCGCCTTAATGCAATAATGAGTAAGAAAGTGTTCACTCTAAATGAACTGCTCAATGAACTTGTTGCGGCGGAAGGGGTTATGGGAAAGAGTCCGCAAGCTCTTGCCTCTTCCTCAAAGGGTTTCCATGTTTCACCGAAAGGTGGAAAGAAATGAAAGGGCCCCGCGAAAGGCAAGAAGGGCGAAGGAAGTAGTGGGAGCAAGAGGCTTGGCCCTACCGGCGGCATTAAAAAGCCAAAGGAGAAGGGTGGAAAATGCTTCAAGTGCAAGAAATCGGGACATTGGAAGGCCAACTGCCCCCTGTTGAAGAAGGCTCAAGGTATGTCTTCTGCTCTTGTTAATGAAATATGTTTAAGTTCAAGTTCTATCCATAAATGGGTAGTAGATATGGGCGCAACTGACCATATTTGTTATTCCTTGCAGGGGTTCCTGCGGACAAGGGAAGTGAGTAGAGGAGAGTTGAGCATCGCCATGGGAACGGATGCGAGAGCGGACGTTGCGGCCATAAGCGATGTTCATTTATCTTTTGAGAATTCAATTTTAGTTTTAAGAGATGTTTTATATGTGCCAGACTTTCGGCGGAACTTGATTTCTATGATTAAGTGTTGGAAAGACGGATATTCTATTCTTTTTGAGGGTTTTGCGACTTTTATGAAGGATGATAAGATTATTGGTTATGCACATGTTGTTGATTCTCTTTATACTATTTACTGTTCACATGCTTTGAATTCTTCAAGTAATGCTTTAACTGTTAACCAAAGAAAGAAATCGAATTCTTCTTAAGAGAATCATACTCTTCTTTGGCACATAAGATTGGGTCACATTGGTCTAAGGAGGATCCAAAGATTGGTTACCGATGGAGTCTTGGATTCATTTCAAGTTGATTCCATCCCAATCTGCGAATCCTGCATAGAGGGAAAGATGATGACTCGGCCTTTCAAGGCCAAGGGGTATAGAGCCAAAGAAGTGTTGGAATTGATTCATTCCGACTTGTGTGAACCTATGTCAACTCAAGCTCGTGGAGGGTACGAGTATTTTGTCACTTTCATTGACGATTACACAAGGTACAGGTACATCTACCTGTTGCGCTACAAGTCCGAGTGTTTTGAAAAGTTCAAACTATTCAAAGCGGAAGTAGAGAAGCGACATGGAAAGAGTATCAAGTCGTTGCGATCTGACCGCGGCGGCGAATACCTCAGCAACGAGTTTAAGGAGTACTTGTTGGAAAGTGGGATTACATCCCAATTGACTACACCTGGAACACCCCAACAGAATGGTATGCCGGAGAGAATAAATCGAACACTTCTAGAGATGGTTCGATCCATGATGAGTTATGCATCTCAACCTATATCGTTTTGGGGATATGCTTTGAAAATAGCGGCTCACACGCTAAACTTGGTTCCTTCAAAGTCAGTGCCTAAAACCCCGTCCGAGCTGTGGTCCGGGCGCAAGCCTAGTCTTAACCACATCTGGATTTGGGGTAGTCCAGCACATGTCTTAAATAAAGACGCTGACAAGTTGAGTCCGAGAACCAATGTGATGCTATTTGTAGGCTATCCTAGAGGAACGAAAGGTGGCTATTTCTATTGTCCTAAGGATCAGAAAGTCGTTATTAGCACTAACGCGAGATTCTTGGAAGAGGACTATATGATTGGCCATAAGAAGAGAAGCGACGTCATGCTTCAGAAAGTTAGAGGGGAGGAGGTGATTAGTGCTCCAGTTGTGCAAGACGAGCAATAGTCGGAACCTGCACAAACCATTGATATTGAATCTACTATAAAGCTTCGTCGTAGTGGGAGGGTAACTCAAGGAAAGTTGCCTAGTCGATACACTCTACTTAATGAATCTACGGATTCGTCGGAATTAGTTGTTATCGAAGAAGATCCCTGGACTTACTCTGAAGCATTAGCAGATCCGAATGCTCTTGAGTGGGAGGCGTGTATGATTGCCGAATGGAAATCTATCACTGCCATGGATGTATACCAGAAATGCGAGCTTCCTGAGGGCTGTGAAGCCATAGGATGCAAGTGGATGTACAAGAGAAAGAGAGGACCGGATGGAAAGGTTACGGCCTTTAAGGCAACACTAGTGGCGAAAGGTTTCACCCAAAGAGAGGGAATCGATTACGATGAAATATTTTCGCCAGTAGCCATGCTTAAATCCATTCGAATTCTTATGGCAATGGCCGCTCACATGAATCTTGAGGTCTGGCAAATGGATGTCAAAACTGCATTTCTGAATGGGTATCTTGAAAAAGATAGGGACATCTATATGCTACAACCTGAAGGATTCATTAAGAAAGGTGATGAGCATCTCGTGTGGAAGCTAAAGAAGTCTATTTATGGACTTAAGTAGGCTTCACGATCCTGGAACAAACGTTTCAATGATGTTGTCCAGAGCTATGGCTTTATGCAATGTGAACATGAAAGTTGTGTTTACAGGGTGTGTATTGATGGAAGTTTAGTATTTCTAGTGCTTTTTGTCGATGACATTCTGCTCATTAGTGATAATGTGAATGTATTGACAAAGATTAAGGCATGGTTATCCCAGCAGTTTCAAATGAAGGATTTGGGAGAGGCAGCATACATTCTTGGGATTAAGGTCGGTCGTGATCGATCTAAGAGAATGTTGAGTTTGTCTCAAACAGCCTACATTGATATTGTATTATCGCGTATCAGCATGCAGAATGCTAAGAAAGGTTTCTTGCCTTTCAGACATGGTGTTCATCTATATAAGGCGATGTGTCCTACGTCACCTAAGGAGATAGCTGACATGAAGACAGTTTCTTATGCTTCGGCTGTGGGAAGTCTCATGTATGCAATGCAGTGTACTAGGCCCGATATTTGCCAGGCCGTTGGCATGGTGTCTAGATATCAGGCTAATCCAGGTCAGGGTCATTGGATTGCTGTAAAGTGCATACTCAAGTACCTTAAACGGACTAGAGAGTATGGACTGGTATATCGATCCGGTGATCTGATTCCGGTAGCATTTGTAGATGCTGATTATCAAGGAGATAAAGAGCAGCGGTTTTCTACTTCTGGCTATGTGTTTAAGCTAGGAGGTGGAGCCATTGTGTGGAGAAGTGTGAAGCAGAAATGCATTGCATTATCTACTATGGAAACTGAGTATGTGGCTATTACTGAGGCTGCTAAAGAGGCTGTTTGGCTTAGGAACTTCTTAGCGGAGCTTGATGTAATTCCTGATTTGCCGAGAAGTATCACGATTTATTCTGATAATGAGGCAACAATTGCTAATTGCAAGGAGTCGAGGTTTCATCAGACGACTAAGCATATTGATGCAAGATATCACTACATTCGGCTGCTTGTCCAAGATGGTGATGTGGATGTGCAAAAGATTGCAGGAGTTGATAATCTGGCTGATCCATTTACAAAGAGTCTACCAGCTGTTTTCTTTGAAAAGCACGTTGAAGGCATGGGACTGCGTTTCCTCCAACACTAAGTTAAACTTTGAGTATAAGTGGGAGAAGTTGTAATAGATGGCTAGATGAATATTAGTCTCATTGTATACTAAAAGTTTGCTTTAGTATAAGTGGGAGAATTGAAGGGTTGTATACGAAAGCAAGACTTTTTGTTTATATACAATTGATATTTATTTCACTATAATTCTCCTATCTGAAATGTTTATTATTGCGTACTTATTATTTTTCCAATTATCTCAATATCATAGATTATATAGTGTGTTGTAGATCACAGAAGATTATATAATCGGCATTTTATGAGATATAAACTAATATTCACAATCGAGACAACTTGGACGAGTTGTTGGTTTAGATTGTAGCATAATAGTATTAAATAGTTTATCTTGACTATTTATTTATGCTAGTACGTTAATCGTATTGAAAGGATCACAGTGAGATTAATTCTCTGTTCTGACTTGTTGAAAATTAAAGATCTCGGTGACTTAAATAGTCTTAACCTTAATTTGGCTTATCAGTATGAATAAGTGTCTGACTATTGCTTTGATCTATTATAAATGAGAACTTAATAGTGGTTCAAAATTTCGTATTTTGGGCGGTAGCAGTTCTTATTTGATATTGATAGAGCTGCAATAAGGATCCGTGTCCTATGCATAATGGGATGATGATATCCTCTCGAGGAACTTAATAAGTTTATCGTATTAAACCCTGCAGGTGAAATTAGTTTTCAATAACCGGTTCCTACAGATTCCTTCTTCTCTTCTTAGCTAGGTTTTTTTTAAGGAAGTTAGCTAGGTTTTCTTTACGGTAACAATTTTTGAATGTTTGAAATACTTTCATACTTTATGCCTTAGTTAAGTTCCCATGTTGATATTGATTTCTTATTATATTATAAATCGATTTTAAGATGTAGCGTATATGATATTGGTTACATTATTTAGTGACTATATTAAGGGGTTTAATTTTAGAGCATCAAGCTTTACTCAGCTCGAGCTCGATTAACATGTTGAGCTCAAACTTGAGCCTGATTAACATGTTGACGAGTTAAATTCAAATATAAACTAGTTCTTGACAAGTTCGACTAAAGCTTGAATATCTCTTTATCGAGTATTTAACGAGTCAAACTCGAGATCGCTGATTTTGGAACAAGTCGAGTTCGATCACGATGGTAGAAACTCGACTCAAGCTCAAGCAAACGAATATTTAAACTAGTCGAGTATGAGTAAACTGATACTCAGCTCGTTCGTTTACAACATGTAATACCCCGAATCTTTATAACCCTAATTAATCATCTTAAATGTGATTATGCATGCCTAAGTGCTTCTTAAATGTTATTATATGTGATTATGTGTGATTATGTGTGATAAAAATTTTCAAGGTTAAATTTCCTCATGAATTACCAAAATGCACCTGAAGGGCAAAATCGTAATTTTTCTCATTTCGAAAACTCAAAATGAAGATGTGAAGAGTTATATGAGTTTAAGAATGTGAGATTTGGTATGAGTTCGAATTTCGGCTAATTCCGAGACAATTGACTTTTTTTATTAATAGTAACTTTTACCGAAAAAGTCAACCCTCGGTCAACGAACTCTGAATTCAGACTAATTAGTATCATTGGAATCTAGAATTTATTTTAAACCAATAATACAAGTTTGAGAACTTTCTGAGATCATTCGAATTGAATTTAAATTTATTTTTGAAGACGCAACTAATATGAATAGTAACTTTTTACGACTTCTTCATTTCGAAATTTGCCCCTGAAACTTGGGTGTTTCCGAATCTAGAAATTATTTTGTGACTAATGACGCAAGTTAGAGAGAAATTCGAGATCTACAAATCAAATTTTTGAACTATATTTAAATAGGAGGCGAATATGCAATTAAGAATTTCGAACTTTCTTCGTTATTTGGAATTTATACATGAAAGTTGGGCATTTTAGAATCTATAAATTATTTCATGAGTAATTATGCGAACTAGAGTGAAATCCGAGGTCTAGAGAGTGCCGAAAGGAGAGGTTTAAGTTGTGAGAACTTAGTATTTTAAAGAGGGATATATTGTACCGAATAAAATTGTTTTAACTGGGATTTTTATCTGATAAACACCAGATTTTCTCCCTCATTGCCGACCTCAAACACTCTCCTCTTCAACTTATTAAAGTCCTACTCTCAACCTAAATGTGTGAAGTGCACTCTCTCTCACTCTCTAAATTGACTACGACAATCTCTCTCTCTCACTACCATTCTCTCTCTTTTGGTTATCTCCCTCTTTTGGTCATCTCTCTCTTCTCCATAAACTGCCGATCTTCATCTCCTTCATAGCAGCAGCACCAAAGCTCCTCCAAAGCTCCATTTTCTTCAATCAAAGTTCAAGAAATGAAGTTAGAAATCCAAGAGTTCAAGAAATGATTCCTATTTCTTGTAAGAATTCAAGTAAGAGCAAAAATTTCCTTCATTTTCTTCCTTTTCGCTGCCGAGCTATCACCACCTTTATAAGCTTCAATTTTCTTCAATGAAATTGAGGAGAGGAAGCTAGAGTTGTGAGGAATGAAGTAGAGATTATCGATTAAAGAAGTGTTAGTAAGATTTCCAACCTTTTTGCTTAAGAACACCATGCCTATTTTCTCTTGTGTGTTTGAAAATTTATGCAAGGAAATAAATTGATCTTTGTGTCCTTAAGCATGAATCTCTAATAAGCATGCTTCCCATACAAAGAAATAAGAAAAGAAATCTATGAAGTATATATATGTGTGTGCCGTAAGTTTTAGAAAAAAATTAGGAATTTATGTATCTTGATTCCTATCTTGAATTTGATGATCTCGATGTGTTTTAGAATTTATTCTAAGCATGCTAAAATGATTTATTGAAGAAAATAAATAAATATGCATGGAAAAACATGAACAATTCGAAGTTTATGCCGTAAAAGTGATTTTTGTGTGCTTTGATTTAATTCTTGAATTTGATACTTGAAATGAGATATATGATTATTTCTAAGCATGAATAAATGAAGAGAATGAAGAAATAATCACTAGAACATGATAAAGAATTTTTGGAGAAGATGATGAATAGTAAAAAGAGAAAATCCCCCAAAATAGCACTTCTAGGATAGTTTTTTTTAAAATTTAGCACTCCTTTTAAAAACTTAAAATTTTGGCACTTTCTCTCTTTTATACCCTCAACTACAATTTGTAATTTCCATCATATCCTCACATTTCTCTCTCTATTATTCTCTCTCCATTATTCTCGATCTAAATTCAAATCTCCTCTCTCTCAAATCTGCTTCCTTTCTTCTCTCTCTATCTCTGCCAAAAATCGCCGCCGCCGCCACCTCCTCCTTTCTCCATCACCCGCCACCTCCTCCTTCTTCTTTCCTCCTTCCTCCGTCACCTGCCTTCATCCTTCCTCCGCCTTCACCGCACAACGCCGCCGTCACCGCCACCCCTCTCTCTCTCTCTCTCTCTCTCTCCAAACTCCAAACTCAGCAGACGAGGGCGGCGTTAGCGCCGCCGCCGCATACCTCCCCACCAACTTCACCATCTCCGCCACCTACATGCCTTCACCATCTCCGCCACATATTTCCCTTTCTTCTCTCTCTATCTCTGCCAAAAATCGCCGCCGCCGCCACCTTCTCGCCGCCTAACCGCCGCAAATCTGGTGTTCTCTCCGCCAACCTCGCCTCATCCAACCTCGGCTCTCTCTCACAGCAGCAGCTCGAATCCGCGTCGCCACCTCCCGCCATCAACAACATCAAAAATCGCCGCCGCCGCCACCTTCTCGCCGCCTCAATGCCGCAGATTTGGTGTTCTCTTCCCCAACCTCATCGGATATCAGTAAGCTCGCGCAGGGGGCCCACAGCTTCCGGTGCCCTAACCTAGGGGTGATAAACTGGGTGCGGCTGCCGATTTACGAGCCGGATTTTGGGTGGGGGAAGGCGGTGTATATGGGGCCGTGGGCGGCGCCGTTTGAGGGGAAGAGCTATTTGCTGCCAAATCCGGAAAACGACGGTAACTTATTTGTTGCCATCACGCTCCATACACAGCATATGGAGAAATTTGAGAAGTTGTTTTATGAGATTTGATCAATTCGTTTTTGTTTTTTAATGTGTATGATTATGTTGTGCTTTCTGTATTTGGGGAAATTGTGAGTGATGGTTAATTTGTGGGATTCTATTGAGTAATAAGAGGATGAGTTTGATTGTCTGCTGATAACAAACCTGATATTGTTTGCCTTAGTTATGTTCAATTTATCAGTAAAATTTTGTGTGTTGATGTTTGATGCAAGCTGCTGGCCTTCCCATTTTTTTTGGTGCATTTACAAAATTTTCAATATTTTTTTGTGACTTCACAAAATTTTTCAATTTTTTTTGTGACTTCACAAATTTTTCTAAGCGACTTCACAAATTTTTTCATTTTTTTTTCTGACTTCACAAATTTTTTGGAATTTTTTTTTTGTGACATCACAAATTTTTTCTTTTTTTTTTCTAACTTCACAAAAAAATTGTGGCGGTGGCGGCGACGGTGGAAAAGTGGTGTTGTTTTTTTTTTTTTTGTTCAGTAACAAAATTTTTTCTGTGACCGTCGGCAGTGGCGGCGGTGGTGGTGGCACGGCGGCGGCGGTGGCGGGGTTGTGGTGGTAGAATGTTTTCTTTTTTGTTCAGTCACAATTTTTTTTTTACTAGATAGGTGATGGAAAGACAAAAATGTCCAAAAGTGCTAAAATTTTAAAAATTTATAAGGAGTGCTAAAATTTTAAAAAACTATCTAAGAAGTGCTAGTTGTAAAATCCTCTCTAGTAAAAATGGGTTTGTGATATATGAGTTCTATGCTTAATTTGATGAAGGAATAAATTAATTCATGTGTGAATAAGCATGATTCTATGATTTATTTGAGATAAATCTTGATAAAACCAAAAATTATGTATAAAAATATAATAATGTTTATTTTATGAGTTATTTGATGAATTGGTAGTTTGGAAATAAAATTCAATAATAACTATGGAGAAAAATACCACCAAAAGAAAGAAATGAGTTTATATAATCATAATTATGATTTCCGGCATTTATGAGTATAAGAAATTGGGAATTTTAATTCCTATAATTATATAGAAGAATTGACATTATCAAAATAAAATTAGAAATGAAATGAGCATAAGTTTAAGAGGAATTCAAGAAATAAAACCTTATACTCAAAATATGAAAATTTTCGAACTATATTAAATAGAAGAAATTGTGCTTTTGAGTTCTTAATGCATAAATTGACAAATTAAAAGAGAAATAATAAAATTCGAATTATTTGGAGTAGAACTATATATTAAAATTAAGAATTTGATCATCAAAGGTAAAAACCTCAAATAATTTGAAGCCTTTGAGGCTAAAAAAAAGGAATTTTTATGATCTTGAGCATAATGATATAAATTGAACTAAGGATTTTGAAATTAGAATTATTGGAGTACAATGAAGCATTAAAATGCAAGAAATAAAGTTTTATGAAGAAAACCCCAATTTTAGTTAAAGGAATAGTAAAATAAAGTATGATTTTTAGAATAAGAAGTTAGAGGATGAAATTGATGGAAGAAACGAGCAATTGGAATTTTTCTAAATTCAACAGAACTGTAAATTAGTGAATTTGAGTAAGAATTGAAATAATTCCCAATAATTCGAAGTTAATAAGAAAATAGAATTGAGAACTTTTGATTTTGAGTTTATATAGAGCAATTGATGTTATAAGATATCAATTAGAGTAATTTTGAGCATAACAGAACTTGAAATTTTTGAAAAAGAGAAAGAATAAGAAATTTGAGTTAGTGCAGAAAATTTAAAGAGAAATTGATGAGATTTTGTTGAGTAAAAGATGTAATTGATGTTATTAACATGAAATTGAGATAAAAACAAGTATGTTAGCCACTTAAATCACTAAATTTGGATAACATACGAGAAAGTTATGAAAAAGTCAATAACTTTCAAATTAAAAGTTGACTTACGAGAAATTAAGTGTAAATAAATAAATCGTGGAAGTAAAAGAGTTAAAATAAATAAATAACGAGTAATAGAACTTGAATCGAGAAAAAACGGATCCTAAAAGATGGAATATGGTAAGTACCGAAACTTAAAACAGAAAATAAAGGAATTTTTCTCGATTCTAAAGTCGAAAATCAAAATTGAATGAAAAATCGTTTAATAGAAATTATTTTAAGAAGAATGAAAGAAAATAAAAAATTTCCGACCAAGTTAAACTATTTTCTCGAGAAACGTGCCAAAAAAATAAATCGAGAAATTTTATACGAAAAGTCGGAATGAAAAACGGAATTTAAATTTGAATTCCTTGAATTTTTATAGGAAAAATAAAGTTAAGTTGATAGAAACCGAGAGTTAAAATTTTAAGTTAAAAAATCAAGCAGTATGATATATACTCGAAATAATTGTCCATGACTGCTTGAAGAGACTGTGAAATAATATAGTTATGATTGAAGTATGATTTGTGTGAACGAGAATAAATCTCGTAATTATTCGAAATTATTTAAAGTGAGAAATCTAGAAAATTCAAATTGAAATGAATAATAAATTCTCGATGTTAACATCTGAAATAAATGTTGAATGTTCGATTATATTTATTAGTGATGAATTTATATGTTGAGAAGTCTGTTGGTATAGTACTTGGGTAGGAGTTAAGAATCGAACGTTCGAAAAGTCCAATCGAGAATTTAGAAAACCGAGTCATGTAGAAGTTCGTTAAACGGCTTAAGATTTCGATGTTCCCCAAATACGTAAAACTCGTCCTTATATAATATTATTTTGAAGGAGCGAGTGGAGTGGAAAAGTAGGACAACGAGCAGAAAAAGAATATCGAGTTAAGCCATTTTCCTGGTGGGCTTTCTGAACTAAAACTCAACGATGAATGCACAATTTATTTTTTATATATGTGTGCTTTTTATTAAAGTTGATTGACTTGCCTAAGTTTGATGTTTTGGTATGCAATCATCTACTTGTATTATATGAGTGAGTCCTGTAAACGCATAGGATGAAGTCCTGCACAAGACACGACAATGCATGCATTAGATTAGGTGACTGTGAGCCTTGTTATAGCCTAGTCGGTCGATAAGTAACTATGAGCCTTGCTTCGGTTGAGCCGGTTATGTAAAGGATGTGAGCTCTGCTTTGATTGGGCCGGTCAGAGTATTCGAGAAAGAGACCTACTTCTCGACACCACAAGAAGACAAGACGCGTAGATGAATTAGTACCCGAGTAAATGGCGCCGATTTCAGAAAATAAACGAAAAAGTTTTTAGCTGCCACAAGTCGTAAATTCTTTTAAGTAATTTATCTAACACTGGTGATGCAGTAGAAGAGGCAAGTTCAATTATATAGCTCTATCGAGCGAGTTTTCAAAATTATTTTGGTATGTGTTCACTAAGTACGAAGTACTCAGCCCTGCATGTTATTTCTAAAATGTGCAGGTTAGCTCGGATGAGGAGGATGCGGTGTGCTTGGACGGCTCGTTTTAACCCTATGTTGAAGTTTAAGTTTGAGGTTATGTGTCTTCATACATATAACCTTGGGATTTTAAGTTGATGTTTATATTCCGCTGCAACATCGTTATTTTGAAATATCCTCGCCTTGCATGCTCGGTCCTTAAGATAAAGAGCCCGTGAGCTCAAACAATATCTTAAATCCTTTCTGAATTCCTTCACTTGAGGTTTAACTTATGACTCATCGTATTTCCTTAACCACCGTTTGATAATTAAAAATCAAAGATGACCCACTTTTGAATGCAACACTTATTAATAACCAAACCTAATACCTTAATTGGTTCGATATCCAAAATCTTGACAAACATTCATTTCTCAGAAAACATTGATTAATAACTCTCATTATTGTGAGCATGTTTTGGTTGTTGATGTTATTCCTCAATTATCGATCATGTTTCTTGAGTAAAAGTTCATTTGTTCCACGCCACTGTCCCTTGCATTCTAGTCGCTTCAAATACACTAGGAATCGGGCTGTGACACAGCCATAGTAGGGATGTCAAATTTAACTCAAAATAAATTGGTTTACGCAAATTGCCCAAGGAAAAAGAAGAGTTAGGATTTTAAAGCCCAAAAGAAATATTGAGTAAGAGTTAGGGTTAGAATCGAAAACTTATAGCCCAAAACCAATAAGATTGGCCCAAAGACGGAATGATTGTCCCGATTAATCGAAAGTTTGCTCATTACTTTGTATCAAAATCCAAGAAAATCAAGCATCGAGAAATTCTGTGACACAACCATAGTAGGGATGTCAAATTTAACTTAAAATAGATTGGTTTACGCAAATTGCCTAAGGAAAAAAAAGAGTTAGGGTCAGATATTTAAAACCCAAAAGAAATATTGAGTAAGAGTTAAGGTTAGAATCGAAAACTTATAGCCCAAAACCGATAAGATTGGCCCAAAGACGGAATGATTGTCCCGATTAATCGAAAGTTTGCTCATTACATTGTATCAAAACCCAAGAAAATCAAGCATCGAGAAATTCTGTGACACAACCATAGTAGGGATGTCAAATTTAACTCAAAATAGATTGGTTTACGCAAATTGCCCAAGGAAAAAGAAGAGTTAGGGTCAAATATTTAATGCCCAAAAGAAATATTAAGAGTTAGGGTTAGAATCGAAAACTTATAGCCCAAAACCGATAAGATTGGCCCAAAGACGGAATGATTGTCCCGATTAATTGAAAGTTTGCTCATTACTTTGTATTAAAACCCAAGAAAATCAAGCATCGAGAATGAACATCATCTCGAGGCAAATTAAGATGGATTAATCAGTCCAGAAAACTTAAGATCAAAATAAGATTGAAATTTTAAGAGAATTTAATTAAGATGGATTAATCAGTCCAGAAAACTTAAGATCAAAATAAGATTGAAATTTTAAGAGAATTTCAAGAAAGCCTCCGGTGAGGATTGAACTCACAACCTTTGGCTTACAAAGCGAACGCACTACCCCTATGCTACAGAGGCAATTGTTGAAGTACAGACTCCTGAATTAAGATTTTGAACTTGAGAAGAGGAAAGGATGTGTGGCATGGCACTGATTATTTCTGGAATTAAGATTGATCTATCTTTTCTCATACCCAATTACACTTGCCCATCTACTCAACTTTTTCACCCTGTAACTCCATATCCTTCCCCCCATTTTTCTGGTATTTTTTCACACTGATAATTTTGTCCATCTTTTTGTTATTTTGTGTTGCAACTACAACCTTTAGTGTCAGCGAATGATATCAAAGCAGCTCTGGAGAGGAGGGGTCCGGATTCAGAAGCGTCATATGATAAGCTGAAAGAAAGATTATGTTGTGAAATCTTCTGTTCAGAAACAAGGGGCTGCAGAGAATGAACATTGCTATTTATTGGGGCGACGCGACGCTGCAACTTAGAGGATTGAATCCGGTTGTGCAACCATTGGTTGTGTTTATAATGGTAGTATTTGAGTAGCTTTAGTTATTTGATGCTCTGTGCTTTGAGATTTTTCCTGTGAATTGTTAACTTTTTCCCAATATTATTTTTTGTTTTACTGATTTTAGGTGTGCCTGCAGCTGCATTGAACTTTCGTATTCTCATGAAAATTTGTCGCGCTTTATGTTTTAAGGTAATTGGATTAAAATTTGGTGGTCACTGCATGGCTTTGCCACCAATAGAAGGACTTCATCACACACTATACTGCTTGATTTTTTTTATTTTTTTTATTTTTTATTTTTGGTGGGGGGGGGGGGGGGGGGGGGGGTGGGGGTATATGTATTTCAGATTTATAGACAAGAAATAAGGAGTTGCATTAGGATTCTGAGATTCACATTATAATGTTATGGTTTATGCAGGCTATCTAATTATCCAGTTTTCCATCTGCTTGTTAAATTAAATGGAGTTTGTGCTATGATGGACTTTGACTTGTTATGTCTCTTCTCTTCTGTGTAGTTCAGATTGCCATGTTTGTAACGTCACTCGCCAAACTTTTACAATTATGAAACCAGATGCTGAAATCATTTTCTTGTTTATGGGTTTTCAGGCGAAACGTTTAGTAGAATTCAATTTAGAAGCGATAGCAATGACAAGGAGATTCATATGCAGTCGGTGGAAAGGTGCTGCTCGTGTATTTCACATGAATATGGTGGATCTTCTGCGTGTTCTGAAGGAAATAAAGTATCCGTTCCACAACTTTTCTCAAAAATTAGGGGGCCGTGGGCTTCGATCTATTTTACAAAGTATCCGTTTCACATAAAATATTCCTAAAAGCGAAGATCTTAATCATTTTATATGATGAAATTTGTTTGTGGATCAATAATCTTATTTGATTGTAGCTTAACATAAATAATCTGCCGATATCCGTCTTAATCATTTCTTATATGTTTAACCAATTTAGTCATAACTAATCTCCCTTGGTATGAAATAATTTTAAGACAATATCTACTAATTTCTTCTTTTCGATCTGTAAACAGACATTGTGGAAGAGAAAGGGAAAGCTAAATTGGATTTTTGGGAAGAAGTGTCATGTGGTGTATATAGTGTCTCCGTAACTCCTTTAAAAATGGGTGGATATCTAATGGGAGAAGTTAAAAAACATGGGTGGACCGGTTTTGAGCTAAAAGAACTCATCACATGGGAGAGAACTGGCATTGAGCCCAAACCCGAGAATCTAAGTGGCTGAAAATTCTGTGCAACCTTTCTATCTTTTTCTTTTCAAATGTCCTTCTATTCTTTTTTTTTTTTTATCCAAAATATTTGCATATGATACTTGAGTATTTGATATCGGATTCAGCTGTATAATTAATTATTCGATTTTCGCTCTGATTAATTGCTACAGGTTGTTTACAAAGTGTGCCTTTAGCAACAACTCATAAAGTTATGAAGGCTTTAACAGAATAAGTGTTGCAAAAATTAGTAAAAGGTTTCCGATGATATTAAAATCTCAATTGACCCAAATCGAGTAAATGAATGTCTTTAGTCTGATCTTAGCTAGAGTTCACTGTTTGAGCGTAGGGATTTTATCTTTACAGGTTTCAAGCAGAAAAAGACAGTCGAACTGAAGAAGAAAGTTCGTGAAGAACTCAGCTGAGACCCAAAGTCAGTTACCATTTTAAGAAAGTTTCTAGAAAAGCAGGTGGAGTGTCATGCTTTTGGCACAGGTCAAACGGCAAAAGAAAGACTTTGCTTTGTTCTCCAACGCGACTTTGCCATTTAACCATGGTATACCACGTTAACACCGCTAGGAATATCCCTACTCTTTACTCTTTCTCCCTGTGAATATCCAGTTTGATACGGACGGAGGACCCGTTGGATAATAGATCCAAGAACCCTTCGTATAAGAGGTAGGCAGCGGTCTCCCTAGATCGAGAATCCAGTTTGATAACCTCCTAGAGCGAAGAAAACCTCGACCCGTTGGCTATATAATCAGTCAAGAACCTCGGTATGGTTGAACGCCACAAGACTTTGCTCACTAGTCTTGATAAGTTCGGAACAAGTGAAAACTCTACAAGAGAGAAATTCAACTCACAAAGGCAAAGCCAATTTTCGTTTATAACTCAAGGTGTCCTCTTACAAGTGATTTACAAGTCTATTTATAGGCTAGGAAAGGATTCTTGGTATCCTATCATTGATAACACTAATTAAACTCATAAATAGACTTATTTAACACTCATTACATCACTTATTAAGTACCTATGACCCTTGGACTCAAAAGTCACTTATTTAAGTCATAATAAAGAAACTAACATGACTCTTTATTTGCCCTCTTGAACATGCACGAAAATATGCATCTTTATTCCTCATCTTGGGCCTCCAAATCTGATTTGTAAATAGCCCATTCTTCAAGTTGGATTCAGCCCACCGACTTGTATAAGATTCACCATTTGGCCCAATGTAGATTGCTCTTGGACTTTGGCTTTCATTTCAGCTATAATCAACACCATGGCCTCCTTTATCTTCTTAGCTCTAGCTCTTGTAACCGGCCCACCATGAATGATCAAGGGATCTCTATTGTTGTCGTTGGTTAACTTGGATGCAGCCCCATCATTCCCTTCTTCTTCAAAAGGATTCGTCCTCGAATCTAAATCACCAAAATAAGGAGACAAATCAGCAACATTGAAAGTAGCACTTACATTATACTCACCCGGTAGGTCTAGTTTGTAAGCATTATCATTCACTCGTGCAATGACTTGAAATGGTCCATCTCCTCTTGGTTGCAACTTGGACTTCCTTTTGGATGGAAACCTCTCCTTTCTCAAGTGTAGCCAAACCCAATCTCCCGGCTCAAAGATGACTTGCTTTCGGCCCTTGTTTGCTTGCTTGATGTATTGCTCCCTCTTCTCAATGTTTTGCTTCACCTTCTCATGCAACTTTTTCACCATTTCTGCCTTAGCTTTACCATCAAGACTAGCTCGTTCCTCAATTGGAATTGGAATAAGATCAAGTGGACTCAATGGATTAAAGCCATAAACAACTTCAAATGGAGAAAAGTTAGTAGCAGAATGAACACTTCGATTATAAGCAAATTCAGCAAAAGGTAAGCAATCCTCCCAACTTTTCAAGTTCCTTTGAATCAATGTTCGAAGCAATTGAGATAAAGTCCTATTAACTACTTCGGTTTGTCCATCGGTTTGGGGATGACAAGTAGTAGAAAACAGAAGTTTAGTTCCCAATTTATTCCATAACACACGCCAAAAATGACTCAAAAACTTCACATCTCGATCACTAACAATGCTTCTTGGAATTCCATGCAAACGCACAATTTCTTTAAAGAACAAATCAGCAATATGAGTAGCATCATCACTCTTATGACATGGTATGAAATGTGCCATTTTTGAAAATCTATCAACAACAACAAATACAGAATCCTTACCCCTACTTGTTCTAGGCAAACCCAAAACAAAGTCCATAGAAATGTTCTCCCAAGGTGCATTAGGAATAGGTAAAGGTGTATACAAACCATGTGGATGTGATTTGGATTTAGCTTGCATGCAAGTTATACATCTACCACAAATTCTTTCAACATCAACACGCATTTTAGGCCAATAAAAATGTTCATGCAAAACATCCAAAGTCTTATGAACTCCAAAATGCCCCATTAACCCACCACCATGAGCTTCACGAACAAGCAACTCACGCATGGAACACTTAGGAATGCACAACTTAGACTCTCTAAACAAGTAGCCCTCATGCCTATAAAACTTATCAAATGCAGCATGCTCACAAGCTAGATATATCGAAGCAAAATCAGAATCATTAGTATACATCTCCTTAATTGACTCAAAACCAAGAAGTTTAGAACTCAAAGTAGAGATTAAAGAATACCTCCGAGACAACGCATCAGCCACAATATTCTCCTTGCCCTTCTTATACTTGATCACATAAGGAAATGATTCAATGAATTCCACCCACTTAACATGCCTCTTGCTAAGCTTTCCTTGACCTTTAAGGTATTTGAGAGATTCATGATCCGTGTGAACAACGAACTCTTTAGGCCACAAGTAATGCTGCCACGTTTCAAAAGCTCTCACCAAAGCATACAACTCCTTGTCGTAGGTTGGATAATTCAATTGAGCGCCCTTCAACTTCTCGCTAAAGTAAGCAATTGGCTTTCCATCCTGCAACAAAATAGCTCCTACACCCACTCCGGATGCATCACATTCAAGCTCAAAAGTTTTATCGAAGTTAGGCAATGCAAGAATAGGAGCACTAGTTAGTTTCTCTTTAAGAAGATTAAAAGCATGTTCTTGTTTCTCTCCCCAATGAAAACCAACATCTTTTTTCACAATCTCATTCAAAGGTGCAGCAATTGTGCTAAAATCTTTAACAAACCTCCTATAAAAACTTGCAAGACCATGAAAACTTCTTACTTGAGCAATGTTTTGAGGAGTTGGCCACTGTAAGATAGCTTGCACTTTTTCCCTCTCCATTTCAATCCCATTAGCACTTACAACAATACCAAGAAAAACAACTTTATCCATGCAAAAAGAACACTTCTTAAGATTAGCATACAATGATTCCTTTCTTAAGGTGTCTAAAACAGCACGCACATGGTCAAGATGTTCATCCACATTTTTGCTATAGATCAAAATATCATCAAAGTAAACAACCACAAATTTCCCAATGAAACTTCGCAAAACATGATGCATCAATCTCATGAAAGTACTAGGTGCATTAGTTAAACCAAAAAGCATTACTAACCACTCATAAAGACCATACTTTGTTTTAAAAGCAGTTTTCCACTCATCTCCTTCTCGAATTCGAATTTGATGATAACCACTTTTTAAATCAATCTTAGTAAACACAACAGCCCCATGCAACTCATCAAGCATATCGTCTAACCTAGGAATAGGATAGCGATACTTTACCGTGATCTTATTGATTGCTCGACAATCGGTGCACATCCTCTATGATCCATCTTTCTTGGATACAACGATCACCGGTACGGCACATGGACTCATGCTCTCACGAACTCTTCCCTTCTCCATCAAGTCTTCCACTTGCCTTTGGATCTCCCTAGTCTCTTCCGGATTGGCTCTATAGGCTGGTCGGTTTGGAAGCACAGCTCCGGGCACAAAATCAATTTGATGTTCAATACCTCTTAACGGAGGTAAACCACTTGGCTCCTCTTCCGGGAAAACATCTTCAAATTCCTTCAAAAGAGACACAAAGGTACTAGGCAAAGATGGGGTTAATTCGTTAGTGCTAAAAAAAGACTCTTTGTACACCAAGATCAACACACTCTCTTCTTCAACTATTGCTCTCTTCATCTCTTTTGCTCTCACAAAGAAGTTTTGTTTTTCCTTTCCCTCTCGTGTATTCTCTCCACTCTTTTTTTTTCTCATATGTGTATCAACTCCCTCACTTTTCTTTCTCTCATTCTCTCTAGCTCTCCTCGTTTGAGACATCTTTATTTGGTCCTCATGAACTTGTTGTGGAGTCAATGGCACAAGCATGACAGATTTGTTATTGTGCTTGAAGGTATAACGATTTTGAAAACTGTCATGAATCACCCTCCGATCGAATTGCCAAGGCCTGCCCAAGAGAATGTGACTAGCATGCATTGGTACCACATCACAAAGAACATCATCCTTATAATTGCCAATGGAAAACGAAATTAGAACTTGTTTAGTCACACGAATTTCACCACATTCATTCAACCATTGAAGCTTGTATGGTTGAGGATGCTTTTGGGTTGCTAACTTCATCTTGTCCACCATATCTGAACTTGCAATGTTAGTACAACTCCCACCATCAATAATCATCATGCAAACTTTACCTTGGACCAAACACCTTGTGTGAAAGATGTTCTCCCTTTGTTGATCATCACCTTTGACTTGCACATTAAGAGCTCTTCGAACCACAAATAGCTCTCCGTGTTCTGGTGTGATCTCTTCAGGCTGTTCATCTCCACCATCATCTTCATGTTCACTTTCCGATTCTAGCTCCCCATTAGATTTTACAACCATCACCCTTTTGTTTGGACATTCAGATGCAATGTGTCCAATTCCATGACAGCGAAAACATTTGACATCTCTAGTTCTAGTAGTATTGGGAGTAGAAGTAGAGGTACCTTTGCCTTTATCAACTTCATTGAAAGGTTTTGACATCTGATTTTGAGGTTTTGAAGCAGCCCTAAATGTCGGTTTCGAAGATGTCCACTCCTTCGGCTTTGAAGATTGAGAACTCGTTGGGAAATTCTTTTGGAAGGTTCCCTTCTTCTTAAATTGCCGCTCCACCTTCATGGCCATATGAACCATATCTTCAAGCTCCACATAGTGTTGAAGATCAACGACGTTCAATCTCCCTATTCAGCCCGCATAGAAATCGAGCCATTGTTGCTTCTCTATCTTCTTCAACATTTGCCCTTATCATGGCAATCTCCATCTCTTTGTAGAACTCATCAACAGATTTAGTACCTTGACTCAAACTTTGTAATTTTTGATACAATTCACGAAAGTAATGAGAAGGAACAAATCTCTTACGCATTATGGACTTCATTTCATCCCAAGTGGAAATTGGTCTCTCTCCATAGCGTCTTCTATTTGTTGTCAATTGATCCCACCAAACTAGAGCATAGTCGGTGAATTCAATTACAGCAAGTTTGACCTTCTTCTCCTCGGAGTAGTTGTGACACTCAAAGATGAGTTCCACCTTCCGCTCCCACTCCAAATAGGCCTCGGGATCACTCCTTCCTTGGAAAGCAGGAATTTTCAACTTGATGCTTCCCAAGTCACGATCAACTTCATTTTGATGCCTCCTTCTACCATTATGCCTTGGAGCTCGATGCATGGATTCTGCTTCCTCTTCTTCTTCACTCTCCCTTTCATCATGATTCCTTTGTTGTCCTTGTAGCTCCAAATTCTCCAAGCGATCTGATACGCTCTCCAAAATAGTGTTAAATCTAGCAAATTGTTGTTGCATAGCTTGCAGTGTAAATTCATTTGGATTTTGATTGATATTATCGCCCATGTCCTCACAATTCACTCGTGTATCACACAAAAAGTAAAAAGAAAAAGTAAAATAAAAAGAAACCTCACCAAACACTCGTGTATCACTCGTAGGCTTTTACCTCCCCTCAAATAAACTCACCACTCAATGCCTTTTACCACTCAATTCTCACTTGTAGGAATTCAAATGAACTAGAACAAATCAAGATTGGAACAAGAGATGTAGCAATCACCACACTTCAGCCCTTATGGAACAATTCAAATGATTTTCGTTTTTTTTTTTTTTGTATTTTTTAAACTGATTTTTTTTCCCTTTTTCTTTTTCTTTCTTTTTCCTTTCTTTTTTTTTTTTTTTTTTTGCAGCAACAAAGACACAAGGATGGATAGAATATAGAGAAGATGTAGAATTGAAGAGCAAAGGTTGAGATCAATACCAGATTGCTCTGATACCAAATGATACGGACAGAGGACCCGTTGGATAATAGATCCAAGAACCCTTCGTATAAGAGGTAGGCAGCGGTCTCTCTAGATCGAGAATCCAGTTTGATAACCTCCTAGAGCGAAGAAAACCTCGACCCGTTGGCTATATAATCAGCCAAGAACCTCGGTATGGTTGAACGCCACAAGACTTTGCTCACTAGTCTTGATAAGTTCGGAACAAGTGAAAACTCTACAAGAGAGAAATTCAACTCACAAAGGCAAAGCCAATTTTCGTTTATAACTCAAGGTGTCCTCTTACAAGTGATTTACAAGTCTATTTATAGGCTAGGAAAGGATTCTTGGTATCCTATCATTGATAACACTAATTAAACTCATAAATAGACTTATTTAACACTCATTACATCACTTATTAAGTACCTATGACCCTTGGACTCAAAAGTCACTTATTTAAGTCATAATAAAGAAACTAACATGACTCTTTATTTGCCCTCTTGAACATGCACGAAAATATGCATCTTTATTCCTCATCTTGGGCCTCCAAATCTGATTTGTAAATAGCCCATTCTTCAAGTTGGATTCAGCCCACCGACTTGTATAAGATTCACCATTTGGCCCAACGTAGATTGCTCTTGGACTTGGGCTTTCATTTCAGCTATAATCAACACCATGGCCTCCTTTATCTTCTTAGCTCTAGCTCTTGTAACCGGCCTACCATGAATGATCAAGGGATCTCTATTGTTGTCGTTGGTTAACTTGGATGCAGCCCCATCACAGTTAGTACCTGTTGGTTGGGAATACTTATCCTCAATTGGTTCCTACGCCGGCTTATCAATGTTCCGAAACCTAGAAATGATCAATAAGTATGAGCTTAAAGTGTAGGGCTAGCAGCACTTCGAGTTGAAAATAGCGCATGTAAAGAAGACCAATGAGGATCAAGTTAGATCTCACTCTATAAATAGAGGTCTCCACATTAAAGCTCATGGGCAGACACAAGCACGAAGAACTGTCAAGAGAGACAAAATCAAGAGTGAAGTAGCAGCAGCAGACCACCTCTCTCTCCAGCAAGAAGACCTCAGTTGAAGGCTAGTAGAAGTCGAGTGTCCAAACCTCATCCTATTCTTCCTTCTAGCCTCTCAGAAAGCCCCTTCTTAATCGATTCTAGAATATTAGGTTCTTGCTTATATTGTGTCAGACCGGACTCTGTCCCAAAAGATCGAGTCCGAAGCTTTAGGATGAAGCCTCCACTTCCATCAGTGTTGAAGGCTTCTTAGTTGGAAAAACCCCCAACCACCCAATATTTAGGTCCGACTTTGAACCCGAAATCAAAGTCACTAGGTCTCTTTAAACCCGTAATCAAAGACCAGGTCCCATGGAACTCGGCATCCAAGACTAGGTCCCTTAGAACTCGGAATCTAAGACCCAGGCTGTGCACTTGCCCAGAAAAGTGTTGTAAGATCTTGTTCGAACCCGTAATCGAACTAGTTAGGTTTGCTTGGAACCCGTAATCCAAGTGGGGTGTTTGGTAAACACGCTTAAGCTTATCTAGTGGATTACTTCCCCGAAAAAGAAGTCGTAGACGTAGGAGGTCAATAACTGAACCACGTTAAAATATTGTATTCTTTACTTTCAGTATTTTACTTTTAGTTTCCTAACCAACTGACTTGCATACAAACTGCACTAATTGGGAATTTGACCTTCCCCGTTTTCACAAAGGTTTCAGTTTTTGTAATGAGTCTAACCTCCACCAACTTCCACAATGCAAAACTATTTTAAACTTTAGTAAGTCGACACAGCTGAACTTCAGTCATAGGAGCCAGCTGTGCACCCAACTGCGTGATCAACTCCAACTGAGCGGCTCAGTTGTAGAGCAGCTCCAACTGACCTGAGCAGTTTAACTCGATGAAATTTTTTTAAAAGCAAACGAAAATTGCTATTGGTGTATTTTTCCCTCCCTATACACCAGATACTCGTTACCGGCACCATCAAGTGGTATCAGAGTAGTGGTTCAAAAGACTGTTGTTTCTGATTCACAAGGTGTGAGTCGAGTAGATTTTTCAGTAGTCAACTGAACATATATTTTCTAAAAATCTTTAGTGCATTTTGCTGCAGATTTTCTTATTTGTCTCTTGTGGTGTGCAGGAAATATAAACCCGATGATGCTAGGAAGCTTACCGGAGTTCTCCATGGATGATTATCCCACGTGAAAGTTTCACTTGAAGATGGCACTGACTGCAAGGCATCACAGGATGTGGGAGACTATAGAAAATGGTCTCATCCAAGTGACTCAGTAAGTTCCTTCAACCACTCCAGGAGATGGAGAGATGATGATGAAGGTCGAAACAAAAGCCCAGGAGCAGTACACCAAAGAAGAAAGAGACATCGCGCAGCTAGATGACATAACAAAGAGTGTCATCTCTTCCACCGTTGGCAAAACCTACCTGCCGAAGATTATCAATTGCTCCACAGCAAAAGATATGTGAGAAGCCTTAGCTGTACTCTGTGAAGGCTCTGACAAGATTAAGGAGAATAAGTTCACCTTAGCTTATCAGAAGTATGAGAACTTCTCTCACCTAACCGGGGAGTCCATCGACAAGATGGAGCTAAGATTCACAGAGGTCCTAATAGACATTGAGAGTATTAGGAAGGTCAAATACTCTCAGCGTGAGATGAACTTGAAAGTTCTCTTTGCACTAGGCGAAGACTGAGTGGTCTACAGAGTCATCCATCAAAATCGGAGTGACCTCAGTTCGATGACAACTAAGAAGTTGTTCTCCATGCTCAAGGCGAATAAGTATGATATCCTCCGACTAAGGAAAAACAAGCTTCATAAACCAGAACAGACCGAGCATACCTCAGCTGCCGGGCTAGTGGCGCTTCGAGCTGAATCGGGCAGATCCAAGTTCGCCAGACCCTCACGGTCCGCTGACTTCTCAGCTAGGGATCGATCGAGCAAGTCCGAACTTCAGAAGCAGGTTGACGAGATGACTAAATAGCTCGAGAAGATGAACTCGAGAATCGAGAAGTATAGAAGGATCAACAGGAGCAGGCGAAGCTCAATTGAACCCTCATCAAGGAATCAAAGCGAAGGATGCTTTGAATGCGGAAAGCCAGGACACTTCAAAGCCAACTGTCGTGATCTCTCTATGAAGGAGAAGGAAACCCTCCGAGGAAAGGTCAAGAAAATGACCAAGGCCATGATCGTTAAGGAAGACATCGACGACACCGATGTATTCACGGAGTCAGAAGGAGAAAAAACTGACTCAACGTCAAGCTCAGCAGGAAAAGACTAATGATTCATGGCATTACCGGAAGAGTCAACTGATGAGGACCAGGATGAACTGAGGAAGAGAAGAACTGCAAAATCAGTCTGGGTGCTGAACAACGGATGCTCCAGACACATGACACACCACAGGAATCTTCTCACAGACATCAAGTTTCGAGAAGGAGGTATAGTAACCTTTGGTGATGACTCTCAGGATAAAATTAAAGGATCCAGTACATTCAAAACTCATCTAGTGACTATAAAAAATGTTTTCTTGGTCGATGGATTGAAGCACAACTTGCTCTCCATAGGCCAACTGTGCGATAATGGTTTTTCTGTGAAGTTTGATGCACAGGGATGCAGGGTGAAAGACGTCAAGACCAAATAAATTTTCTTACATGGTAGATGATTTTTATTAGGTGGAGTCTACTACACAGACTGGTCAAGTAGCTCACCAGAAACGTACCTCGTGTCCAAGAGCAGCTCAGAGACAAGCTGGTTGTGGCACAAAAGACTCAACCACCTCAACTTCAAAACCATGAACAAACAAGCTCTCCAACAGCACGCAGTTGGAATACCAAATTTGAAACACAGTCCGACGCATCACTGCAGTGCATGTCAGCTTGAAAAGTTGGCTAGAGCATCATTCCGTCTTAAGATGATGCCTTCCACGAATCGTGTTCTGCAATTGATCTACATAGATCTTTTCAGTCCGATCACCCCAGAAAGTATGAGTGGAAATAAGTACACCCTCATAGTCACTGATGACTACTCGAGATACACCAAGGTGATCTTCATAGTGCACAAGAATGAGACGAGAGAAGAATTGCCTAAACTGATGGATAGACTTGTGAACCAACAAGGGAAATTCATTGTTTTCATTAGATCTGATCGTGGAACTGCGTTCCTCAATGAGACCATCATTGAGTATTGCGAGAAGAAAGGCATAACTCATCAGACCTCAGCTACAAGAACTCCACAGCAGAATGGACTAGCTGAAAAGAAATCGAACACTGAAAGATGCAGCTACCTGCATGCTTACTAGCTCGGCCCTGCCAAAATAATTTTGGGCTGAAGCAGTCAACACAACATGCTACACACAGAACCTCTCCCTTGACGAAGCGTTGTCGTCACACTCTTTGCACAAATAAATTTATAAAACACCTCTTGCCCAACAAGGTAGTAGTTAATGGCAAGTGGGGTCGATCCCAAGGGACTTGGCGTAGATCTGCTCTTCAGGTAGTGCTCAACATAAGGGGTTGTGACTGAAACGTATCTCAATATCCTGTAACTCAAAAAGTGAAATATCAAATAACAAAGAAGTTTGGTTTGGATTTCGAATCAATGATCTTAATTACTCATTACTCGTTCATTGGTGCAAAGATATTCAATTACTCGATCTCATTACTTGGTTTAAGACAAAGATTAGTTTATACCCTAAAGGTCACAAAGTCACGATATAAACACACTAAGCCTATGTCTATCCAATTTTACAGATCTTGACCAGAAGGCAAGATCTTCTCTCTTGATCAACAAAGTCACGAAGACACTTCAGTAACGATGCTGCCCAAAAGGCATTAAGAATAAACACACCCAAGACAGGGGTAGGTCAATACTGACTGCTCTCTAACACTCTTTACATTCTTGGGCACGAAAGACACTCTCGAGTTTGCTCCCAAATCTTGTTAATGACTTAATCTCAATATCTAAATGGTGAACAAGTATATATCAATATCAATTAAGTCTAGAATTAATCCTAAGTGTTTCGGGAATAAAATCAAATAATGAACTCACACAATTAGACCTCGCGAGTTTAGAACGAGTAATTAAGATCACATCATCTACATCCAACCCAAACAATAAATTTAGCTAGACATAATATTAAATGAAAACATAAAACATATAAGGGAAATCATACTTGAAATAAAACTAGAAACGGTTGCTGCTCAAAAGTGTAAGTCAGCAACTAAGGTCTTGACTTCAAGTCAACAACTAAAAACTAATGCAGAAAAACTGGAAACGAAATATAAAAGTAATTCGCCCATAGAACTTGTTTATTCCTCACTTTTGCTCGATCTAAAATGCAAAACTAAGCTAAAAGAACTCTCTAAACTCGAACTAAAACTCGCACACGTTACAACATGAAGTCGGCCATATATATAGGCGATGGAATTAGGGTTAGGTTAGAATCCTTGTTGGTTAAGGACTCTTTCCATACTCATCCGCCTCCTTCCTTATCCATACGGCTACGATTTTATTTCCCTTTCGTGGTAGATATCTTCATTGATTAGGTTTAGCTAGGATAAGGAAAGAAATCTTCGATCTTTATCCTCTTCCTTGGAGAAAAAGAAACCTGCAGCTGCTACCAACTACATCTTGACTTCGACGTCTGCATCCTGTATCGCTTCCTATGTTGACCAGGATCTTGGCTCCTCTGGGTACTCTGTCTATTGACTTCAAGGATATGGGGAGGTGCTTCCCAACTTATAGATTGAATAGAACGTTGTTGCCCAACTACAAGCTTTCCAGCCCTATGCCCATTTACATCGTATCGCTATCTCAGCATCTCAACAACAGATTTTCACTGGTTTTGCGCAAGATCCCACCTGTTCTTCTCTGCACACCTTCTCTTGACTTTGTGTCCTCCCAGACACACTTTGACTCGATAAAGACTAAAAAGAACAAGAAAAACAACAGAAAAGATGGACACAAATATGGGTTCATCACACCCACACACTTGAATTACATTTGCCCTCAAGTGTACAATTGCGATTTTGCCTAAGACTCAAACAGAAAACAAGACACGGACTCAATAGATCAGCACATCAACATGTTAGTCAGGACAAAATATGAAATATGTAAGCAGATATCACCATCAAATAGGTCAAGATAGAGTTATTGGGCAACAAGGGTATCCTCACCAGCACTCAACTCTCAAGTGTATATGGTTAAGTGTATACGCTCTTGACCAATATCGACAACGTTTCTCCATAGGCTTGCCTGCCTTCTACATCTCTACTTCATTGAACAAAATCAAAATCACTTATCCTTAGGTCTTTATTGGGTTGTAACGTGGCTCAAGGAAAAAGGTGGGATAATTTTGGAATTTGGCTATGTCAAGAAGACTCAGCTCTTGGCAACATGTTGCCTTTGACTCCTACCACTTCGACCTTAGCACACTTATTCTTTCAGGACTTTTATTTTGTGTTTTTTTCCTTTTCTTTTTTTTTTTCTTTTCTTTTCTCTTTTTTTTCCTTTCTTTTTCTTTTCTTTTTCTTTAAATATTTTTTTTAAGTCCATAACCCAACACCTCTAAAATGGGTGATACTGCCCAACAAGTGCTACCCAACATTTTCCTTTCATCCCTTCTCCTTCTAGACCTGAGTTCTTGACCGGGAAGGCTTATAAATTCAGGCGACTATAAGTGAATCGAAAAAATTATCAACAAGCTCAAAGGGGCTGGCAAAGGATAAATATCAAGGTAGGGAATTTTGGCCATGGCTAATTCGAACAAAAACGCCTAATTCATCTAAGCAATTCGACTGAGTTACATGAAGTTTCAATAAGAGATGCATGCAAGTTCTAGATCAAGTCCCAATTTGCCATTATCACACAAGAAAGAAATAAATGCTACACATGTATATAGCATTCAACAGCTCAAAACCTCACAGTTCTTGCCCAATATCTCATTCCGTCCAACCTATTTACATATGATATCATCATACTACATGCCAACATACCTATTCTGACCTATCATGCCAACATACTGATCAACAACTTAAACAAAATTTAAAAACACAAAATAGACCTAAATCCCAACACCCACACACTTTGCCTTAGGCGAAGTGAGTATGATGTTGGACAACGACAGACATAAAAGACTAACTCAACAATTAAATCAACAACGATCCCACCCACACACTTTGCTTTCAGCAAAGTGAGTGAAATCGTGACTAACAACAAAGAACAAAAAATGAAAATACGAACAAAAAAAAATAATAAATAAAAAAAAAAAACGACCTAATCTAAACACAACTAGGGAGGAAACAAATTTAAGAGGAAGGTATAACAAAACACCTGGATGTGTTGTGGGAAAAGAACACATTGAGGGCAAAATGAGTGGCTTGGAAGGTCTCCTTATGTGTTGCATCAACTTCTTCCAGTATGGTTAAGATCTCAAGGTTTACAACTCCTTGTTACTCAAGCAAGGCAGGTATACGTTCTGCCCACTGCCAATGGTTTCGAAAGAAAGTTTTTGCAAGCATGTCTTGCCCTCTTCCAGTGACACGTTGAACAAGTAAGAACTCCTAGTGTGCCAAAACATTCTCCTTCAATTAGCCCAGGCCGCTGGCCTCGATGTCCTACAGTCCAAAGGTAGTAGCCTTTCTCTTGCCCCTTCTCAATGATTCTGGGCAAGAAGGCCCCTTCAGTTAGCCCAGACTGCTGACCTCGATCCCTTATAGTACAGAGGTAGTAACCTGTTGCCCCTTGTCAATGATTCTGGGCATGAAGGCCCTGCTGATGGTAGTGCACTCGCTTTTGAATATCATTCAAATCTTGCTTCGTTGCCCAAGCTCTTTCCATTTCTCCTGATAAGCAATGTCTCCAGAGGGTGGCACAACTTTCTTGGCCTCCATCGTGGTTCCTAACCTACACCCTGTATCTTGCTTAACATCTCCTGCACACTTCAAAACAAAATATACTCCAAACACAAATTCTTTCCTATGGTTAATCTAGAATTAAAAATACTTCAAAATAAAATAATGTAAAATAAAATACTTTAAGCAAAAACAAACTAATTCTTTTTCAATAATTTTTACGAAAGTAAAGAAGAATAATTAAAAATAAAATAGAAAATACTAACCAGGTTGCCTCCTGGACAGCGTCCCGTTTAAGGTCTTGGGCACGACACCCCCTCCTTTTGAAGTCAGAGGTCCTCCTCGATAGGGAACCTAGCTGGTTCCTCCTCAACAAGTTGTTCTTGCCCAAAATAGGCCTGCAAGCACTGGCCATTGAATTTAAAAATCTTTCCATTCTTGGGATCCTTGATCTTAACAGCTCCATTTGGGAATTGAGCTTGCACTTCATAAGGTCCTGCCCACTTGGTCGAGAGCTTCCTCGAAGAAAGCTTAAATCAAGTTTGGTACAACAACACTTGTTGCCCAAAATGGAACTTTTTCTCTTTAATCAAAAGATCATGGGTCTTCTTCATCCTTTCTTTGTATAAATCGGCATTATCATAGGCTTGGAGCCTTATCTCATCAAGTTCTTGGATCTCGAGCTTCATTGCTTCACCCGCCTCATTCCAATCGAAGTTGAGTTGGGCAACAGCCCAATGTGCTCGGCGTTCCAGCTCCACGGGCAAGTGACACCTCTTGCCATAGACCATGCGATAGAGGGACATGCCAAAAGGTGTCTTAAAGGTAGTCCTATATGCCTACAAGGCATCATCGAGACGCATACTCCAATCCTTCCTTGTATCAATGCATATTCGCCATGCAATTTGCAATCTCATAGCCACCATCTCGTTTTTCTCGTTCTCAACAACTTGGATTCCCGACTTCTTGGGCACCACGTGCGCAGGGCTCACCCACCGGCTATCGGACACGGGGTAAATGATCCCCAAGTCAAGAAGCTTAAGTATCTCCTTCATCACCACTTCTTTTATGATAGGATTCAATTGCCTTTGTGGATCTCTCACGGAAACAGCATCCTCCTCAAGCAAAATGTGATGAACACAGTCCATATGGTTAATGCCTTTGATGTCGGCCAATGTCCACCCTATTGCCTCCTTGTATTTGCTCAGCGCCTCACCAACTGGGACCTCTTCCATGCTCGATAGCTCGGAAGATATGATCACGGGAAAAGTCTCGTTCTTGCCAAAATATATGTACTTCAGGTGCTTGGGCAAAGGTTTCAGCTCCAAAGTAGGTGCCTTTTGCAGTGATGGCACCAACCTGTCCTCCGGCTTCAACTCAGGGATGTTGAGTGGTTCAAACCCCTGAGGTTGCATGTTGTCCAGAATCCTAGCATAACTGCATTCCTCCATATCTGTTGGTTCATCGTTCTGGGCAAGATCCTCTTCTGTCTGCAAGCTGGCATTCTGCTCAAGAACTTTCTGTTGCCAGAATTCCTCCACTATCTCATCGGTCTCATCATGGGGTAGTTCCTCGAGTTCCTCATCAAACTCGATAAGGGGCTTTTGCTCACGTTCATTCTGATCCTCATTTTCATCTCCAAAGAATTTATTAAGAGCTTCGCACTCCTCCAACTCCTCATCCTTGAAGTAGTCTTCGTCGGTGGAGTAGTCAAAACTATGCCCATGGACTGACTCTTCCCAGAAATCTCTATCACTTTCATACTCATCGTCTTCGGAAAACTCTATTGTGGCACCCGCAGCCTCATCATCCTCATACTGGTCGAGATCCAGGTCAAGATCCTGAATGTGATCGAGATCCTCTTGGATTGCATCTTCGTTGTCTTCAAAGAAACAACTTAAGCTATTCAGCGTCTCCACTTGCTTACCACATGCATTGAGGGTGTTAAGGTGCTCCGGGGCATCATCTTAATTTTGCCTATAAGCATCGAACTCTACTACTTCTCCAGCTACTTCCACCATCAACCTCCCAGTATCACAATCGATTTTGGTGCATGCTGTCCTCAAGAATGGCCTCCCAAGCAAGATCATTGGATTCTTAATTGCTTTCCTTCCCATATCAAGAGCATAGAAATCAGCTGGGAATAGAAAATCTCCCACCCTGACCAATACGTCCTCCAAAACTCCATCGAGGTAGACTGTAGATAAGTCCGCCAATTGAATGGCAACAAGGGTAGGAGAAAGAGATCCCAACCTTATCTCGTCGAACATGGCCCTTGGCATTACATTTATCGAGGCTCTGAGATCAAGCATCGCCTTGGGTATTGAAGTAGTACATATTGTGCATGGGATAGCAAACATGCCAGGATCCTTCTTCTTGATCGGGATGTGGGAGTTCATGAGTGCTGACACATTCTGTACATGGAAACGGGCATTATCAGGGTACTTGGTCTTCTTCAAACACATCTCTCGCAAAAATTTCGCACACTTTGGCATGGACTGTAATGCCATCAATAATGGAAGGTTGATTTCAACTTTCTTGAACACATTCATCATGTCCTCCAACTCCTTCTGATCATGATCGCGGGCAAAACGTCTTGGGTACGGGGTTTTTGCCTTGGCAGCGTGAGGAACGGTTCTCTTGGTCAAAGCCTCTGCCTCTCTTTCAGCTTTCAAAAAGTCCAGCAACATGTCATCTTTATCGAATCCCAGACTTGATCTCTCCATCTTCACGTAGTCAAACAAGGCCTCATCCTCCTCATTATCGAAGACGGGATTCTTTTTGGCCTTTATCCCTTCTTCTCGTTTTGCTTTTAGCTCTGCGTAGATGTCATTGATATCTCCCATACTCATCTTGGTTTCCTCAATTCGAACAAGTTCCTTGGGTTGATTCTTGGGAAACAACTCTGGCAACGCCTTCCCACTTTGCAAAGAAACAACGTTTACTTGCTCTTTATTGATCTCCACTTGGGCAGGAAGCCTTCCATTCTTGTCATCTACAAGCCTTGACAAGGTTTGGTTTATGTGAGTCAATTGAGCTTGAAGATTATTCGACTGACCTCGACTTTCTAGTTGAAAGTTCTCAAAATCCCTCCTCAGCTTTTGGTTCTCGTTGGTAAAACGATCTATGGTCTCCTTCATGAACTTCGTCTTAGCTGGTTCTCGATGTGGAGGAACATAGTTATGTTGCTGTTGAAGTGGTTGTTGAGGTGGAGGAATGTATTGCTGTTGCTGTTGAACCGGCTGCTGCGGTTGTCGGTGGGCATGAGGCATTTGATAGTGGTTGTTGCCATACCTCAGGTTCTCGTGCTGATTCTGCCTATAGCCGAAGTTGTTGCCATAGTTGTTGTTATTGCCATATTGGAACCTTTGTTGACCACCACCTTGCTGGTTCTGACCTATTGCCTTCACCTCCTCTCCTTCTTCCACGAACCAACTGGGACATTCCGATGTGATATGGGATGTTGCCTGACACACCTCGCATTTCTTCACAGCTTTGTGAATTTCCTTGCCATCTACCTTCTTTTTCAAGTCTTCCATTTGACCACTCATCTTGGCCATGAAGTCTTTCATGGTCCTGACCAAGTTATCGGAATTTCCCTTGCTGCCTTCATACCCTCCTCTTGGGATATCATCTTCATCTCGTGATTGATCGATCATACAAGCTATTTTCTTGAATACTTTAGCAGGTGATTGATCGACTATTGCCCCCTCACAAGCTGCAATGATCCACTTCCTTTCAGATGCCCTTAATCCTTTTAAGAAATGTTCAATCAAGTCAATGTCCTCAATCCGATGTTGAGGACATCTTGCTATCAACTTCTTGAACCTTTCATAATATTCATACAACGACTCACTTCCACCCATTTTGATCGAGGAAATGGCATTCCTTTCACTTTGTATCCGGCCAACGGGTATGTACTTGTCAAGGAAAGTTTGCTGCAACTTTTTCCAGGTATCGATGCTTCTCTCTAGCAAGGGGTAAAGCCACTCACGTGCTCCGTCAAGTAGTGAGAACGGGAACGTAAGTAGCCTTACGTAGTCGGGAAATGTATCTTGGGCAACAACCTGCTCTCCTTCATTATTACGAAAAACATTTCGTTCCCCATTGTTCCTATTGTTGCCATTTCGGTCGGTTTGGGCATTGTTTCTCACAGTACTGATCGCCATCTCAAAGTCTTGAAGATGAGTCTGAGGATCTTCTCTGGGATGATCGCTGAATTTGGGCAATATCTGAATCAGCGAATGTCTGAGCTCCCAGTTGCCAGTGATGGTGGGCAACTAGATACTTGAAGGTCTGATTCCCTTGTTATCCGGGAACATAATCTGACGGATGATTCTCTCTTTTTGTCCTGTCATGGTTGTTGGCGTCTCTACTTCTGAACTGGATGTTGACTCCTCATTGTCTGTACTCGATGTTGAGCAAGAATCGTCTTCTTGCTCAGTATCCTGATCATGTGTCAAGCTCTCAGACTCTGAAGGTTCGTTGACGCCTTCCTCCAGATCTCTCTTCTTCTTCCTTTGTTCTGCTCGTTTTCTCCTAGCTATCACCTCCGAGCAAACACTATGATCTTGTGGATCTCCGTCACTCCGTAGATGTGGCTTAGGCATAAACCGTGCTCAACATAAGCTAGAAGAGTAAACTAGCTTAAAACCAAATCCCCGGCAATGGCGCCAATTTAACAAAGCGCTGTTGTCACACTCTTCGTACAAATAAATTTATAAAACACCTTTTTCCCAACAAGGTAGTAGTTAATGGCAAGTGGGGTCGATCCCAAGGGACTAGGCGTAGATCTGCTCTTCAGGTAGTGCTCAACAAAAGGGGTTTTGACTGAAACGTATCTCAATATTCTGTAACTCAACAATTGAAATATCAAATAACAAAGAAGTTTGGTTTGGATTTCGAATCAATGATCTTAATTACTCATTACTCATTCATTGGTGCAAAGGTATTTAATTACTCGATCTCATTACTTGGTTTAAGATAAAGATAAGTTTATACCCTAAAGGTCACGAAGTCACGATATAAACACACTAAGCCTATGTCTATCCAATTTTACAGATCTTAACCAGAAGGCAAGATCTTCTCTCTTGATCAACAAAGTCATGAAGACACTTCAGTAATGATGCTGCCCAAAAGGCATTAAGAATAAACAAACCCAAGACAGCCAAGGGGTAGGTCAATACCGACTGCTCTCCAACACTCTTTACTTTCTTAGGCACGAAAGACACTCTCGAGTTTGCTCCCAAATCTTGTTAAATCTTAATCTCAATATCTAAATGGTGAACAAGCATATATCAATATCAATTAAGTCTAGAATTAATCCTAAGTATTTCGGGAATAAAATCAAATAACGAACTCACACAATTAGACCTCACGAGTTTAGAACGAGTAATTAAGATCACATCATCTACATCCAACCCAAACAATAAATTTAGCTAGACATAATATTAAATGAAAACATAAAACATATAAGAGAAATCATACTTGAAATAAAACTAGAAACGGTTGCTGCTCAAAAGCGTAAGTCAGCAACTAACGTCTTAACTTCAAGTCAACAACTAAAAACTAATGTAGAAAAACTGGAAACGAAATATAAAAGTAATTTGCCCGTAGGACTTGTTTCTTCCTCACTTTCACTCAATCTAAAATGCAGAACTAAGCTAAAAGAACTCTCTAAACTCGAACTAAAACTCGCACACGTTACAACATGAAGTCGGCCATATATATAGGCGATGGAATTAGGGTTAGGTTAGAATCCTTGTTGGTTAAGGACTCTTTCCATACTCATCTGCTTCCTTCCTTATCCATACAGCTACGATTTTACTTCCCTTTCATGGTAGATATCTTCATTGATTAGGTTTAGCTAGGATAAGGAAAGAAATCTTCGATCCTTATCCTCTTCCTTAGAGAAAAAGAAATCTGCAGCTGCTACCGACTACATCTTGACTTCGACGTCTGCATCCTGTATCGCTTCCTATGTTGAACAGGATCTTGGCTCCTCTGGGTACTCTGTCTGTTGACTTCAAGGATATGGGGAGGTGTTTCCCGACTTGTAGATTGAATAAAACGTTGTTGCTCAGCTATAAGCTTCCAGCCCTATGCCCATTTACATCGTATCGCCATCTCAGCATCTTAACAACAGATTTTCACCGGTTTGCCCAAGATCCCACCTGTTCTTCCCTGCACACCTTCTCTCGATTTTGTGTCCTCCCAGACACACTTTGACTCAACAAAGACTAAAAAGAACAAGAAAAACACCAGAAAAGATGGACACAAATATGGGTTCATCATCCCTCTTCACGAAAAGACAAGTAAGAACTCCATATGAACTATGGAGAAAGAGGAAGCCTTTTATCTCTTATTTTTGTGTATTCGGTTCTAAGTGTTATATCCATAATAATGGGAAAGCTCAGTTGAAAACTTTTGAGCCAAAAGTTGTCAAAGGCATATTGTGGAGGTAACACCTAATGTTATTTATGAATCTACTTTTGAGTGAAGGGAACAGGCTAAATTGAAGGCAGTTGAAGAAAGAGCACCGGCACAGCTAGCTGAGACCAGATATCAAGCCCAATGACTGAAGAATCTTGCAGAGCCACTTATCTAGTCAACTGAGAAAGAAGAAGTATATTCTTCTGACAAGGAGAATAAAGATCCCATCACAGATCAAGGGGAACTTCAGGGTCAACTAACCAAGTGCAACCTTTATCTGACGCTCAGCCAGCATCAGCAACTGACCAGCCTCTCAGTTCAAGACCTTCTAGTCCGAGACCAGCCAACTCCCCAGTTCATCCTTCATCTCCAACTGAGGACCGAACTGTACCAAAAGTCAGAACACCAAGCTCGGCACCTCCAACATCTCCAAGACCGGACTATTCCATCACTATGCTCGAATTTGCTAGGCGAGCATGGAAACACAAACGGTGGTATGAAGACCACGTCAAAGATCTAGTGATAGGAAATAGGGAAGTCGGCGTCCAAACTAGAAGATCAGCTCAAGTTGTAAATCCCACAGCATATGTTCTGAACCAACCAACTCAGTCGGGAACCTCAGCTAATGATGAACCAACTTTACAAGCTCAGTATGCTGACAAGCTCAGGATACTAGAAAAATTGTAGCAAGCAGGAGATGTAAGCATGATTGCATGTTTTGTAGCAGACGTGCCAAAATCCAGGAACATCTTGGAAGCTTAAGGATGCATCCACTGGACTCATGCCATGCAAGAAGAGTTAAATGAGTTTCTCAGAAACAACGTCTGGGAACTTGTTGAGAGACCTGAAAAAGTCAAGGTGATTGGCATGAAGTAAATATTCAAGAATAAGCCTGACACCATTGGATGTGTAGTGAGAAACAAGGCTAGACTGGTAGCTCAAGGTTATTGCCAGCAAGATGGAATAGATTTTGAAGACTCCTTCGCCCCAGTTGCTCGTCTGGAAATAATTTAGATTTCTCTAGCCTACGCCACCTTCCATAAGTTCAAGGTGTATCAAATGGATGTGAAGTGCGCATTTCTCAATGGTGACATTAAAGAAGATGTTTATGTAGCACAGCCTCCCGATTTCAAAATAGGTGACGGCAGAGTCTACAAACTGAAGAAAGCCATATACGTCCTGAAATAGGCTCCGCACGCATGGTATGAAATATTGTGCGGCTTTTTACTGGAGTCAGGGTTCATCCGAGGCTCAGTCGACAAAACTCTCTTCACCATCAAAGTTGAAGAAGATATTCTGGTGGTGCAAATACATGTCGATGACGTCATCTTTGGATCCATATCCGAAGATCTGTGCAAGAAATTCTCCTAGCTCATGAAGGAAAAGTTCGAGATGTCCATGATGGGAGAGATGAATTATTTCCTTGGGCTGCAAGTGAACCAGTGACCAGAATGAATCTTTATCAATCAGTCCAAGTACACAAAGGAGCTAATCTTCAAGTTTGGACTGAACTCAAGCCGAATAACAAAGATCCCAATGAACACCAACTGGAAGATTGACCCCGGCAAGGAAAGGAAGTTCGTAGATGCAAAAATGTACAGAGAGATTATTGGCTCACTGTTGTATCTAACAGCTAGTCGACCAGACATCTCCTACGCAGTTGGAGTTTGTGCAAGATTTCAAGTTGAGCCTAAGGAAGTTCACTTGCACACAACCAAGAATATCATCAATTACCTCAAATGAACAGTTCATATGGGACTGTGGTACCCAACTGATGATAACATTGAACTGACTCGCTACTGAGATGCAGACCTAGCTGGAGACAGGGTTGATAGGAAATCAACCTCAAGATATTATCAGTTCATGAGAAGCAAATTAGTTTCCTGGTTTTCAAAGAAACAAGTGTGTGTCGTCACCTCCACAACTGAATCGGAGTACATGGCAGTTGGAAGCTTCTGCATGCAAGTTCTCTGGCTGAAGCAACAGCTAAGAGATTATGAAGTAGAGACAGGCCAAGTACCCATCTTTTGTGACAACACAAGTGTTATAGCCATCACGGTGAATCCAATTCACCACTCCAGGACTAAGTGCATCGATATCCGACATCACTTCATCCGTGATCATGTCGAAAAGAAGGACGTCATTGTTGAGAAAATTCACACTGACATTCAAAGAGCTGATATTTTCACAAAGCCTTTGGTGGAAGCTCGATTCAAGATGTTGTGTCAACTCCTTGGATCGCTCAACTCAACCGAAGAAAAAGCCATGAAGATGAAGATCACAAGTTGAGGGGGAATCTCAACTTGAGGGAGAACTGAACAAGTTCACAACCCCATTCAGTACAATTGATCGATGGAGTCAAACCTGGACTGAATAGACGACTTGAGTCAATTGAGTGTAAGCTGAGTAAAGGAGACAGTCGAGATCCACGCCGACTGAGCGGTACTATGTTAACTTGTTCCTTTTTGCTAAGGAGGGTGTTTTGAAATCAATTCAAACATCTGTTTAAATGCTGTTCACATTGAATTAGTCAAGCGGTCACATTCATTGAAAAGCTAGTCTAATCTCATAGCCATGATTTTAGATCGCAATTGGGCTAACATAGCGTTACCTACTCTCCTCACGCGTTTTAGTGTTCCTCACCACCCTTTGACGTGTTACATCACCGTCATTCCTGGGAGCAATTTTTTTCTAAAACGGTGCATTAAATCAGCCAATTATCCTAAAAAAACTACACGATTAGATCTGATCCGTTGATTCGAATCTCATCCCCTCTATAAATTGGGGACCTTGCAATTCACTTTGCATGTCAACCAGATTTTTTTCGTCAACAACTCCAAGTTTTTCTGCCTTTTTCTCATGAAATTTTTGCTTTATGATTTTCTCTCTTGATAGGGTTTATCTTTCTCTTCAGAAAATCCTACCAGATCGAGAACATGCCTTCCCCCTCTGCAAAACGGTTCTTTCCTTCCGCTAGCCCTAAATTTGTGACACAATCAATTCAGCAAGAACGCTATGTTCGTGGCTACATGAGATCCAGACGCCTCAAAGGTCGACTGATGATGTGGCTGCTTCGTGGTGCCAACTAGCTAATGCAGCTCCCTGAGATGTTTTTCCAATTGCATGTCGGGATGAAGATCTATAATCCCACGTCACTAGAACAGGTCATCTGTTACTTGTCCATCAGAAGTCGCGCTTAGCCCTTGGCATTACCTCCTACAACAGCTTAGTGCAAGGCCTTTCCTTGTTCTCAAGTTTGTTTCAGTCGAGTAGTCTTCTTCCAAGAATTGAATATGACATACATTTCCGCTCCTTAGCAAATCTATGATGTAATGCCTCCTGCGTAAGTTTGTACTTGATCTTCCTTTTGCTGATACTAAAAAGGGGGAACAAGTACAGGTACCACCTTCTTTAGGTGGATGTGCAGGATCAATGAGGAAACAAGCTGAGAAGAAGAAGTCTGACAAGGGATCAATTGCCTCCTCCTGTTTGAGGTGGGTATTCTGGTGGATGTTTACCACCAACTGATATCAGCCACACCAGCTCTGCGGTGGCAGAAAAAGTTTTGCCAAGCTGTTGAAGGAAAGGCTATTTAAGGTCAGAGAAGGGATGACCTCAACCTCCAGCCTTGGTAGCTGAAGATAAAGACCCTCCCTTAAGGAGGTGGATGAGAAGAAGACGAAGACCCTAGAGTAGGTTAGATTGTTAGGATTGTAGTTTAACATGAACTCAGTTGTAACTTGTAATCTCTCCCCAATTTGTTATCTATAATAACAAGTTGCTGGTTATTAAAGGTCTTTAGTTATTGATCTCACTTGATGACAACCATCTCGTTGTCCAAGTTTGAGGTCAATCCTTTTATTTTTATATGTTTTCTTGTGCTAACCCTTTCCTCTTATACACTAGAATTGAGTTTATCTTTTAGTCTTCTTGGTATTAGTTAGGAAAGTTAGGTGATGTCAGTTTAGAGTTTTAGCACCATCAAAAAGGGGAAAATTGTTGGAAAAATTAGTAAAAGGATTCGAATGATACCAAAATCCCAACTGACCCCAGCCGAGTAGATGAATGCCTTTAGTCTGATCTTAGCTAGAGCTCACTGTTTAAACATAGGGATTTTATCTTTACAGGTTTCAAGTAGAAGAAGACAGCCGGATTGAAGAAGGAAATTCGTGAAGAACTCAGGTAAGACCCAATTTCAGCTAAGACCCAAAGTCAGTTGAGACCCAAACTCAGTTGACACTCAAAACTCAATTGAGACCTCAACCTCAGCTGAAGCACGGACTCAGTTGGACAGCAGCTAAGTTGACTCCTCAACTACCCTATGCAGTTGAAGCGTGAAGAGAAGTTGTGTCGAAGTCAGACGTTGCAAAGTGGAAAAGAGAAGACTTTGAAGATGTAGAAGGCAGAAGAGTTGTAGTCTAGATTCAAATCTACTCGGAAGCACAAGTCAAGTGGAGAACTTACCATAAATGTGCCGACAACAGCGCCTTGCAAAAAGCGACGCTCACAGTTACTATTTTAGAAAAGTTTCCAGAAAAGCAGGTGGAGTACCATGCTTTTGGCAGAGCTCAAACGGCTCTTTCCAACGGCTAGTTAGATCTCTTTCTATAAATAGAGGTCTCCACATCAAAGCTCGTGGGCAGACACAAGCACGAAGAAGTGCCAAGAGAGATAAAAATCAAGAGTGAAGTAGCAGCAGCACACAACCTCTCTCTCTAGCAAGAAGACCTTAGTTGAAGGCCAGTAGAAGTCGAGTGTCGAAACCTCCTCGTGTTCTTCCTTCTAGCCTCTCAGAAAGCCCCTTCTTGATCGAGTCTAGAATATTAGGTTCTTGCTTATAATGTGTCTGACCGGACTCTCTCCCAAAAGATCGAGTCCGAAGCCTTAGGATGAAGCCTCCACTTCCATCAGTGTTGAAGGCTTCTTAGTTGGAAAAACCCCCAACCCTCAACCCTTAGGTCCGACTTTGAACCTGGAATCAAAGTAACTAGTTTTCTTTGAACCCATAATCAAAGACAGGTCCCTTGGAACCCGGAATCCAAAACTAGGTCCCTTAAAACCTAAAATCTAAAACCCAGGCTGTGCACTTGCTCAAAAAAGTGTTGTAATGTCTTGTTCGAACCCGTAATCGAACTAGTTAGGTTTGCTTGGAATCCGTAATCTAAGTGGGGCATTTGGCAAGCACGCTTAAACTGATCTAGTGGATTACTTCCCTGAAAAGGAAGTCGTGGACGTATGAGGTCAATCTCTGAACCACGTTAAAATATTATGTTCTTTACTTTCAGTATTTTACTTTCAATTTCCTAACCAACTGACTTGCATACAAACTGCATATTTACAAATTGCACTAATTCGGGAACTTAATCTTCCTCATTTTCACACAGGTTTCAGTTTTTGTAACGAGTCTAAACTCCACCAACTTTCGCAATGCAAAACTGTTTTAAACCTCAGTTGGTCGACACAGCTGAACTTCAGTCATAGGAGCCAGCTGTGCAGCCAACTGTGTGATCAGCTCCAATTGAGCGACTCAGTTGTAGATTCATTCCAACTGACTTTTCCAGTTGTCAAGCAAACTGAATTGAGCAGTTTAACTCGGTGAAAAGATTTTAAAAGAAATCGAAAATTGCTACTGGTGTATTTCTCCACCTTCCCTCCCATACACCAGATACTCATTACCGGGACCATCAATACGTAAAGCGACGAACCAGTTTGAACAGAATCTACGAGGTTTGGGCACATATATGCCTTTGAGCACATGATTATGACTATTGTAAAATTTAAAGTTGCTACTGTTGGTTTCTGGGAAAGTTATGTCTAGTGGTGGAACTTAGAATTGATGGAAATCTGCTGATGTATTATTCCTTTATTCAAACTATTTAACCATTCTCTTTAAAATCTCAAGCATAGTATTGATGCCTGCTCAGAAACTCTTGATTTATGAAAAAGAAGTTTCATGCATCTAATCACTTATGAAAATTGTAATTGCAGATAACATTGATCTGCTCAACGTCAGTTTTGATGGCGAGTCAACACCTGATAGAATCTCAGCCAGGGATGGATTGAAGGAACCTCAGAAGATTGCACCATAAAGGAGGTCAGCTGAATTAGACTTTGATTGTTTAGTCAAGATTCTGGAACCTGTGATGTGTGATTTGATGGTTCCGGTAACGAGTATCTGGTGTATGGAGGGGGAATACACTAGTAGAAATTTTCGTTTTGCTTTTGAAATCTTTTCACTGAGTTACTGTTCAGGTCAGTTTGCTCAACAACTGGAAAAGTCAGTAGGAGCAACTCTACAACTGAGTCGCTCAGTTGGAGCGGATTACATAGTTGGATGCACAGCTGACTTCTTAGACTAAGGGTCAGTTGTGTAATCCAACTGAGGTTTTAAAATATTTTTGCGTTGCGGAAGATGGTGGAGTTTAAACTCGTTACAAAAACTGAAACCTCTGTGAAAACGGGAAAGGTCAAGTTCCCAAAGTTAGTGCAGTTTGTAATATGTTGTTTGAATGCTAGGCCAGTTGGTTAGGTAACTGAATATAAAATACTGAATGTAAATACAGAATGTAAAGAACACAGTATTTTAACGTGATTCCAATATTGACCTCCTACGTCCACGACTTCCTTTTCGGGAAAATATTCCACTAGATAAACTTAAGCGTGCTTACCAAACGCTCCACTCGATTTTCGGGTACCAAGCAAACCTAACCAGTTCGATTAAGCATTCGAACAAGATCTTACAACATTTTTCCGGGCAAGTGCACAGCCTAGGCTTAGATTACAGGCTCTAAGTGGACCTAGTCTTAGATTTCAGGTTCACAAGATCATACTTTATAACATGTAAAACATTCATACTTGACTATTGAATACATAACAGTTATTCTATTGAATTATATCATTTAGTTAATTAATTAATTACTTAAGAACATATATTTAATTAATTAAAGAAATAATTAATTATTAAGGATATATAATTAATTAATAAAAAATTAATTAATTAAAACATGTAATTAATTAAAAAATAATTGATTTAAAGACATATAATAATTTTATTAATTTTCAATTAATAAATTATAAAAGAATAATTAATTATTAAATAATAAACAATTAATCATACATAAATAATAACAACTTGGCATGATATTTAATCACATATACTTATGGACTAAGGGTCCATATCACACATAAACAAGTAGGGATGGCAATCGGGTACGGCGGGCACGGATAGTGGATATCCATACCCATACCCGCGAGCCAAATCATACCCATACCCATATCCATACCCGCGATGGGTAGTTTCCTCCACCCATACCCGCTACCCGCGAATACCCGTCACCCGTCGGGTACCCGCCTACCCGCCACCCACGGGTATCCATCAACCCGCCACCCGCGGATATCCACTAACCCGCCACCCGCGAACCGGAATTTAATCAAATAAATTACAATTTAACACAAATAAAATATTAACCACCAAAGTTCAAATTCATAAAACATAAAATTCAAATCTACAAAGTTCAAATCCATACCAATATCCAAATTCATCAACTAAAATTCAAAGTCCAAATTTAAAATAAAAAGTTACATTAGTTAATTAGTTAATATTAGGTTGAAAATTGAAGAAAATGGGTTGGACATTTTTAAATAATTAGTTAATATTAGGTTGGTTGGGCTTTTCTGGAGTTGGGCAGCTTGGGCTAAATTTATATAACTTATACTATTAAATAATATTTGGACCAAATATATATTACATACATTACATAATAATCGGGTAGTAGTCGAGTTTTTCGTGGATATTCGCGGATATTTTTAGTGGGTATTTTTAGCGGGTAAATGGGTATCGCGGGTACGGATAGTAACTATCCATACCCATACCCGCGAACTAAATGGATAGTATTTTCTAACCATGAAGCTATCCGTGAATATCAAATGCCCCTCAAACCCGCACTTATTAGGGTCGGGTACCCGCGGGTAAATTGTCATCCCTATAAACAAGTCATGTTAGGCCACTATAATAAATTAATCATACAAGAGCTAGGCCCAATTCATTTGATTAATTCAGATTAGTCCAACCCAACCACCTAAAGTATAATAACTCATTTTAATTAAACCAGCCCAACATTTTTAGGCACATTCGAACATTACAACATATAGCCCACTTTAAAAAAATATTAACAAATTTATCCCAATCGATATAGTGGACCAATAACATATTTTAATCACATAGGCCAAGCGTATTATTTTTATTAATTGGCCATATATAATTATTTCATATAACCCATGTAACCTATTGGTCTATTTAAGTCCATTAGATCAATTCGAATCCAACACAAATTAATAATTAATAAGTAGGCTAATTTAGCTTAACATAAGCCCATTTAATCACCCATTATATAACATGTCATTATACATCACACTTATCCAATTTATGCATGGAAAACGAAATCATATCATAAAATCACATAAGGTGTATTTTTCTGGTAGTTTTTTCTTGAGGTACTTAAGAAAGAAAAATACGGGAAAAATATCAAACGGACTTTAATCGACTTGAAATTTTTATTGGACACTCTCAACATATCAAATACGTTCCAGAACTTTTTACATCTCAAAAATATTAGTTTTATATAGGAGGAATCGAGCCAAACTCAAAGTTAAGTGAATCTATTTGGATTGAAGTTGCTGAAAAATAGGTCAGATTGCATTTCACCTTGAGAGTTACTCATTTGGTCAAAAATCATGTTTAATATCAATATGAAAACTTCAAGAAGTCTAATTTATTCTAAAAAAACCGAGTTTGATTATTTTAAATGACAAAGGAGCTATTACTCAAAACATTTTACTGCACAAATTTAACACTCATACAACAGCAGCTTTAGACATGCTTCTACCAAAAATTACTCTTTCGATAAAAAATTATTATTTTTGGATAGGTGGCCTTAACATGCCCACGAACAACATATAAAAATTTGGGACATGAATTCAAAGGTTAACCTATAGAAGCACGCATATCAAATAGGACAATTTACAATTTTGCATATAAACCTCACAACATCGACATTTCGAATAAAACTTTACCAAATCGACACATGAACACCTCTACATCCCTACACATATTTATAATACTCATAGTAGCATATAAACGAGAAGACCTAAATCATGGTTTTTCTAGAACACAAACAACTAACACATTTCTAAGTAAAGCATGTATCAAAAATACAAAAGTAACCACCAACAATATCATGCACAATTCGACACCATTAATATCATTAAACATATTCTTAGGTATAATCCATCATTCATACACATAGGCAACACACCACAATCATCATAAATCTTTTAAGCAAAAACAACCTAATCTACACACATTAAGATGCTTCTGGAAATTGCAGCACGTAGTTGTTCACCGTAAAATCATTTTAAAATTGAATTTTAATCCTATGACAGTGAATCTTCTCATTTTAGAATCTACAAGAAGTCTAGAACACACTCCAACAAACCATATTATCACGCTCTTAATCGTATTCGAGTTATTATAACATCTTTCCTACTTAGTCAGTTTTTGACAGATTCTGCACAAGTTATAAAGTCAAGCGATTTGACTTACTTATACTCAGAACTCACTCCAACAAGCCATATTATCATGCTCTTAATTGTATCGAGTTATTATAACATCTTTCCTACTTAGTCAGTTTTTGACAGTTTCTGCACAAGTTATAAACTCAACCAATTTGACAACTTATACTCAGAACTAGAGACTGATTTTCATATAATTATAGCCAATATTCAAGAATTTCAATGGAAAGTGGATTCCTCGATTTTCAATGTATAGATTGAGAGATATCAGCCTTTGATTCAGACACAAGTGCAACATTCATGCTGTCAATTAGCATATTCTCGTAGAAACGAACACAACTTAGTTTAAAACACATGTAACATCATCGTTACTCATATGAACGTGATTAAACATATCTTGGGGTAGAAACATATCATTATAATCAAGTTTTCGTCACCTTATTCATACAAAATGAAAATAAAGAGAGTTAAATCATTATACCTCCTTTTATGATTTTCTTCTATCCTCTCTCTCGATTTCCTTCCTTGTTCTTGTTGCCCAACTCCTCCCTCTCTCCCTCACTAGATTCTCGCCGCTTCCTCTATTGTTGTCATGGTCGGCGGCTAGACGGTGGTGAAGTGGTGGTGGTTGTGGTATTTGGGGGTTATGATTGTCTTAGATTGTTGTATGAATGAAGGTGGTGATGAAGCGATAGAGTTGCAAATTATTATTGAGGGGAGAAGACATGGAATTGGATACGTAGGTTATGAGAGTGATTACCCCTATTTTTCATTCACAAGGAATATAATTTTTGAGATAAGGAAAAGAAGTAGATTTTATCTGCAGAGAGAAGCTTTCTGTCACTCACGCGTGATCTCTCAAATCTTTTCTCTTCTTCTTCTAATTATTTTCTGTCTTATTCCCTTTTTCCCCAATCCCTAATTAGTGAATTAGCTTATTTATTTTTATTATGCTAATCCTTATCCTAATTACACCCATACAGACAACTCACGCACACACATTCACTTACATATATAATATATATTATTATATTATAAAATTTCCTTTTATAAAATATTCCATTTCGTTTCATTATACAATATTCATTAGTCGGATCAAAGTTTTGATCGGGTATACTTATTCAATTATTTACTAGTAGGTAGTCCATCGATACTCGACGAGAAATATTTTTATATTTTAATCTACATAAATATACTTTATAAAAAAAATTATAAATAATATTTTATTTCACCAAAGTGAGCAAGGAATTACAAAATATTCTGCAAACGATAAAGCAACCAAACAACAAATCATACCATTATAACTTTGAAAAAACTTATCTTTCTCTCTCAACGCTACCCTCATCCTGTCTCTATAATTTCTCTCTAAATACTAACTTATATTTAAAATAGTTTTATATCTTATTTAGAAGTTGATATGTTGTTTACATTAATTATAAATCAAACTTAGTAAATTAGTTATATTTCATGTATCTAAACTCATAATTATGAATGACAGTAAACCAGATACTCATTCATTATATACTTTTCAAATCTAAATTTGTTTAAAATTTTTCTACATCTCGATTAAAATAGTGATTTTATTATATATGTTCGTCGCAAACTTGTTGGGTAATAGTACTCGATAAAAATCTGAACACTACAAAGTTAACTAAAATTAGTAAACATTCTTCTTTTTATGTCTATTTGAATCGTCTTGTTGGTTTATGGTAAATTGATATTTCTAATCTTAGACAAAGGCTGAGAAAGATATATATATATATATATATATATATATATATATATGAATTTTTATTATGTCTTTTTTAAATCTAAATTTGTTTAGAATTTTTCTACATCTCGATAAAATTGTGATCCATCGCAAACCTGTCGGGTAATAGTGCTCGATAAAAATTTGAATACTACAAAGTTATATATTAACTAAAATTAGTAAAAATAGTTCTTTTATGTCTAATTAAATTGTATTGTTGGTTTGAATCGTCTCATTGATTTATGGTAAATTAATATCTCTAAGGCCAAAGACGAGAAAGATATATTTACATTTTGAATATCTTTTTTCCCCTTTTTTTAGCTATATATTTATACATTAGATTCAATGTGATATGAATAATATTTTCTAGCAGGCATTAATCGAAGATTTTAGAAAAATATGAATGAAAGATAAAGAGAATTCCATATAGATATATTTATTAAATATACTCCCTCCATCCTCATTTTAAAGTCCCAATTGGGTGCTGACACGGAGATTAAGAAAAGCTGAAAAGGTGAAGTTAGTGGGAGAAAAGGGTAGTGTTAATGATATTGGGTTACTTTTGCTAATTATTGCATTTTAAGAAAACATCTTTACACCTTTATTAATTGAAATTGATTTATTTTTCATAGGTATTTTCGGATGTATTTAAATGTGTTTAATTAAATTAATATACGAACATTGTTTGAGAAAATTAAATATGCCAACACTGTTCGCCTAAATTAAAGATGGCAACATTGTACATCTGTAAATTAAATTGTGTTTTAAAGGAATTAAAACACGATTGAGAAAGTAAATCGTTTTTTTTTTGTGAAATTAAATGTGCAATTGAGGAATGAAATCGTGTTTTTGAGGAATTAATTGTGCAATTCACAAATTAATTCTTGTAAAGCTGTAAAAAAAGAATTGAATTAAAAAAGGAATGCAAGGAATCAAATGCAAAGAAGAATCCTGCAAGTACATTTTGGAGGCAAATACAATTCACTTTGGAGCCAAAACAGATTTTATTGACTAAAGTAAAGCTAAAATGTAATACCCCGGAAAATTTCTTCTGCGTTAAAAAATTAAAGTTAATTAAAATTATGGCTTTGCACGCCTAAGCTCCCGATTTTCAATTCTAAGACCAACGGTGAAATCCGTTGCAGAAAATAATTTCCAGAAGTCAGAGGAACGACTACTGTATTAGGGTTTTCACGGATGATAAAAATTTAAGTTCGAGAACCTCAGATCGAGAAACCGTCTGATTTTTACATTCACGAAATTGCGATACGAGTTCGCCCGAGAAAATTCGTTTTTATGATTTTTTTTCCGAACAAAATTCGGACTGTGATGTCCAGAACTTTGTTCAGTTTTTAAAAATTTATAAAATTTAAAATATACTTTCCGAGTAGGAAAAATATGTCGGAATTAATGGTCGAACCAGATTTCGACGAAAACGTGCCGAATACGTATTTTTATTGCCCGAGTTTTATAACGTCGTAACGAGTCGGAAAAACGGGATTTTTTGGAAAAAAATCCCATGTTGACCGACATCATCACCTTAGTTGTAGGATTTTTCCATTTTATATTGTTTCCCACTTTATGACTCACCATGTCATGAATTTTCTAATAATATTTTTGGGACACCTATTAAGTTGTAGAATAGTATTATATCCTAAAACTAAGTCATCTCTCTCCCTCCCTTCTCCCTCGTTCACGGCACACACACAATATCTCTCTCTCATTTTTTTCTTCATTCCTCCATTTAAGACACAAGGTTCCTTCAAGTTCTTGAGATCATATCTCATCACTCATCCGTCAAATTCCATTTTCTACTTCAATAATAATCAAGGTAATAAGCTAATCTATCTATCTATCCATGTAGAATATTTATTTCTTTAATTTCTCTATGACCGAAAATTTGGTAGATGGAATAGGATGATGAATTAAGTCTTAATTCATGTAATTAAATGGATAGAAATTAATCCCTATGGTTAATTGAAGAAAGAAATCAAAAGCCCTAATTCTAAGTGTAGACCGAAAGTTAGGGCTATGTAGTAGGATGTTTTAAGCCTAAAATTGATTGGATAAATAAGCTAAGATGGTGTTTAATTGATGATTAGTACAAAGAAGAAATCGATTCCCCTAAGATTTGATGAAGCACCGATTTTAGCTTAGGGTTTCACTTGGAATTCATAATCAATGGTGTAGTAGTATGATCAATGATTAAATTCATGTTGTAGTAATGTTAGAAATGAATTAATGGAGCTAAATAATGAAGAAATTCATCCCTCTAATTATTTTGGTTGAAACCGATTTTTAGTAGGAATTTAGGGGTTTGGTTGTAGTTGGTTTTAATTGATGTTTTGATAGTGGAATGATGTTCCTAATGATACTAGTTGATGTTGTGAATTAAATAGAATTTTTCTAAAAATATAATGAAATTTGTAAGAGACGAAAAATTGGAATTAAGTCAAGATTAAGTAACGAATTGAAGATATGAGATACGTATTAGTGAATCTCGATAGATGAGGAACCATATCGTAGAAGTTGAACGAATTCCGATAACATTGGAATTTTGGTAAGAAACAAAGTAACGATCATAAGTATTGATAAAAAGGGCGAATAAGGAAGGTAATTAGATAATAATGCTTATTAATGATTAAGGAACAACTTTGTAGTTGTCGATATTTGCATCCAAGAAGAAATGATATAAGTTGTAGTTGTAATCGAGAAGTTAGGTTTTGAAATGAGAACTTGATTTGGCTTAGTAAATGACTAGTTTGAATGACGAAGTTTTAATCGTCGTATTAGTAATCGAGAAATGAAAAGGGGTTCGTCGCGTGTGAGGTTACGTGTTGACTGTCGTGAGTCAGTAATTTCGTGTCAAAGATAGAGGATCGTCATAAGTCGAACCTAGAAAGCCGTGCACCGAGTTAACGAGCCTTAGGGTTAAACTCGGCAGTTTTTACGACGTTTCACGGAAACTGCAATATCTCCTAGCTCGCTTAACGAAATCGAGATCCGTAAATTGGAGAGTAAAATAGACATCCGTGGCTTTCTTTTGGTACAGGCACATCCCCTGTTTCGAGATCTCCTGTTCTGGGTGGACTTACTGATCTGAATAATAATTTCCGAGACTTAGTTTCTTAAGTTGAATTCTTTTCAACTTGATTTCTTTTGATCTTCTAAGACGTTATAAGCTATCGACTACCATTATTAACCGACCTCAGTGTCGAATAAGAACCCGAGCGAGTTTTAAACGAGAAGTGTACGAGTCTCGTTCCCATTTAACTGAAAGAATCTAGTTAAGCGTGCAAATGCCTAAAGCTTAAGAACTTAAAAGATTAATTTGATTTCAGTTTCGAATTCCATTTTCTCCTATCGACTCGACAACTTATCGTTGTTTTATTATTTGCGTTCCAAGGAGGAGAACGAGAATAGAAGACAGGACGGAAGACGGAAGTACGAGTAATAGTTCTGTAAACGAACGAGGTGGGCTTTCTAAAACCAAAACTACGTTGAATGCCGTTACTTGTGAAGTGATTTTATGCGAGCGTTGCTCGAAGGTGTTTACGTTTTGCTTTAATAAATGAGTATTAAAGTATTTATATGCGAGCGTTGCTCGAAAGTGATTACGTATTGTTTTTAATAAGTGAGTATTAAAGTTCTATCAGTGCTTTAATGAATTGTTTATGTGAATTCTATTATGTCTCTCTGCGTTAGTCCTCAGGTGCTAACCAGAGTATTGGATTCTGAGATAGCCCTCAGGCTGCTATCCAGATAATTACAACTAAACGATCAGATTCTGAGATAGCCCACAGGTGCTATCTAGAGGGACAGTTTCTAAGTTAGCCCTCAGGTGCTTTCCAGACGATCGGATGTGAGTTTAAAAACCCACAGTGTGTCATTTAGAAACTAAGCGTTCAGCAGTAAAAGTATTTATACAAGTGTTTATGAAAAGATGCATGATTTGATTTAATATTTGATAAGCACGGGCCTTTTAAAGAAAAACCCCGTTGCGTTACATATAAAATGTTTTCGGCAATGTGCCCACTAAGTACTTTTGTACTTAGCCCTGCATGTTTGTTTTTAAATGTGCAGCTTGAGCGACGAAGGCGGAGGAGGTTGAGTAAAGGTCGTCTTCAAAGAAGTAAAGTCAATTGAGCCTCGATTTCACATTCAATATGTGTTATCATTTTCTATGTTTTCCGCTGCCAATTCTGTAAACTAGTTTCAGTTAGTATATAACTTTAGAACTAAGTTTCATCCTTTGAACTTAGTCTCTTCTAAGAACAGTTATGTCGAGTGATCCTCCGTGATTTACTCTTTCTTTCACTAAGTAAAGTCGGTTCTCTTATTAATGTAAATCCTTTCAGTTTAAGTTGTTTACGCTTTAAACCTAGCTTTCACTGATCAAACTTTGTCGAGCGATCTTCCGATACCCACTCCCTTTTTATTCAATGAAGTCAAATTCATAGTAGTTTATGTTACAAATATCGTTTATTCAGTAGTTTTCCCTTTCTTTCTCGTTTCTTTATTCCAATCCCTAGTCGCACCCCGGCTTTGCCGTCCTTCGGGAAGTCGGGCTGTGACATGAAAACAAGCTAAAATTCATTAAACTAATGTTGGATATGTACATTGATGTGATCAAAATGTTGGAGGGAATTTTAAACAACACTTAAGCCTCAAAAAGTACAATAAATACACCATTTCACTTCCAAAACCTGCTCTCAAACACCATATACAGCAAAAATTCAGAATATTCAATACAATGTCACAAAGAGAAAAAATAAGGCCTAAACTATCCGAAGAAGGCAAAAATCTAATCGCACAGTAGTTATTTCAAAATTCCAACAGTGGCAAACTTCATTATGGTGCAAAACAGGAAGCTGCACACAAATTTCATGTTTGTTTGAGGACAATCTGGAGGATTTGGCAGTCCGTATTAGCTCAGCAAGCTTTGGGAGTACATGCACATCTACAATCAAAGAGTGGTCAGTATTACAAAAATAAAAAAATAGCTTGATGAGGACAAAATGAGGAATCTGCCTCTACTACAAAGAGCATCATTGAGAGTGATGGCAGATAACCTAGGTATTTGCAAATCTGTAATTCACAAGTGGGTGAAGGAGCATAAGCTTAAACCACATACCAATGCCATAAAATCATTTTTAACCCCTGAAAACAAGTTGTGCAAACTAAGATTGTAATACCCCGGATGTTTAATCTGTCATTAAAATAAAAAGTTAATTAATAATTAAGGCTTTGCACGCCTAAGTTAAGGATTTTCGATTCTAAGATTTACGGTGAAATCCATTTCTGAAAATAATTTCCAGAAGTCGATCGAACGACTACTGTATTAGGGTTTTCGTGTCCGATAGATTTTTCGTCCGAAAACTCAGATTGAAAAACCGTCGAACTTTACATTCACTTTTTCTTCGATACGAATTCACCGGAGAAAGTTAGTTTTTATGATTTTTCTGGGCAAATTTTAGACTGTCTAATCCCGACTTTTTCTCGGATTTTGAAAAACGAATTAGGTTTTCCGAGTATGTGATTTATTTCTAATCTAACAGACAAATTAGATTCCGTCGAATACGTAACCAACTAAGAAATTATTTCTCAACTTTTATAACGTCGTTTAAAACCCGGAAATGAGATATTTCCGTCTAATAAATCGCAACCAAATGACCCTTAACGACTCACCATCCTTAGTTGTTTGATATTTACACCTTTATGTATAGTAAAATGGTGAGTCATCATTTCTCTCCCTCCCTCTCTTTACCGCCACCACCATCAATCCCTCTCTCTCATTTTTCTTCTCATTTCCTCCATTAGAGTTCATCATCCAAGCTTTCTCAAAGCTCACAAGTCTCCTGTCTACCGATTAACTTCATTTCCGACTTCATATTCGGCAAGGTAAGAACATCGTCTACGTTATGAACCAAACACAAATCATTTCCCATCATTTTCATTTTTTTTCGAAACATAGGAGGTGAAGAAGCATGTTGATTCTTGTTCGATTCATGTTCTAGTATGTTTAGAATTAAGTTCTATAGATCGAATCATGAAGAAAATCATCCCCCTTTATTTTATGTAATTACCGATTTTTTTTGAAGATTTAGGGGTTTTTCGTAGTTCGATTTCTTTATTGTTTGATCAATGGATTCTTATTCTACATGTTGTTAATTGACTATATGAATTAATTTAGATTTTTCTAAAAATAAAAGTTGAAATATAAGAGATGAAGAATGGTTGATTTGATGAAGAAGATGATATGATATGCATGTTTTGTTTATGGAAATGAGATATAGGATGATTGAGGATGAATATATATTTATTTGGAATTTTTCTAAAAATAAATTGAAAAACGTAAGAGATGGAAATCTATCGATAAGTTGAAGCTCGTTAATGATATTAGAATATGGTTTACATATTAGTGATGCTCGTTAGATGATGATCGTTGTTGTAAAATTTGAACGAAAATGGAGAACGTAGGATTTTTGTTAAGAGACGAACAATCGACGATAAGTCGAGAATAGATAATAATTTAGGTTTGTGATTCGAACCTTTGATAATCTTGTTAGTTAATGAACGTAACCGTAAAGTTTGAACGAATTCTAAGAAGTTTGAAATTTCGTTAAGAGACGAAGAAACGAGATTAAAAGCCGATAGAAAAGTCGAATAAGGAAAACCTTTTTAATAATAATGATTGTTATTGATTGACGAACGATATTGTAGTTAACGACTTTTCCATCCGAGATACAAGATGTTATGAGTTATAGTTAAGAAACGAGAAGTTGATAAACGAAAATGAAATAAGAATTGAATTTGAAATTGTTTTGGTATAGTAATTGGTTAGTTGGAAATGACGAGGAAATGCTCGTCGTTTGTTTAATCAAAAGACGTGAATGTGAACCTGATTAAGGGATATTGCATGTTGACTTTATTGAGGTGGAAATTTCGTGAAAATAAAATTGGAATAGTATTGATCGAATCTAGGGAAACGTGCATCGAGATTTATCGAGCATTAGGGTTTCGCGCGACTGTTTTGCGACGTTTCACGGAAACTGTCATAACTTCTAGCTCGCTTAACGAAATCAAGATCCGTAAATTGGAGAGTAAACTAGACACCCATGGCTTTCTTTTGGTATAAAATTCATCCCCTGTATTAATATACTCTATTCTGTACGAACCCCAAAATCACTGACTTGTGCAGTAAGTTTCCAAAGCCTAGTTTCCTAAGTTGAATCCTTTTCAACTTCGTTCCTTGTGAACTTTTAAGTCGTTATAAGTTATCAACATCCATTATCTACTGACCTAAGTGTTGAGTAATGAGCCGAGTCAGTTTGTAGACGAGAATTGATCGAAGTCTCGTTTATTAGTTAATCATAAGAAAGTAGTAAAGTGCAAAAGCCTAAAAAAGACTAAACCGATTTCAATTTCCTGTTTCTTTTATCGTTACGTTCAAGTTGCTTAAGTTTGTTTATTTATGATAAAAGGAGGAAGTCAGCACTGAGGATAGGACGGAAGACCAGAGACGGAAGCTCGAATAGTAGTTCTGTAATCAGTAAGGTGGGCTTTTCTATATACGAAATAAAATGAGCAATGCTCGAAAATCTTTGTTTACAAGCTTTGATAATTATGTTTTCAACGTGATAATCAGTGCATAAAATGATTTGTTTTTATGTGAGTTCTCTTGTACCCTTCTGAGTTAGCCGACCTGCTATCCAGAATTATTAGTTAGCCGACTTGCTAACTAAAACGATCGAACTTTGAGTTAGCCGACCTGCTATCCAAAGTTAGTGTACACAGTAGCCGTTGTATGTGGAATCCTATTGAGGGGTGGCCAGCCACGGTGATAATTATTGGGCAAGATTGAACGTAACATATGAGAAAAATGCTTGCGCAAGCTATGTTGTGAAAATGAGAAAGAAAATGTTTAGTAGACACGGGCCTTTAATGAAAAACCCCAGTGTGCTACAGAAATAAGATGCCTGATTATCTATATTTATGTTATGTTTTCGGCAACGTGCCCACTAAGTGCTTTTGTACTTAGCCCTGCATATGTTTTATAAAATGTGCAGGTTGAGCGACGGGAGCGGCGGTGGTTGATGTTGAATTAAGAGTTGTAACTAGAATAAGAACTTGTTTCAAGCTTTACGCTTTCCGCTGCCAATCTCTTTTGAAGTTAATGTATCTTTCTGTTGAGTCTAAACCCCGTACAATGAATTCGGTTCCTTTTGAACAACTTGCCGAGTGATCTTTCGAGATCAACTCTTTCTTTTAATGAAGTCTTGTTCATAGTAATTTATTCTGTTATTAATGTTTGTTATTTCATTCATTCTTATTCATCCCCCTTCTTCCCCGCTTCTTTAATCCAACCCCTAGTCGCACCCCGACTTCTGCCGTCCCTCGGGATTTGGGGCTATGACAAAGATGGAGTCTAAGTCATCTTTGTCCACAAAGTGAGGCTGGTTTTTTCAAATTCCAGACCATGTTCAATACCATATACATTGATGAAAAGTGGTTTTACTTATAAAAAACAAGGACAAATACTACCTTCTCCTAGGTGAAACTGATCCACATAGGACCTGTAAATCCAAAAGATTCATTCCCAAAATAATGTTTAACTGTGCAGTGACCAGGCCAATAATAGATTCAAGTGGCAAGGTTTTGTTTGATGGAAAGTTTGGAATCTTTTCATTCATCACAGAGGAACCAACGTAAAGAAATTCCAAGAACAGATCAAAAGGAACCATGGAAGTGAAACCAATCGCAGCAGTCACAAAGTCAATCATAAAAGATAGCTTACTCAATCAGGTAACTGACATAATCTGCATTCCAGCAGTCACATAATCTGCATTTCAGCAGTCACAATACCAATTTCAGCAATTCAAACTTATTGCTATCAGAATATGCATACAGACATTCATCATTTAGCACTGCATCCTTTTTTGATGCAGATGATACCAATATTCAAAGCTAAGTGGCTAGCATGTTTAAGCAAAGACATATTCATCCAACAAGATAATGTCAAACCACACATAAAACCAGATGATCTAGATTTTCTAGCAATTTCACAAGTTGATGGATTTAATTTCCAATTAGTGTGGCAGCCATCAAATTCTCCAGACACCAATGTAAATGATCTAGGGTTTTTTAGAGCTATACAATCCCTTAAGAATCAAAAACCCAAAAATGTTGAAGAACTACTCCAAAATGTGAGGATTGTATATGAAGAGTACTCACCAGAGAAGTTAAATCATGTGTTTCTTACTCTACAAGGCTGCTATAGAGAGATAATTAAAGTTAAGGGAGACAACAAGTACAGAATTCCTCACATGAATAAGGAAAAACTGAACAGGATGGGACTTCTACCTGAATGCATTGAAGTGGAAGAGGAGCTTGTAAGAGAAAGCTTAGAATTCATAAACACCCAAACAACTAAAGGGAATGCAAGGTACAGGATAGTTGATCTAGTTCAAGGAATGCAACAAGTGGGAATCCAAAAGAAAGCTTAGAATGCATATGGTCTGTTTTTTGCTCAAGTTTATAGGGACAAACATTGTGATCCATCTTTTTGTGGTGTTTGGAATGTAAACTGTTTTGATTTACTGTTTTATTTGCTCAACAAATCTCAGCAATACCTTTTGCATCATTGACTTTTATTTAACCCTTTACACTTCCTAAATCAACCTCCAAAATTAGATGATTTTAGTGGTGGTATCATTAAGAAAAGCATAGGATCAAGGCAGCAAGTTGTTCATGCATCACAGTTTCAATCACATGAATGCACAAAATTCCTATTCAAGCAACATCATCATAGGAATTCTCAAACACACAATTCTCAACTCACGGAATTCTCAATTCAAGCAACATCCCTCATTTCACAAAATTCACAGATTCAAGGCAATCATTTATTTCACAGAATTCACAGATTCAAGGCAACATCATAAAACCCTCAGAATGGACAAAATTCCTGTTCAAATTCAATTCAGAATTCATCACAATTTCATAGAGATCTAGGCATCATCACAGGAATTCACAAATTTCATCATAACAGGAATTTGCAGATTTCATGAGCACAGGAATTCACATGTTCACAATTTCTCAAAATTAACCAACACATCAACAATGACATCACCAGCCGTCCCCCTCAAAGTCAAGAAATAAGAAATTCATCACCTGATTCAGAGGACTAAGGCAGCTTCCATCTCCTTCCTTTTTTTTATGAAATTTTGCGCATTCACTAAACAGGAAGTAGTAGGGATCTGTAGGTAACATCTTCTCCACCATCTCTTCTAAAGCGGCTCCCGGACATGAAGGGGTTTCCGGCACTAGAAAATCAGAACTCTCAGAAGGTGGAGTCGAAGAAGAGAGACCGACTATAGTATCGAAATTCTCCATAACAGAATGAGGAATCTCAGAATCGACCATCTCTTCTAAAGCGACACCCGGAGATGATAGAGTTTTTGGTATCGAAAAATTAGGAAAATCAGAAAGGTGGAGTCGAAGAAAAGAGACCGACTACAGTATCAAAGATCTCCAATCCAGATGGGGGAATCTCATAATCGACCACCATTAGTGAGCTTTCAGGCACCACGCACCAGGCACCAAAATCGTTCAATTTCGCCGGCGTCATAGAATCAAATATGGTTTTAGGGACCAAATCGATAGAACTGAACTCCATTTCAGAGGAATTCTTCATCGAAGAGAGCAATGTATCGGAATTTCAGAGATGTCGGCGGTAGAATTATGGGTAGATCTAGAGTTTGGATGCACGAGATCAAGAGCAATCGAAGAAGGGAGATGGAATCAGCACGACAAACACAAACAATGGAGGAAAATGGTGATGCCGGCGGTAGAATTAATGGTAGATCTAGGGTTTCGATGAAGCTCTTCCAGAGAAATCGAAGAAGACTTATGAGGAATGAAAACGGCAGAGTATGAACTCGAAGAAGAGAGATAGAAACAGTTGGAAGGATATGGGCCACAAGGTTAGATTTTAGGGTTTGGGTGAGATTTTTAATTAAATTGGGTACAATAATTAGCATGAATAATTAGGGATTTAATTAACCTTTGTTTAAGTTTTGAATATTTAATTAGTGGCAAAGGGAAGTAGATAAGAAAAAGAAGGAAGGGTAGTAATGTCCAAAAAGCAGAATGAGACTTTAAATTAGGGATAGTTTTTTAAGAGCAAGTGAGACTTTAAAAAAGGGACGGAGGGAGTATTTATTTAGTTTTCATAGCGATTTTCGATTACAAAATTTCTATTGGTTTCTTAAATGCTAATTTGCTTATTGTTGCTTTAAGTTTAATTATTTGTGCTACTTATAGGCTAACTTACAAAATAATTTTACTTTTCATATTTATTAAACATATAATTAATAATGAAAATGAGTTATATAGTTTATATTTAGAAATTGAGAATATATATCTATTAAAAATTGAGGTATAGTATATAATATTAATATTATGAATTAATAATACACAAAGCTTTAAAGAAGTGCGAAAATAGAGATAAAGGTAGTAATAATAAATATACATGAGGCATTAGAAATTATTATATGAATATAATAAGTAATATATGTGTATTATTATGAATTAATAATGTAAAAAGTACCAGAATAAAAGAAAATCAAAACGTAGCACCGATGAGGGAGCACCATTTATTTTCCTATTGTTAATTAATTTCAGTATCAACGAGACCAATATCGATATTATTCCATGAAGGAATTTCTCTTCAAAATTAAATAGATAAGTATTTCACATATATAAGAATTTATAATTCATCTTTTGATAAATTAAATCTAATCACAATATCGTATAAACAACAATTATATCGATATTTTTCATTTAATTCACATACTATGAACAAAGGAATTTCAAACTAGCCATTCTTCCCTTGTAATTTGAAATTTTAACCATAGCCATTATTTTTTAAAATTTTAGCCATTCATGACCTTTCTACGCTTCATTCTTTTTAATAATTACCAACTATGCCAAGAACAAAAAAAAATTGTTACTTTATTACTTTTCATCATACTCTTCACTTCTCCTAATAAGTAAAACAAAGTCATCTCCAAGAGACTTTGTTCATGCTCTTACAACAAAGGTAACATTCGGCTCTTCCGTTTATTTCAAGTTATCCTCCTTGTTTCAACCTTTTCTTGAATAATTTGGAGTCACGTTTTTCTCACATGTCTATTTGTTTCTTCCATTCCTTTCGTACATATTTACTTTATTTTATCAAAATTTATTTCATTTCTCTCGAAGGAAATTCTTATCGGTCTTTAAAACAAAGATCGACTTTGCCGAGTCGTTGTTCATGTCAACATACGCATGTGACATTTATCAATAGAAGTCCTTCTCGTGTTGTGGATCTCCTTTCGAAATCATTTGGAATAACGTTTTTTAAAAACGTCTAAGTTCTCGAAGAATCGGAAAGATCTTAGGTTTTTCGTCTACATTCTCAATAACCCGGGAAAATTCCTAGATTCCTTCTAGGTTCTCATGCCATGGTAAAATAATAGAAACTATCGCGCAAATAATTTCACATAAGATAGTACTTGTACTATCACTCAATCACATAAAGTATAAAAATTTTACTTCCATAAAATTCTTAATTTCGGAACACAACTCATTCTCATTCTCAATTTCATTGCATACTTTTTCATAAAATCTCTTATTAAAAGAAATCATATTATTAAAATTCTTTCCTTTTCCTCGTTGAGTCGACGTAGCGGGCGGTTGAGTTGACATCTATGTTCTCAATCTTAGCTTTAGAGTTTAACTCTTATCTTATACTTGGAAAGACGACTCTGATCCAGAGTATACACAAATACCGTGTCTTATGACTCGATATAGAGTACAAACGAATACTCTATATTATTACTCGAAGGAAGACTTGTATATATATATCACTCTGTGATATTACTAGAAGGAATGACTCATACTAAGAAAGAATGACTCATAACCAGAGCAGGAAACAAACTACTGCTCTTATACCACTCTGTCACAGCCCCAAATCCCGAGGGACGGCAGAAGCCGGGGTGCGACTGGGGTTGGATTAAAGAAGCGGGGAAGAAGGGGACTAACTGAACATACATACATAAGAGACAACATACAAACTATGAACAAAGCTTTATTTACATAAAGGAAGAGTTAAACTCAAAGGATTACACGACTGAAAGTACACGGTAGATAAACTAAGTTATAAGACCGATCTTAGTCTACAGTGATTACATATATGTTCATCAAAATACTAGAGTTTTGCAGCGGAAATGTGATTCATACTAACTAAAGTCTTCCTATGACAACTTTATTCAACCGTCGCCGCTTCCATCGCTTCAACCTGCACATTTAGAAAACATATGCAGGGCTAAGTATGAAAGTACTTAGTGGGCACGTTGCCGAAAACATAATTCATAAGTATATATAATCTGGCATTTTATAACCGTAGCGCATCGGGGTTTTGTTGAAAAGGCCCGTGCCTACTAAACATTTTCTGACTGATTTCTATAAGGCAGCTTGCGCAAGCATTTTTAGAGTATGTTATGTTCAATCTTGACCCAAGCTTATTTACCGTGGCTGGTTACCCCTCAACAGGATACCACATACACCACAGGTTACAAAGTGCACTAACTCTGGAAAGCACTTAGCAGCTAACTCAGAGCCGATCGTTAGTTAACCTAGTTAGATTAACTCTAAAAGTCTGGAAAACCCGAAGGTTAACTCAGAAATCTGGTAAACCCGAAGGTTAACTCAGATAGGTACAAGAGAACTCACATAAAATAGTTGAAACAGTTTATGCCAAGATTATCACTTTGAAAACACAATTATCAAAGCGATAAATAATACTTTCGAGTTGTGGAAAAACCCACATTTTATTTGATATAGATAAAAGCCCACCTTAGCGTTTACAGAACTAAGTACTAGCTTCCGACCTCCTGATCTTCCGTCCTTTCCTTACTGTTGGCTTCCTCCTTCAACGTAAAATAATAATACTTAAAAACGATTCGTAAAAGAATAATCGATCAAAGAAACTCGAAAAAGGTTTTAGTCGTTTCATTCTTTAGGCATTTGCACGCTTATTAGATTCATTTTACTTAAACGGGAAAGAGACTCGTACAAATCCCGTTTAGAGCTCGAAAGGTCTAATACTCGACTCTTAGGTCAGTAGAGAGGTTAGTCGGTAACTTAATACGACTTAAAAGATCAAAAGGAACTAAGTTGGAAAGAATCAACTTAGGAAAAATTACGTTTTAGTTCATTAAACGACTTAAGCAATTTCTCGCTTAACTAAACTTCTTCACTTGAACGGATAAGAGATAAGATCTCGACTGGTTTTATCACTCAAGGCCCTGTACTTGACTCTAAGGTCAGTGGGAAGATAGTCGTTAGTTATTACGGCTTAAACGATCGAAAGAAACTAAGTTGTGAACGAAACAACTTAGAAAAAAAATGAAACTGAAATTTCACTGCACAATACAGAAACTCTGGGGACTGCCCAGAACAGGCGATCTGGAAACAGGGGATGAGCCCTGTACCGTTGGAAAGTTTGGGATGTCTAGTTTACGCTCCAATTTACGGATTACAAATCCGATAAACGAGCTAGAAGTTATTACAGTTTCCGGCGAGGGCCGCAAAACTGCCGTGATAACCCTAGTTGCTCGATAGATTCGACGTATAACGTCTTAGGTTTGTTCTAAGCTCTCGAATTCGATTTCTTTAGAAACTGGACCCTCAAGGCAGTCATCACGTATTCCCGTACGTGATGAACTCCTTCTCAAAACTCGTCCAATAGCACGATGTTCTAAACGTCGGCTTTTAACTAACAAGTACTAAACCACCAAGTTATTCACTTCGCGTTCTAGTTCACGACTATCAATATAGCTCATATTATACTAGCTCGAAAGCTCATGACATCAACTACAAAGTTGTTCTCAAGTCCATCATAGACAATAATATCAAATTAGAATTCTCATTCGACTTCTCGGTTATTAGTTACGACTAATTGTTTGTCTCTTACGCGATTTTCAAAGTTGTCGGATTCCGTTCAAATTTTACGACATTAAACTACATCTAACGTGAATCACTTTCATGCATGCAATCATTTCATAACATCACTATATTTCAACTTATAACGTGTTCTTCGTCTCTTACATTCCGATAAACATTTTTAGAAAAATCTAATTAAATTCCCATAATCAATTAACATCATTTGCAACATAATTCCATCATCAATTCATCAATTAAATTCAACACATGGAAACCCCTAATTCTACTATAAATTTCGGTATTTATATAAATACTAAGAGAGTGATTTTCTTCTCCAATTAACATCATTTATCCACTAATCATCCTATTATATCAACAATTAATCAATTGCAAATCCAATTTCATCTAACATGCATAAATCCCCAAATCATACTCAAACCCTAATCAAATTTCACAAAAACATGGGGCTTTCGATTCATCTTTGTTCTAATCACTAATTAAACATATCTTAAGCATGAATTTATCATTAATTGAAGAAAACCAAAATCCTACTAATTAACCCTAAATTTTCGGTATTAATATAGATATTAGGGTTCTTGGTTTTGCTCAATTCTAAACCCTAATTAACCTATCTAACATATCCAATTTCATTAATCCAAGATTGAATCATCTATTTCATAACTCTAATTTTCGATCCAAAGAAGAAAATGAAAAGAAGAAGAAGATGGTTGGATAGAAATATGGAGGAGAAGATTACCTTGCTAATTAATGAAGAAAGTGTTAAGATTGGATGGATCAAGACTTGTGTGTTTCTTCTTGGAGTTCTTGAAGGTTTCTTCAATGGAGGATGAAAGATGAAGATGAGAGAAGGAGGAGATGGTGCTGCCGTAAATTATGGTGTGGGAGGGAGAGATATGGATTTAAATTGTTAACTTAGGTTATAAGGTATGATAGGTGTAAAGTAGGAATAGTATAGTAATAGGTGTCCCTTATTAAACTATATAAAACACAAAAAATCTAACTAAATGAGAGAGAGGTCGGCTGGACCTAAAAAGAAATAAGGAATATCCCGCTTTTCCGACTCGTTACGACGTTACGGAAAAGGACGTACGAAAAACGTTGCTTGGTACAAAATCGTCGCGATTCGATTCGACCTAAAATTTTAACGTATGAAACTTAATTGGAAAATAAATTTATAAAATTTATTTTGACAAAAACTCGGGATGACACAGTCCGAGTTTCGTCCGGAAAATCATAAAAACGAACTTTCTCGGGCGAGTTCGTATCGCGATTTCGTGAATGTAAAAATCAGACGGTTTTCCGTTCTGAGTTCACGAACTAAAAACTTTTCGTACGCGCTAACCCTAAATACAGTAGTCGTCTAGCTGACTTCCGTAATTTATTTTCGGAAACGGATTCGACCATTAGTCTTAGAATTCAAAATCGTAAACTTAGGCGTGCAAAGCCATTTATTTAATTAACTTTAAAAATTTTAGATCGTAAGGAATTTCCGGGGTATTACATCCTACCCCCCTTGCGAAAAATTTCGTCCCGAAATTTGCTTACCCTCTATAAACAGCTTGGAGTACTTCACACTCAATTCTTTTCCGAATTCTCACATGGTTTCCTCTTGCCTGTGATGGTCTTATAACGCTATTACTAATCGTCTGGACTTGCTCCTTATCCTTTGCGCTCTTCAATCCAAGATCGTTTTTAATCTTTCCTAATAACTTAAGTCGGTTTCTAGAACGACGTCTTGCTGATAGAACCTCGTGCATAAAAACGAATATATATTTCTTTTCTCGGAATGAGATATACTTAAAATAAGTATTTCATAAATTTGGCGGTTAAGCCATAACTATTCGTATTGGAAACTATCTTTTCCAAGTCATTTGCTAATTATATAAATCTTTATCGAAGTCTTAACTTGACACGAAACTAATGTTTCTCATTAACGGAGAAATCTTAAGGAGCTTTTATTTTCCTTCTCGATTATTAAGTTCGCATTGTCGTATATACTTAAGACTCTTGTCTTCTTTAAAACTCGTTTTCTTCTGACTCGAATCTATCGAATGATCTCGATCATTTCATTGACCGCATCTGGTCCTAAATTTTTGTTTTATCCTTCCTTATAACAATAAGGCAGCCATGTAAATCTTTTCCTTCTACAAGGTCTCGTAAGTCGTAATACCTATCGTAGCTTAATAATTATTTTTACAACAATTCGGTTGTTGGCTACGTGTTCTTCAATTCGCTCTTTGGCTAATCTTATCGTTCTTAGCATAGCAACGAGTATCTGAATCGGTTTCTCGGATTATCCATCCAACTGGAGGTGAGAAGCGGTACTAAAGTTAAGTTTGGTATCTAACTTTTTTGCCTTATGACCTACAAACATCTCGTTGTCATCGGAATTACTAAGTCCACTCTTAAATTTCTATCACAAACTCATTGCTTCAGAGTCGCTGTCTGGTTTATCCATTCTTATCCTTAGTCGAGGCTTATCCATTGACTCGTCCTTTCTCTAGATACTTATAATCTTTCTCGCAATTTGGTATAGCTACTCGTGCCGCTATTTGCCCTGCGATCGATGCTGATGTAGCATGCATTTTTTTTTATATCCATCTTCTCGAATCCTCGTATAGACGTTTCTTTTCCGATGAAAAGATACCTAAACTTAGTTGGAGTCTTACGACTCAGCGTGTCTATTCTTACTCTTAACTTTACCTAGATGGTAATTATTTTCACAAACGTAATATCTTACTAGTTCGAGCCATCTCCTTTGTCTTATGTTAATTCCTTTGCTCGAATACACGCTCCAAATTTTGATGATCTGTGAAGATCTCATCCCTTACACCATATAGATGGTGTGTCCAAATTTCATTGCATGTACTACGGCTGCAAGCTCTAAGTCGTGGGTTGTACACTCAATTTCCTGAGGTTAATGTGTCGTGAAGCGTAAGCTATCACTCTCTCATTTTGCATTTATACCATCCTAACCTATTCTTTGTAGCATTGGTATCTACCTCGTATTCCTTGTCGTTTCTGGGAAGGCTGAACCTGGGTAATGGTCAATTTTTCCTAGAACGTCTGCGTTCCTATTCCACAATTGTCTGTACATTTATTCTTTTCCTTCTATGTAGTTGCGCCATAAGTCTTAGTAATCACCGAAAATTCTCAAGTGTCCATTAGCACTTCTTTTCAATGATAACTGTCCGAATCTAAGAAACTCCTTATTTCTTTTGGACTAGTAACCGGCTTCCATTTAAATACTGCCTCTACCTTAGCAGGAATCTACCTTAACATCTTCTATCGACAATCTATATTCAAGAAACATTACTTCTCCATTCGAGCTTGCTCTTACTAAATTTGGCATCTAACTCCCGACTCTATGCGTTCTAGCACTATTCGCAAGTGTTCTTCGTGTTCCTACTCATTCTTAGCGTGTGTGAAATTGTCGTCTAAGGATACTAAACAAATTCTTTTCTAAGTCTAGGTGAAAAATTCTATTCATGTGGTTCATGAATACTATGGAGCACTAGCCAACTAATGGCATAACTAAGCATTTGTAATGGTTTTATCTGGTTTGAAAGAGAATTTTGGGTATATCACCAGTTTATCCTTTAACTAAAGATGCTTAGACCTTAAGTCTATCCTCACGATTGTATTTGTTTTCTTTTTAAGCTTATCAGGGGTCTTATATTCTCATAAAAGAATATTTATTTTTAAGGGTTATCTTATTTAACCTTTGACAGCTTATATACAATCTCACAGAATCATCCTTCTTTGATGATGAACATCACAAATATTTTCCATGGTGAAAACGTTTGTCTAAAGAAAATCGTCATCTAACAACTCTTGCAGTTGGATCTTAAGCTCCTCTAACTCCCTTGATACCATTCTACATAAGGCCTTTAATTTGGGGGCTGCTCGTAGTTCTAAGTCGATCGTGAAACCTACACGACAATCTGGTAGTAACCAGATATTTCATATAATTTTGTAGGTTCTCTACTCGAGGTTTTTTTAAAAGAGATTTTTCTCTCGTTGTCGAGAATCGTGGTAATTCTCAAACAACTAGTCTTTTCCTAAATTTATATATAGTATATTTTATTACTTCTCAATCGATTGCTATGTTCTAACAGAAAGACCCTAAATTAAATTCTATGCTCAACGAAACTAAGGGAATAATTCTCTAAGGTCATCAACACTCCCTAAAGCGTAGTTGTTCTTATTTCAAGATTAGAGCGTTCTAGTCTTAGTCCTATAGTGTCAGAGGGTACTAGTCAAATGAATATAATGCTCTAGTATGGTCAATAGGTACTAGAAAACTGGTATAAAGTTCTAGTCCGGGTCAACAATTTTTGACAGGGTAATTTTATAAGGTTCGTCCAATACCTGCCAGATCTTCCTTTCCTTTACTATGCCCCTCCTGCCTAATCATGTAAGCTCCCGCATTCTGTTGTGGTTGTAGCAGTTGTGGCTGTGACTGAAGTTGAGCTGTAATCAGTGGTTGAGGCTGGCCGTACTGAAATGGGTACTATCATTTGAAACAGCATTGGGCAGTCATTACTCATATGTCCCAACATTCCACAGTTAAAGCATCTATCCATGGTCTCTAGACATACACCCTCAGGCTCGTTATCACATCCAGCACACGCAGAAACTCCCTGTTTCTGTTTAGCCGCTTGCCTCAGTTCTGGGCAATTTTTCTTAACGTGTCCCTTATGCAAACAATTGTAACAAACACTAGATTTAGCTAGACATATCCCGGGGTGTTTCTTACCACACTTAGGGCAAACTGGAGAAGGGATCTTTTCTCTAGTATTTCTCTGAGTTTGGAGCTGATCGTGCTGGTTAATTCCATTTGCCGTCAGTGGTTCCGGGCAGTTTCTCCTAATATGTCCCTTATGTCCACAGTTGTAACAGTTGTCAGTGCCTACCTGACATATGCCAGAGTGCGATTTATTACATTGGAGGCAAACATGAGTGTTAACCCTTACTGTGCGATTTCCTCCCAGATTTTCATTTCTTTGCTGCCCTTGCAGCTGTCCTAGTGGATTGTTACTCTTGCCCGGACCGGTTTGTTCATTCCTCTGTGGATTATTCTTTTGCCCTGCTTTCTTTCCATAGTTACTTCCTTTTCCTCGCTGGTGGAAGCCTTGCCTACTCCTATTCTGTTTCCCTTGACTGTTGTGGCGCGGGTAGCACTCACTGCTACTTCCTTCCCATTTCCTTTTTCCCTTATGGTTAACCTTATTGTTGGGAAGATTTTGGGTTGAGGTCTGGTTTGGTGCCGGTGTGGACCTTACTATCTTTTCCTTACTAGGCACTACTGCCTCTATTTCTCGAACTCGTTCTAGTAATTCGGCATAACTCAATCCCTCCTGTCTGGCTACTGTTATTCCCAGTTCATACTTAAGTTCTCCCTGAAGCTTCCTGGCTATTTCCTCCTTAGTCTCGACTTGATCGGTTACATATTTTTCATAATATGCCTCCTTAAAACCATTCTAGGTGGTTAGAGCCGCTTGTTTTACCGGCATAAGTCTCTGTCTAGTCTTCCACCAATATTTAGCTGGTCCGGTTAGCTGATACCCAGCGCATGCTAGACGCTCCTCATCACTAAGTCTAATTGGCTCAAAGATTCTCTCCATAGAACGTATCCATTGTTCGGCCTCACTTGGATTGCTAGATCCATCGAAATATGGTGGTTTACTTCCGAAGAATAAATCCTCAATGCTATGACGTTGTGGAGATAGGGGTAGTGAAAAGGTTGCTGGGTGTTTTTGCCTTTCCCCGCTTATACGTTGTTCTTGACCTCTATCAGGTCCTCTAGGATTTTCAGGTCCTCTTTGATCGTTAACAGCTCTCAGCGACATTTTAAAACTATAAGATACAAAATTTTTCTTATTAGCACTTGTTTTTTTTTTTTAAGCCTTCATTTTCTCACTAACCCTTTTCTTTTCCCACTTAATACTTTCACATAAACAAGAATAACAAAATAACTTTGACTCTATTTCTCTCAACTTTTAACCTCCAAGGTTAATTTAAACTCTCATTACACAAGTTTCGTTTGATATTCTGGTTTAGTTATATGATTCATAAGAAACTTCTTGTGACTAAAACCCTCTCATGGATCATGTATATTACATACATACATCAAAAAGATTATGTTAGTTTTGCCTTCAACAAGGACTTATACTAATTAGACTACAACGAGTCTAAGCTAGGCTAACTGCCTACGTGTACAGAATGCACTAACATATTGCATTATCGTACTACTGGAAGTAATAGAACGGAAACGATTCATAAAATTTCGTATCTGATGGAGTACTACAAAACTATCTAGTTACTGATCCGACTATGTACATAACAAAAGGCTACTATACTACTATGCATTTCTGACGTCTTGGTCAACAAACTGCGGTCAAGTTACCACTGCCAACTATGGCCTAATCCTCCTCGGGGTCCTCGTCCGGATCCTCGTCCAAATCCTCGTCAGTGTCCTCTTCCGGATCCTCATCCGGGTCCTCATCCTCTGACTCTGAACCGAAAGCAAACTGGAGTGCCTTGTCAACCCTCAAAGTAGTGCCATCTGCAAGTGTAAGTGATGGTGGTGCAGGCACATCTAAAACTGTCATCTCTGAATCTGAAACCAAGTAGTCCCAGCAGGTCGCTAATGCCCGCTTCTTCAGAGGCAGCAGGTGGTCGGGAAGTAAACCGGACTCGTACTCCTCTCTGGAATGGACCCTGGACGGTCCTGCCTCAAACTCAGCCCGAACTCTGGCCAACTCCGTGCAAATCTCATCAAGGGGTCTGTATGAGGATGGTAACTGTAACAGGGCGGTAAGCCCTGCGTCTGTGTCTAAATACTCTGGTCCTGACTGAAATGGTCCCTGAACTCTCATGGAAAGCTCATGCTGAAAAGGAGCGGGTAACCCTAGGCCATCTGCTGTCTCTGCAACTAACTCCCCTGTATCCACACTAGGTACCATCACTGAAGGGATCTCCAACTGTGCAATCATCTCTGGACCTATCTCATCATGCTCTGACTCTGAATCTGCCGGAAAGTGAGTGTAGGGAGGATGCGCCTGAACAGGATATGCTGCTATGTGTCTGCTCTCGAAGAAACGCCTATGTACCTCCAAAGCTAATTCGTTGTATTCACCTGTCGGCTCTATATCGTCGTCAAACATCCCAAGGTAGTACCACGCCGTATCGTGTGCCCAACCACGCCATTCCTCTGGTAGACGTCTAACCAAGTCAAGTATAGCCTGACTCTCAGGGATAGTATGCCGGACTGGATAATAAACTGACGAAAAGTAACTAATCCTATGTCCTACGTCGTGTCTCGGGTTTGCCTCAAAATCTCTATACCTACCCAGTAACTGATCTGCCCAAGTACGCTGTGGCGGGGACTGACTCTCCGAAGCCGCGTCACTACTGGAAGCCATCCTACAAGTTTTTTTTTTTTTTTAAGAAACACGGATCAGTAACGGTAAGATGATATCTTATCTTACGGAAAATCTTAAATTGCAAAATGAATATTCCTTATTCAATTGTAATATTACCACACTTAATCTAACAAACTTATCTTAAACATCTAGCAATTTCACAGAAAATTGCTCTCGTACCCACAATATATAGAAATAAAATTTCAAGATTTTATTCCCATTTCTTATCCTATTCTTTTAATTTCTTACTTAAATTCCTTATTATTTTCTTTCATTAATCCTTATCTCTTCCTCAAGGAAAAATTTCTTATTGATTCTCATTTATTAAAACAAAGCACGTATACTTTGTTCATGTTACTTATGCAAAAGTAACATTCATTTACAAAAGACTTTGTCGTTTACTACTCATAATACTCATACGTGTCGCATTCTTCACTCAAGGACGAAGTATATATATATATAAAAAAAATTCTAAAAGGGAAATGGAATATATCCTAAGAATAACTTTTTAGAACATAGGTTCTAGTCGTCGTCGCTAAAATCGAGCGATCGTTGGAAATTTAATCGAGCTCCGTGCTTGACTCCTAATAGTAAAACAATTCTCTTTGCAAAGTTCGAACAAGGCGAACACTACAAAAATGAAACGAAAGAAAAGGAATGACGTTGTTACATGTTACTTATACGCAAGTAACATTCGTCTCTTTAAACCACTTATACCATACTAAAAAGGTTTTGCTAGCGGGGCATAAGACCCATATTACTGAGTTTCTTATTATGTGGGTTGATCAAGTCCACATAACGGTCCCTCAATCACATGGAACTTCTGTCTCGCTCTGTCGTTCACTTCATACAGAATTTACTTTCCTAAATCGAGTAGCAATTTCTCGAATTGCACACACAACTACTTCTTAAAAAGAAATTTTTGAAAACTTTCCAATTTAGCTCGGAATACTCAATCTTCTCGAGGAAGATACAAATTTTAAGCTAATCGAATACTTGAACGGCTCCTAATAAGTAAAACAAAGTCATCTCCAAGAGACTTTGTTCATGCCCTTACAACAAAGGTAACATTCGGCTCTTCCGTTTATTTCAAGTTATCCTCCTTGTTTCAACCTTTTCTCGAATAATTTGGAGTCACGTTTTTCTCACACGTCTATTTGTTTCTTCCATTCCTTTCGTACATATTTACTTTATTTTATCAAAATTTATTTCATTTCTCTCGAAGGAAATTCTTATCGGTCTTTAAAACAAAGATCGACTTTACCGAGTCTTTGTTTATGTCACCATACGCATGTGAAATTTATCAATAGAAGTCCTTCTCGTGTTGTGGATCTCCTTTCGAAATCATTTGGAATAACGTTTCTTAAAAACGTCTAAGTTCTCGAAGAATCGGAAAGATCTTAGGTTTTTCGTCTACATTCTCAATAACCCGGGAAAATTCCTAGATTCCTTCTAGGTTCTCATGCCATGGTAAAATAATAGAAATTATCGCGCAAATAATTTCACATAAGATAGTACTTGTACTATCACTCAATCACATAAAGTATAAAAATTTTACTTCCATAAAATTCTTAATTTCGGAACACAACTCATTCTCATTCTCAATTTCATTGCATACTTTTTCATAAAATTTCTTATTAAAAGAAATCATATTATTAAAATTCTTTCCTTTTCCTCGTTGAGTCGACGTAGCGGGCGGTTGAGTTGACATCTATGTTCTCAATCTTAGCTTTAGAGTTTAACTCTTATCTTATACTTGGAAAGACGACTCTGATCCAGAGTATACACAAATACCGTGTCTTATGACTCGATATAGAGTACAAACGAATACTCTATATTATTACTCGAAGGAAGACTTGTATATATATATCACTCTGTGATATTACTAGAAGGAATGACTCATACTAAGAAAGAATGACTCATAACCAGAGCAGGAAACAAACTACTGCTCTTATACCACTCTGTCACAGCCCCAAATCCCGAGGGACGGCAGAAGCCGGGGTGCGACTGGGGTTGGATTAAAGAAGCGGGGAAGAAGGGGACTAACTGAACATACATACATAAGAGACAACATACAAACTATGAACAAAGCTTTATTTACATAAAGGAAGAGTTAAACTCAAAGGATTACACGACTGAAAGTACACGGTAGATAAACTAAGTTATAAGACCGATCTTAGTCTACAGTGATTACATATATGTTCATCAAAATACTAGAGTTTTGCAGCGGAAATGTGATTCATACTAACTAAAGTCTTCCTATGACAACTTTATTCAACCGTCGCCGCTTCCATCGCTTCAACCTGCACATTTAGAAAACATATGCAGGGCTAAGTATGAAAGTACTTAGTGGGCACGTTGCCGAAAACATAATTCATAAGTATATATAATCTGGCATTTTATAACCGTAGCGCATCGGGGTTTTGTTGAAAAGGCCCGTGCCTACTAAACATTTTCTGACTGATTTCTATAAGGCAGCTTGCGCAAGCATTTTTAGAGTATGTTATGTTCAATCTTGACCCAAGCTTATTTACCGTGGCTGGTTACCCCTCAACAGGATACCACATACACCACAGGTTACAAAGTGCACTAACTCTGGAAAGCACTTAGCAGCTAACTCAGAGCCGATCGTTAGTTAACCTAGTTAGATTAACTCTAAAAGTCTGGAAAACCCGAAGGTTAACTCAGAAATCTGGTAAACCCGAAGGTTAACTCAGATAGGTACAAGAGAACTCACATAAAATAGTTGAAACAGTTTATGCCAAGATTATCACTTTGAAAACACAATTATCAAAGCGATAAATAATACTTTCGAGTTGTGGAAAAACCCACATTTTATTTGATATAGATAAAAGCCCACCTTAGCGTTTACAGAACTAAGTACTAGCTTCCGACCTCCTGATCTTCCGTCCTTTCCTTACTGTTGGCTTCCTCCTTCAACGTAAAATAATAATACTTAAAAACGATTCGTAAAAGAATAATCGATCAAAGAAACTCGAAAAAGGTTTTAGTCGCTTCATTCTTTAGGCATTTGCACGCTTATTAGATTCATTTTACTTAAACGGGAACGAGACTCGTACAAATCCCGTTTAGAGCTCGAAAGGTCTAATACTCGACTCTTAGGTCAGTAAAGAGGGTAGTCGGTAACTTAATACGACTTAAAAGATCAAAAGGAACTAAGTTGGAAAGAATCAACTTAGGAAAAATTACGTTTTAGTTCATTAAACGACTTAAGCAATTTCTCGCTTAACTAAACTTCTTTACTTGAATGGATAAGAGATAAGATCTCGACTGGTTTTATTACTCAAGGCCCTGTACTTGACTCTAAGGTCAGTTGGAAGATAGTCGTTAGTTATTACGGCTTAAACGATCGAAAGAAACTAAGTTGTGAACGAAACAACTTAGAAAAAAAATGAAACTGAAATTTCACTGCGCAATACAGAAACTCTGGGGACTGCCCAGAACAGGAGATCTGGAAACAGGGGATGAGCCCTGTACCGTTGGAAATTTTGGGATGTCTAGTTTACGCTCCAATTTACGGATCGCAAATCCGATAAACGAGCTAGAAGTTATTACAGTTTTCGGCGAGGGTCGCAAAACTGCCGTGATAACCCTAGTTGCTCGATAGATTCGATGTATAACGTCTTAGGTTCGTTCTAAGCTCTCGAATTCGATTTCTTTAGAAACTGGACCCTCAAGGCAGTCATCACATATTCCCATACGTGATGAACTCCTTCTCAAAACTCGTCCAATAGCACGATGTTCTAAACGTCGGCTTTTAACTAACAAGTACTAAACAAACAAGTTATTCACTTCGCGTTCTAGTTCACGACTATCAAAATAGCTCATATTATACTAGCTCGAAAGCTCATGACATCAACTACAAAGTTGTTCTCAAGTCCATCATAGACAATACTATCAAATTAGAATTCTCATTCGACTTCTCGGTTATTAGTTACGACTAATTGTTCGTCTCTTACGCGATTTTCAAAGTTGTCGGATTCCGTTCAAATTTTACGACATTAAACTACATCTAACATGAATCACTAGAATGCATGCAATCATTTCATAACATCACTATATTTCAACTTATAACGTGTTCTTTGTCTCTTACATTCCGATAAATATTTTTAGAAAAAATCTAATTAAATTCCCATAATCAATTAACATCATTTGCAACATAATTCCATCATCAATTCATCAATTAAATTCAACACATGGAAACCCCTAATTCTACTATAAATTTCGGTATTTATATAAATACTAAGAGAGTGATTTTCTTCTCCAATTAATATTATTTATCCACTAATCATCCTATTATATCAACAATTAATCAATTACAAATCCAATTTCATCTAACATGCATAAATCCCCAAATCATACTCAAACCCTAATCAAATTTCACAAAAACATGGGGCTTTCGATTCCTCTTTGTTCTAATCACTAATTAAACATATCTTAAGCATGAATTTATCATTAATTGAAGAAAACCAAAATCCTACTAATTAACCCTAAATTTTCGGTATTAATATAGATATTAGGGTTCTTGGTTTTGCTCAATTCTAAACCCTAATTAACCTATCTAACATATCCAATTTCATTAATCCAAGATCGAATCATCTATTTCATAACTCTAATTTTCGATCCAAAGAAGAAAATGAAAAGAAGAAGAAGATGGTTGGATAGAAATATGGAGGAGAAGATTACCTTGCTAATTAATGAAGAAAGTGTTAAGATTGGATGGATCAAGACTTGTGTGTTTCTTCTTGGAGTTCTTGAAGGTTTCTTCAATGGAGGATGAAAGATGAAGATGAGAGAAGGAGAAGATGGTGCTGCCGTAAATTATGGTGTGGGAGGGAGAGATATGGATTTAAATTGTTAACTTAGGTTATAAGGTATGATAGGTGTAAAGTAGGAATAGTATAGTAATAGGTGTCCCTTATTAAACTATATAAAACACAAAAAATCTAACTAAATGAGAGAGAGGTCGGCTGGACCTAAAAAGAAATAAGGAATATCCCGATTTTCCGACTCGTTACGACGTTACGGAAAAAGACGTACGAAAAACGTTGCTTGGTACAAAATCGTCGTGATCCGATTCGACCTAAAATTTTAACGTATGAAACTTAATCGGAAAATAAATTTATAAAATTTATTTTGACAAAAACTCGGGACGACACAGTCCGAGTTTCGTCCGGAAAATCATAAAAACGAACTTTCTCGGGCGAGTTCGTATCGCGATTTCGTGAATGTAAAAATCAGAAGGTTTTCCGTTCTGAGTTCACGAACTAAAAACTTTTCGTACGCGCTAACCCTAAATACAGTAGTCGTCTAGCTGACTTCCGTAATTTATTTTCGGAAACGGATTCGACCGTTAGTCTTAGAATTCAAAATCGTAAACTTAGGCGTGCAAAGCCATTTATTTAATTAACTTAAAACATTTTAGATCGTAAGGAATTTTCGGGACATTACATGACCCGATCCGCACACCCTTTTTAAAGGGTATTTTTGTACAAAATTCAAAGAATAACTAAAATTTGTAGTATATTTTAAAAGATAACTATATATTGAATTTTAATTGCGAGTATTTTATAAGTCGGCTCGTAAATTTATAATCTTGAAAGTAATACTACTAGTAAGTGATGGTTGGCGAGTCTAACTCGAGAAGGTAATATGGTTGTTAGTTTCTAGCTTATTCTCTCTTCATCTTCGGTAAATTCTAATGTTTGATGGAATTTCTCTCGTGTCTCTGATTGCCTTTCGTTTCACCTCTGTTCTTCTTCTACTTCGAGCTTGAATTCGCCTCTCTCTCTCTCTCTCTCTCTCTCTCTCTCTCTCTCTCTCTCTCTCTCTCTCACCCTTATATGCTTGCTTCTCTCTTCGGTCCTTCACAGATCTGTGCTGCCGTAGCAGCAACACTCAACTAGGACCTTCTTTGTTGACTTTTATCCAATTCCAAACCCCCAACCCCTAATTTCGGATTCCCCAACCGAGTAACAGCGGCAGCCGTTTACAAGGTCAAACTTCAAACCCAAATGCTATGTTTAAGTCCGTTTTGTTGTTTCTATTCTTATGAAACCTAAATTATGACTTACTGACTGAATTTTGGTGATAAAAAAGCTCTTCGAATATATAATACACAGACTTGGCATGCTAGCTTATGTAATGTCCTTTTAGGCTTCAACCTTGAATTGATTTTCACATTTCATGGTGAGGGTGGGTGAGTAACCAGAATTCTATGCAGAATTTCACAACAGTGGTGTTTATTATGGTGAATTTATGTTATCTTTAGCACAGGCATCAGTTGTTTGACGATTGTTCTTCTCAAATTTAATGGATCCAGACTCACCTTCGCCCTCTACAAGAAAGGTCTGCGTTTCATTTTTATCCGTACGCATTTTTTCATAATCTTATTATTTGAATTTTTGTTTTATGTTTTCGATTTCTCAGGTCAGATTTGCTCCGAAAGGACCCCCTAGAAGATCCCGGAGAGTCACTACCACTAAAATGTACTCTTAACTAAACTCAATTATCAATTTGTATTTGGGGTTTGTATTTATAGTTCTCAAGCTTCAAATTGGAATTAATTTGCAGCGAGGAGGATGCTGGCGAGGAGGATGGTGGAGAGGATAACGAATCAAAACAGTTCCTTGCTCGCAGAGTTTCTGTAACTCTCTCTCCTATTTACTTACTGTGATTTGCATTTCACGAGCCTGAAACATATTTTAATGTTGCAATCGATAATTTTTTGTTGGTTATGTTGTATAATTGATGCTGAGTGTAGTTTGCATGACTATATTAAAATAATCTGATGTAGTAGCTGAGTTTTAACTCATTGTCGTTAGATATGCAATGTACGCGTATGTTATTAATATATTTATTTATCATTGATTATAAATGTGATTTCCTTTTAATAATTTTTTTTTTTTTGTGAGTTAGCAACTTCTAACTCTGATGATAATAATGACTACCGACTGGAATAATAATGATTATACTAAGTAATTAGTTTATGATATCATGAAATTTGAATTATTACGATCAGTTATTGTACTTATGATTTCTGTTTGAATTGAGGTACTTAGGAAGAGTTGCATCCGATGATATGTATATCTCTTGGCCTCTTGGTATAGCTATTGGGTTTGAGTAGTTATGGGTAAAGTGCTTAAAACTTTTAGCAGTCATCTCTATAACATGTGAACTATTGTATTCCTAGTTTATCAATGTATTTTTGGGGTAATTTAAGCATGATAGATGTTTCTTACTGCTACAATTTTCCAATCTGTAGGAGCATCTATCAAGGCAGGGAGGAAGAGTGGACAAGAAATGTAATCTCTTTTCTAAAACCATTAGCTAGCAGATTGATGCAATTGTTAATTGATTCATCCCAGTGCCAGTCTAAAAAATTATTTTGAATGACAAATATTAGCTGGTGCTTTCTAGTTGATGTTCTTTGTAAAGTGAAAAGGCTTAATGATTTATTTGATACTGATTAGAGAAAAATGAAATTATTCTATAAATTTTTTATCAGGTTCTAGGCAGCGTTAAGGTATGTTTGTTTTTTCCTATCATATGAAACTAATGTCTAAACTTGAAACCATAGCTCCGGTGCAAGTTGCCTTTCAACATGGAGTTGCATCAAATACCGTAAGGAGCTTTGGCAGACAAAGGGAATGGACTGATGATGGGAGCAAAAGGACTAATGATGGAAGTAGTGTGGCCTACTCAGAAGCGTCTACTACTGGTGAAATGCAAAACCTTTTTACTTCAACATCAGCTGCAGAAACAAAAGGAGTTGCCGACAATACTGTTGATTTAACTGATGCTGCAATTGTGAAGAAGAAGAAACAATATCGAGAGCCTTGGGTAATGATGAATGGCTCACTCCTAGCCCTTTTTTCAAAATTATATGAAGAAAAGTACTGCAGTCTCTTGCAGGCTTACCTTATGCTTTTAACTTTGCAGGATTATAATCAGAGTTACTATCCCACTACCCTACCTCTCAGGAGACCGTATTCTGGAGATCCAGGTAATTTTTTAGGTGCTTTACAGCAGGTTGGCTACAAATACAATAGTAGAGCACTTTCTAATACCCATTTTTATTGATGTTAATGCAAAAAAAAAATTATATTTCATTGAGCGCGGGGCTATTGGCGAAAACAGGCTGGTCCCTTTAATATAATATTAATTTGGGAAAAATTTCATTAATTAAGATCAGTTATTAGGATACCTTCAATGACAACCAGTAGCATAAACCAGTTACTTGGCTTTCAGAAATCAAAGCCTACCATTTGGCATTTACAACTCTTCTTTTCTTTTTCTCTCCTCCAGAAGTCTGTGATAAAGCTGAATTTGAGGAAGCTCCGGACTATGATGAAAACTCTCTTTCTTCCGTTTCACATCTTGATTTGCTGGTCAGTCTTATATTTGATTAATACGAAATGTGTTTGTGTATGTGTGCGTATAAATTTACTTAAAGATAGACATCTTTCCAGAGATTTCTGATTTTTGGTCAAATATGCTGCTTTTTTTTTTTTTTTTAATTGACAGGACCAAGATGATACACCTAGGATGCTTCTTTTCATGCTTCCTTCAAATCTCCCCTTAGCCAGACAACCAACCAATCCCAAAAGTGGGAAAGAGAAAGAGAAAGTTATGGTTGGCAGTGCTGCAAAATCTTCAGGTATCTCGAATGGCAAAAAGGGGAAAGAAATAGCTGGAAGTTCCATGGATCTAATGAGTGGACATCCTTTGAGAAAAGATATCGGTTCTGAGGAGTTGCCCGAGGGATACATGGGCAAGATGTTGGTATACAAAAGTGGTGCTGTTAAGTTGAAGTTAGGGGATATCATGTATGATGTGAGTCATCTTTCCCCAGCTTCATGCTTGTCATTTCCTAGTTCTGTTTCTGTTGTGTTGAGTAATTTCTTTGGAATTTAAGTTTCCTTCTGTGATTATTTTTCACGAAAATAGAGAATGAAAGTAACTAAACTGTTCTGACCGTCTTGGAAACTGTCGTGCCTGCTAACCCTGTCCTGCTGCATGGACTGTATGGATTTCACTAATAACGCGGTTTTAGGGCAGCCATAAAGCTAATTACCAGTAGAGATAGTGTTTTAGTCATAACCGAAAAGCTTCAGTTGGTCCTCATTACCATTTAATGGCTCAAATTATTTAAGAATTTCCTTTAAATAAATCACTTTTTACCAGACTCCAACTTTAGCCCAGTTCTTCAATTTTATCATAACAGTCATGACAGTAGAGGAAGCTGAATGAAATTGATCTTTAGCCATTGTCGACTTAATTGGGCAGTGTGATGTGTTTACGGGGCTCCTTGTAGAGGCTGTTTAGTTCTTGACATGTTTAAATGCTTATGGTCGTTGCATCTTAATTCTTATGGTCTTTAGTTTCCATATTGGTGTTTATAAATTCAGAAGCAAGATCGTTTGTGAAACTGAATGCAATAATTTTTTAATAAATTGGATTGAAGCAACTCGACAATCTCCCTCTATGTATCTTTGCAATATAGATCAACAGAAGTTTATAATCTCTAACCTCATGGCGCGGCATGCAGGTTTCTCCCGGTACTGACTGCTCGTTTTCGCAAAAGGTTATGGCAATCAACACAACGGATAAACAGTGCTGTGAATTAGGAGAAGGGAACAAGAGGGCTGTTGTGACTCCAGACGTCGACTCCCTATTAAATAGTCAGATAGATTGATTGGAGTTGTTGCTGTTCTACTCAATGACTAATTGAATACAAGTAGCTGATAAATATTAGTCTAATCCAGCCAAAAATAATAAGATACAGTTTAACAAGCGTAGTTTTGGCGTATTTGGGGATGGTGTTTGTGTAAAAATGTGTAGCTTGATATATTCATTTTGTAACTGGGCCTAATCTATCACTATTCTTAACTACCTCATTTTGCATAGAGAATCAGAGATGAGTGTTGAAGCTGTAAGAAGCATTTTTGAGTTTTTCCTTTGTTTTCTTTAAAATTCCCCTCCCCTCTCAAACTGCGACTTATGCAAAGCAGATTATAACTCCTAAATGTTTCTAAATACACTATCAAATATTTATTTTTCTTACACAACTAGAAAAGTACTTATTTAAGGAATTATTTCATATTGAGATAATCTATTCCAGTGTTGCATTATATTCTAAAGACTTTTTTTTATGATGATTACGTATTTCCATAAGCTTATATCAATAGATAATAAATAAAGTTTTACTACAGAATGTCGTCTTATGATTATATTATTAACAGTCATTCAGTTCTTTTATTTTTTGTAGAGATAAGATAACAGAAGAAGGTTGATTGTCTTCTTTTGGATGGAGAAGAACGTTGATTGTCATTTTTTGAACGTAGACAGCGACCCCGATAGTGACAGAAGAGGTAAATGTAGAGGAAAAGATGGAGGTGCGGGGAATCGAACCCCGGACCTTTCGCATGCTAAGCGAGCGCTCTACCATATGAGCTACACCCCCTTTGTAGATTTATATATATACAATATATATTATTTTATACTTTCTCTGTACCATTTTAATAGTCGGGACGTAAAAGTACAAAAAAATGAGTTATTTATAATAAAATTTGAAAATGAAAACAATTTCTTAAAAGGTAAGTTTCTAAGCTAAGAATAATATTCATAAAGGTTTCTCTCCTCGTTGAGAGCGTAAGTTTCTTGTGTTGTGTCTTGTTTTTCATAGTGTTTTTGATGGAATCACAATTGGAAAATCTGCGGCTTTCTAGAGAAGAGGAGGACGAACTGGAGTTGGAAGCTAATGACAATACTCGAGACTCCGACTCTAAGATCGATCTATGTCTGGTGGGGCGTCTTTTGACGGATCAACCTATCAATTTTGATTTGATGAGGAGTCGGATGGCGAGTATATGGCGACCAGGAAAGGGCTTGTTTGTAAGAAATATTGGGCAAGGCAAGTTTATCTTCCAGTTCTTCCAGTTCTTCCATTCGGTGGATCTCAAAAGGGTCATGGATGGTGGTCCATGGTCGTTTGGGAATTTCCCACTTATTCTTCATAAGCTGTGTAAAGGGGAGTTTCCATTACGGGTCCCACTGGATTCTCTACCGTTTTGGGTCCAAATTCATGATCTGCCGGCGGGTTTTATCATAGAGAAAATAGGGAGACAATTGGGAAATTTTGTGGGGAAATTTCTGGAATACGACACTACAAATTCATCCTCAGTTTGGAGGCAATACATCAGAGTTGCCATTAATGTTCAAAATCCACTGAAAAGATGTAAGAAGATCAAAAATACAGATGGCTCGGTGTTTGTTGTCAATTTTCGATATGAGAGGCTAAACATTTTTTGCTTCATATGTGGGAAGCTGGGGCATTCAGAAAGTTTTTGTGAGCAACGTTTCACTTTGGATCATGAATCTTTGACTAGAGAATGGGGAGTTTGGCTCAAAGCGTCAGATCGGAGAAGTCTTCCGTTAGGCGGAGACAAATGGTTGCGTAGGGAAGATGGTGGTCAATTGGAAGGCGGCGCTACTAACTTTATGGTTACAGACGAAGGAAGGAGCGGGAAGAACGTTTTCGAATTTGGAAAAACAGCTGTTACGGAGGAAAAATCGCCAACGTCTTCTTCCCGTGATTTGGGGGAGAAAGTTAGCGGAAATCAGGTATCTAATTTTGGTAAAGATATGGTGTATGAAAATAGGATTCTCACTGATACTTCCCTACCTATACATGGGCAAATTTACGAAGTTGCCCCTGGGGAGAAATTAAAGAGAAGACGAGGAGTATCTCTTGTTAATCCTAATCTGGTTACTGATATTCCACAAAATACCTTGTGTTTGGAATATCCTCAAACTACTGAAGACGTTGGCTCTCATTTTTTATCGGTAGGCTCCGGCCCCGGAGCCGGCCGAAGCAATGATCGTCTTAAGCTGGAAATGCAGGGTACTCGGTCATTCCCTTGCAATTCCATCTATTAGTGAGCTCGTTCGAGTTCACCGGCCTCAGGTTATTTTTCTTTTTATAACTTTAGCTCATAGAACACGAGTTGAGGAAGTTCGTCAGCGTATCGGTTTTGAAGGGTCTTTTTCTGTAGACTGCATTGGTAGAAGTGGCGGTATTTGTGTAATTTGGAAGGAGACTAGTTCTTGTAGTTTGATCAGTTACTCACGTAATCATATAGATCTGAAAATCCATGATGTTGCTGGAGATTGGAGGCTAACGGGTTTCTATGGCTTCCCAGAACGTCATAGAAGGCGGGATTCTTGGAACTTTTTGCGAAGCCTCAGCAGACGTAGCTCTCTCCCATGGGCTATTTTGGGTGATTTTAATGACATCCTCTATGTTAGTGATAAGAGAGGTTCGGTTGAACATCCGAATTGGCTTTTTATTGGTTTTCGAAATGCTGTTGCTGAAAGTGATCTTATTGATCTACCGTTGCAGGGATATCAATATACTTGGTCTCGAGGCAGAGGTTCCATAAATTCTGTTGAAGAAAGGTTGGATAGGGGCATGATTAATGCTGAATGGAGTGCCCGTTTTCCTGGTGTTGTGCTTACAAATTCTACAGCACCGATTTCTGATCACTCTCCGATCGTGTTACAGACGGTGGTAGCAGAGAACATTCAAAAGTTTAGAAGGTTTAGGTTTGAAAATAAATGGCTTTCTGAGCCAGATTTACCTTATATTGTAAGAAGCTATTGGACGAATTTGGAGGGCATACAAATTATGGAGAAACTCAACTCTACTTCAGATGCTCTTAAGGTGTGGGCTAATCATCTTAATGAGGAAGCTCGATTGGCAAAAATGGCATGCAAAAGGAATATTAAAAGGTTAGAAAATCTAACTTGATGGTCCCGATACGAGTTCTGGTGTATGGGGGGGAATACACCAGATAGGAATTTTAAAAATAAACCCCGAAAAATATCACAACTGAGTAATGAGACTCAGCTGGAATCACAACTGAGTAAGAAAACTCAGCTGGAAGAGTGGTGTTGTGCGGAATGTGGTGGATAGAAAAACAACTCGTATAAAACAACTCACGCTCAGATGCAAGGTCGGTCAACAACCAAATCAGTTGAAATGTAAAGATGCAGTTTTGAGTGCTGGTTAGTTGGACAGTTAGATACGCAGAAAGTAACTGAACACAAAACACAAAAGCACAAGGGATTACGTGGTTCGGAGAGAACTCCTACATCCACGGGGAGTTGTGAGTCCACACAACTCAGTCCAAATTCTTTAGGACAGCTACCACAAAACTTACGCGGGCTTTGCAACCGTACAGATAAGTTTGCGGGTACTTATCAACCTTACAGATAAGTTTTCGGGTACTTATCAACCTTTCTACTCAATTTCGGGAAGAGCAGGATCCTAACAAACTTTTTAGGGTATGTGTAAAAGAGTGGGTTTTCAAACTACTAACTCTATCAACGAAGTGAGCTAGGATCTAAGCTTGAACAAAGGAAGACTCAAACTAAGATCGAAAACACCAAGACAGATTCTAACTCTCTATGAACTCTCAGCTGGTGATGTTCTTAGAAAGAGAATAATTGCAGTTTAGCTTGTGCGCAGTAATTCGTCGTTCTTTCGCTCTTCTGTCTCTCATGTCTTGATGAATGGATGAATGCCTCTATTTATAGGCGGTGAGGATCAACTAGCCGTTGGAAGAGCTGTTGATCTCTGTTCTGTGAAAGCGATGACTTGTCTCTTATCTCTGCAGATTTCCCCGATTTGGCAACTGTGAACTTCTGCTTTCCTTCTGAGACAACCTTGTGTTGGGCCAAATGAGGTAATGACAGAACGTCAAACCTTCACGTGACTTTCTATTTGAAATTCGAATTTCAACCTTTGTCTTTCAACATTGGTTAGTCGGTTGAGACGTTTGATCTTCATCCGAGTGGTCTTCAGCTGATGTTCTATCTGATCGCTACCTTCATCTGACATTCTGTCTGAAGAGGAACAGTTGAACCCTCAGCTGCCTTGAACTTTATGTTGTCGATCTATCAGATTGAGTCCTGCAACTGATGTTCCATCTGATCAGGTGGATTGTCACATCTGACGAGCAGTTGATTACTCAGATGTTTTCTTTCATCCGATGATCTATATCCGATCAGTTGGCTTGAACGCTCAGTTGTCTTTCTTACATCTGATGTTCCTCATCCGAATTTCCATCTGTAGATCTATCCGAATATAGCTATGTTGCCGTCTTCAGCTGGAGTCCTGTAAAGATAAACTTTGAACATTGCTCAAACAGCGAACCTAAATACTAACATTAGGATATGGCAACATCTACTCGGTTGGGGTCAGTTGGTTTTGGAATCAATCAAAACTTTACTAAATTTCCCAACAATTTTCCCCTTTTTGATGATGCCAAAACCCTACTGATCTAAACCTTACTGACCTATCTATAATCTCAGCTGAAATTCTAGACAATCTATAAGATTAAACATCAAAGGGTTAGCACAGTTATAACATGGTATTGAAATAACTTTGCGATTCAGAGCTTGGACATATGGAAAATTGTACGTCAAGGTGAATCGGATATATGATGAAAGTTTTCATTACAACTGATGTTTACACAGAAATGCATAGAAAACAATTACATCAGTGGCTCAAAAACTCTATCTTGGCTAATACTTCAGCCCATACTTGCCGAAAATCCTGACAAAAATTTCTCTCTTGGCATCTGACTCCTTCGAGATATCTACTCCATGTTCTTGACAGACTTTTCTTGCTTCAGCTGCGATCTTCTGCCTATTAGGATTTCTTGTATCTGGAATGAATGGAGGGAGATATGTAACCTTCTGAGGGACAGGGACGGTATTCATGTCCAGCTTAGCATCAATCATAGCTCGTCTGAACTGGCTGAACATGCCCGGATCCCCAGAGTGAAGCTCGGTTAGGGCTTCTTTGAATGCTTTTCTAGAATCCTCAGTTGCGTACACCTTCCTGTAATAGAAATCATTCACAAATTCTTGTTTGAATGATTCCCAATCATCATTCCATTCTTCCGGCATCCATATGTCAACACGCTTGAAGCGTCCCTGGAGCTTGATCTTTGCTGGCAGTCTTTGTTGCTTTAATCTTGCTTCAGCCTTTACTTGATGTTTCTCAATTCGTCGTCGGCATCGGGAGGCAACATTTCTATCCAAGTTATTGGTAACCTTGGCGAGCTCTTCCTCAAACTTGTTGACTCTTGTTGCTTGGTTGGCTGCGAATTTTTTCACCCATTCTGGATTCATGTAATCCTTCTCCGGGACATCCATAGCTTTAGCAGCAGCAATACACTCTTCGGTTGTAATACCGTCGAGTTCAGTATCAATCTCGGCTGCAATCTCAGCTATGGAGTTGTAGGAGACTCCATACTCCTTCGCCTGCTCTATGTCCTTAGCCATTTCTTCTCCTCCGACAACAATAGATTTCAGCTGTTCTTATTTCTTGTCGGTTGGCTTCTTCTTCGGAGCGGACTTCTTCTTCGGAGCTGGAGCTGTCTTTTTCAGCTAAGATTCCTTTCCGGCTGTCATCCCTTCTTCAGCTTGCGTCTTATCTTCTTGCATCTCATCTTCTCCCTTTTTGGCATCAGCAATAAGGCTTGCGACTGAGCTATCCAGAGAAGTGAGGTTTTGTTCAGCTTGCTGGATCCGGTTGAAGAGTTCATCAATAGCACATTCCACATCAACCTTCTTCGCCAGTTACTTATCGCGACGCTCTTGATCAGCTTTCTTCATGGCAGCGAAAGTTTCAATGACTTCTGTCTGAAAGGCAACGAACTCAGCCCATTTCTGTTCAAACCGAGAATCTCATTCTTTGTCTTGCGTCTATTGAGATTTTGCAAGATTGGATTCTGAGATGGACTTGAACACGTTCATGTCTGATCTGATTCCAAGAACAGTTGTCTTCAAGTCATTGATATCTTTGCTGGTGGATGTTGAGAAGTCATTCAGCTTTATCTTCATCGCATCATGTTCTTCCAACAGCTTCCTGAGTTTCTCATCCTGAGCTGCTATCATCCTCAGCTGTTCTTCGTGGTTGAGCTGGATGTTGGCTATCATCTCCTTCCTCAGCTGATTGACCCTCTCAGAGATCAGCTCGCATATTTCATCCGATGAGGGTGTTGGCTGATCAGCTGGTGCTGGTTGTTCAACTGGTGCTGGCTGTTCAACAGTAACCATGACTTGCCGGTTGGCCAGGTACTGTTGAAGTTCTTCTTCCTCCTGCTTGGCTGCTGCTGCGACTGTGTCAAGATCATCTACGAATTCAGCAGACTTGGCCAGCATGTTGTCAAGGAAGGTAACACATTCTTGTTCTGTTGTCTCCCTTGTGTCTCTTCCTTCTGCCTTGCTGGTATCCAAACGGCGAGTCAGCAATGCGATCTTGTTGTTGTACTCAACCTCAAGGTTGGTATAATTGAAGTATTCCCTCAGACGCGACTCGTCTGCCTTGAGCTGGTTCCAGCTGTGTATCCGGATGGTATCTTCTTTGACATACCAATGGCTGAAAATGATGTTGAATTGATACAACAGCTCAGTTCCGAGCGTGGCAAAGGTGGGCATGTCGCGCGCCTCGGGGAACATACCAATCAGCTTCTGAAAGCAATACGCCAACTTGCCTTCATGTTCCAGCGCGACGGCTCGACGATCAGCTTCTTCGTCGATGGGAGAAGGAGAGAGATTTTCATAAGGAATCGGTTCAAGGGTTTCCTCAACATTGGCCAAAGCAGTGGTCACAATGTTGGCATCGAGTGGGGAGCTCGGAATTTCTGACTGGGTCGTGATGTTGGCATCGAGTGGGGAGCTCGGAATCTCTGACTGAAGATCAGTTGTGAGAACATGGTTGTGCTGTACAACATCGGCTCCTGCCGTGGGGGAGGATGGAACATCGTCAGATTCCTTGGATGAAGAAACTGCATCTGAGGACATGTTCGGCTCATCTTCCGGATCGGTTTCCACCCCTTCTATCCCATCTTTGTGTGGAACAATTTTGAAAGCAGTCGCGTCAACTAAGTGACTCGACTCAGATGGTGCCTCCTCAGTTGGTACCTCCTCAGCTGATTTTGCAACTGACTTTTTGATACGAGCTTTCAACTTCTTCTTAATCGGTTCTGCCTCCTTATCCTTATCTGACTCATCTCTGAGTCGGCGTGCAGCTGTCGATTTGGAAGAGTGGCCGACAGCTGGAGGCAGCTCCTCAGCTGTATCTTTCTCCACAGCTGATTTCATAGCTTCCCTTTCGTCTTTTGGAGTGTAAACACTCCGAATCACATCAAGTGCTTTCTTGGCTGTTGGGAACAACATCTGCCTTTTAACTGGTGTCTCCTCACAGTCTTCCCACACCATGTTCTGATCCTTCGTGGCAAGAAGTATCAGGGCAGAGATTTTTACTCCAAAGTTGAGAGTTCCCTTAACACTCAACAACTTTTCCCCGGAATCATTTATAGTTTCTGAAATCTTCTGCTTCTCCATTGTCAACTGGTGTTCGAAGTACTTGAACCAGTTGATGTTGTGCTTGTGCTCCAAAGCTATCAGCTGCTTGAGCTTGGGTCGGCTGATATCTCCAAAAGCTCCGTTGTATCCAAAGACAACCTTGGATATAACATCGAACAGAAGTCGATGCTCGGGTTTCAACTTTGTTCGCTGCATGTTGCTCCTCAATCTTTCTGCAGTGATGAGAGCATTCTCAAGAAATAGATCTGCATCTGCATCTGAGATGTTTTCGACGGTGTCCGTGGCGGTCAGATTTGGTGGAATGATGGAGCGTAGCATCTCGGAAACCGGTATGTGGAAGGTGACACGGCAGATAATTCTGGCAGGGACGTCGCGCTGTCGACATGAGATTTCTGAAACGAGGCCTACTCCTTGTTCGTGTTGCAGGTTCATATAGAATTCTCCGACCTGTCGCCTGAGTAAGTGGGTGGGAAAGAGCGTTGCCCACTCAAGAAGGCGATTCTCCCTGAGAAGATCGGCGAGAGGTGATAACACCGGCGAGTCCAGTGCTTCTGTTGACAGAATCTGCTCGAAGTGGATTCTGAATATCATCTTATCATAGGATTACTCGTATGTCAAAGGGACAAGAGCTGGTCCTGATGATGCCATCTTCTTTCCTTGTGATGAAGCTTTCGGTGCCATTAGGTATTCCAGAGAGGTTTATATATAGAGAGAAGAACAGAATAACTTAGCCAAAAATGGTGAAACAAAATCAGAGACGAAGATGAACAGTTACTCAGATAAACACAAGTATAGAAGGTAAGAAATCACTTCCTGATTTTCCGCCTTTTATAGGTTAGTGGGCCGTTTGAAACAGATGGCCAAGATTGAATGGCGCGAATCCATCAACGACTGAGATCTCGCGACTGTTGACTAACTTTGACTTGACATCATATTCCGAGTTCCAACACACGCGCGTGAGAAGGTGAACTGTTTTTGTGTCAGCCCAATCGCACTATAAAGTAAGGCTATTGATGTTCAGCCGTACTTTACATTAAATGCGTTATGATGGCTATTTTAATCTAACTGACATGCTCAGGAATGTTTGAATTTATTTCAAACATTCTCATTTAAAACACCTGCAGCCATAAATGATACCTATCAGCTGATGTCGAAATCAGCTGTGTTCCAATGTTGAGGCATGTCATCAGCTGACTCGAGTTCGTCTGTTCAGCTGACGTCTGATGTCTTCGGATGGCGATCCGCATCTGAGATTTTCCCTTCATCTGAGCTTCCCCCTCAGATGGATATCTATCTCTTCACCTCGGCTGATTCCTCATCTGATGGATCCAACAATCCAAGGAGATCGCATAACATCTTGAATCGTGCTTCGGCTAGAGGTTTGGTGAAGATATCGGCTCTCTGAATCTCAGTTGGAATCTTCTCCACAGATACATCCTTCTTCTTAATATGATCTCGGATAAAATGATGTCGGATGTCGATGTGCTTCGTCCGAGAATGGTGAACAAGATTCAAAGAGATAGCAATGGCACTTGAGCTATCACAATGGATGGGAACCTATCCAGTTGCTACTTCATAATCTCTCAGCTGTTGCTTGAGCCACAACACTTGCATGCAACAACTACCGGCAGCCATATACTCTGACTCGGTTGTAGAAGTGAAAACACATGCTTGTTTCTTGGAAAACCATGAGACTAGCTTGCTTCCCATGAACTGACAGTGTCCAGATGTGGACTTCCTGTCCAACCAATCTCCGGCTAGATCCGCATCTGAGTATCCGGACAGTTGGATATTGTCGTCAGTTGGGTACCACAACCCAACATTAACAGTACCCTTCAAATACAATGATGTTCTTTGTTGCCAACATGTGTGCTTCCCTCGGTTGAACTTGAAACCGAGCACAAACTCCAACCGCGTAAGATATATCTGGCCGACTGGCAGTTAGATATAGCAAAGAACCAATAATCCCTCTATACTTACTGGCATCCACGGGTTTTCTCTCAGATCCGGGCTCAATCTTCCAGTTAGTATTCATCGGGATCCTTGTGGTTTTAATTGTATGCAATCCGAACTTTGCGATAAGCTCCTTTGTATATTTGGACTGATTAATAAAAATCCCTTTTGGTGACTGCTTCACCTATAGCCCAAGAAAATAATTCATCTCACCCATCATCGACATCTCGAATTTCTCCTTCATGAGAGTTGAGAATTTCTTGCACAGCTCCTCCGACTTGGATCCGAATATGATGTCGTCGACGTAGATTTGCACAACAAGTATGTCTTCTCTAACTTTTATGGTGAACAGTGTTTTGTCAACTGACCCTCGTTTGAACCCCGAGTTCAGAAGAAAACCACAGAGAGTGTCATACCAAGCCCTAGGTGCTTACTTCAATCCATAGATTGCTTTCTTCAAATTATACACTCTTCCATCACCAGTCTCAAAACCGGGAGGCTGTTCAACATAAACATCTTCCTTAATATCACCGTTGAGGAAAGCACACTTCACATCCATCTGATAAACCTTGAATTTGTGAAATGCGGCATAGGCTAGAAATATTCGGATGGCTTCCAACCTTGCAACAGGCGCGAAGGAATCCTCGAAATCAATTCCTTCTTGTTGGCAATATCCCTGAGCTACCAACCTTGCCTTGTTTCTCACGATGAATCCAATGGCGTCTCTCTTGTTCTTGAAAATCCACTTTAATCCAATGACTTTAACACCATTTTGTCTTTCTACCAACTCCCATACACAGTTGCGTAGAAATTCATTCAGCTCTTCTTGCATGGATGTTGTCCAATGAACACAGTTGAGAGCTTCCATAACATGCTTCGACTCTGGCACATCAGCTACGAAACATGAAATCATGGCAACATCTCCGGCTTGCTCGAACTCCTCAAGAACTGCCAACTCCTCAGCATATTGGGCATAGGTGCTGGAATCTTTCTCAGCTGAATCTGGATTTGCAACTTTGCTCCTAGTACGCACACCTTTGGCTGGATCTCCGATGATGTTATCCTTGGAATGATCTTCATACCATCTCTTGTTGCGTCTTCCTTCTTCTTCCAACAGTGGCGGTTCCGTGATTTCAAAGGATGGGATAACCTGAGCCGTGGGAGATGTTGGGATCTTCAGAACTGGTGATTTATCTGCTTTTGAGTCTGGATCCTCAACATGAATAATATCTCGAACCGGGCTAGGTTGGGCTTTGGATGCTGATGCAGTTGGAGTAACATCAGCTGAAGTTCCCCCTTGAGATGAGCTGGGGTCCTCACATTCATCTTCAGAGGAACAAGGATCATCATCCTCGGTTGCCCATATCAATGGTTCATCCAGATTCTTCTGGCTTAGAACCTGCGATCTGGTGAGAGCTGGTGGAACATGTGGATCTGCTTGTTGTCCGTTAGCCTGTTCCCTGCACTCAAAAGTAGATTCATCAAAACTAACATGAGGTGTTATCTCCACAACACGAGAATTGTTGTTAAAAACTCTATAAGCCTTGATCCGAGCGGCATATCCGAGAAATATGCCCTTCGAAGCCTTGACGTCAAAAGTTTTTAACTGAGTCTTCCCATTGTTGTGAATATAACACTTAGAACCAAAAATGCGAAAATATGAAATATCAGGCTTCCTGCGTCTCCAAAGTTCATATGGAGTCTTTCCCAACCGCTTGGTCAGAAGAGACCGGTTCTAGGTGTAGCATGTTGTGTTGATTGCCTCATCCCAAAATCTCTTTGACAGAGCTGAGCTTGTCAACATGGATGTAGCAGCATCCTTCAGCGTTCGGTTTCTTCGCTCGGCTACTCCATTCTGTTGTGGAGTACGAGCAGCCAATGTTTGATGAGTGATTTCATGCTTCTCGCAGTATTCGATGATGGTTTCATTAAGGAACTCGGTTCCACGGTCTGATCGGATAGAAATGATTTTCATCTCTTGTTGGTTAGATATCCGATCCATCAGCTTGGGTAGCTCATCTCGGGTTTCACTCTTGTGACGCATGAAAATGGTCCACGTGTACCTAGAGAAATCATCAGTAACAACAAGTGTATATTCGTTACCATTCATGCTTTTGGGAGTAACAGGTCCGAAGAGATCCATATGGATCAGCTGCAATACTCGGTCGGTTGATGGAATCGTTTTCATCCGAAAGGAGGATCTAGCGAGCTTTCCCAACTGACACGCACTGCAGATATGTGTTGGTGAAAACACACGGTTCGGAATACCCTTTGCATGTTCCTGTCTCGCAAGGCGGTTCATTGTCTTGAAATTCAGATGGTTGAGCCTTTTGTGTCACAGTCAGCTCATATCTGAACTGCTCTTTGATTAAAGACAGGTGTCAGGAGGACTACTATTCCAATCTGCATAGTAGACATTCCCGGTTGGGGATCGATTTCCCAACAATATGACTTGCTTTGTTCTGACATTTTTGACCCTGCAACCCCTGCGCATCAATCTTGACAGAGAGAAATCATTATCACAGAATTGGCTGATGGAGAGCAAGTTATGCTTCAATCCATCAACATATGAAACATTGGAAATAGACACGTGATTGGTTTCAAGGGTACCGTAACCTTTGGTGTGACCTTTTGAGTTGTCACCAAAGGTAACAAATGGTCCTTCCTTCTCCACGAAACTCCCAAGCAAATCCCTCAGATTTGTCATGTGTTTCGAGCATTCTCTATCCATCACCCACATGGTATGTGATGCTTTATTCTTCCTCAGTTGTTCCTCCAGCTCCTGCACAGAGGAACACGCTTAGGTCCCCAATTTTAGTTGGGTCCTGGAGGGTTAGAACCAGTTCCCCCTTGAACTGCGGGTCATTTTTCTCTGTAGATTCGGATAGATTTGTCATTCCAAATTATCTTTCCTTCTCCATCAACTATAACAACACCTCGGTCATCCTTAGGCTTGTTGTTATTATTGACATTCTGTTTCTTGGGAGGAGATTGATTTCTCCCATTGTGGGCTTTAGGAGGAGAGGTGTTCCCCCTGTTTTGTTGACGTTTCTGACCCTTTTAGTTTTGCTGATGAGGTCGAACGCCATTTTGGAATATTTGTGGCTGAGTCTGATTCCATTTTCCTGACTGTCGACAGCTGTTCATGCCCGATTGTCGATTCATGTTCTAGCATGAATATCCGCAGCTGTTGGAATTGTTCCACATTGGTTGACTCTGATGGAACCTCTAGTTGTTTTGACGATGGAACCGATGTTGATTCTGATGGTTGAATTCCTGTCGGTTCTGTTGATTCCATCCCTTCTGAGGTCGGTTCTGAGGTCGGTTCTGATTGTATCTCCGATGTCTCTGGTTCCTCTTCTGAGTCCTGGAACATTCCCCCTCGGTTGTTATCCCAACCGATGGATTCTTCAGTTCTCCAACTACAGCTCCTTTTTCTTTCTCAGCTGCAGTTCCCTTAGCAGGTTGTGCTGTAGGTACTTGTTGTGACGTGGAGGGAGTTGCAGGCTCAACAGTATTTGGTTTGGCAACCGTGACATCCACAACCTTGATAAAGGTTGCAGGTGGAATTCCAGTGTCCTTGACCATGTCATAGCCGAGTCCAGACACGTCATCCATTTGTCGTCGGTAACTAACGAGATTCTCGATGATTTTGGATGATTGATATAGCTTTATCAGGTTGTCCTTCTCAGTTTGTAGATCCTTGAGAAGAACAGCTATATGCTCAGTCTGTGCGTCTGACATCTTCATCAACTGGTCGATCTGTGCCTCTTGCTTGTTCAACTGCTCATGCTGCTCCTTAATCTGTTCCTTCAAATCCTCATCGGTTGGAGCCTTAGTTTGGTTGGCCACATTCAGTTGACTTTTGAGATCATCAATCTCTTCGATTTGATTTTTGATCACATCATCCTTTTCGGTTAAGGATTCTTCAAGTCTGGCAAACTGTTCTTGAAGATTCTTAAACTGAACCAATTGCTGATGCAATTCCTCACTGAGTTCTAGGAAGTCACCCCAAGAAAGTTCCAACTCTTCATCTAATGTTTCCTGCATGTTAGTATCATTGGAAGAATTTAAATTAACTGAACTAGAATGTACCTCAGCATCATCCTGGTCGGTTCCAAATGCCATGAGACATTGATCATGTCCGATAGCGTTGTTGGTGGAAGTCAGCTCGTCCTCATCTTTGGTGTCGGTGAAGATGTCTGTGTCATCAGCTACTTCTTCTGCAACCATGGCCTTGTTCTTTGCATTTTGCTTGGCCCTTAACGCATCTCTATCTTTCTTCGAAAGATCTGGACAATCAGCTTTGAAGTGTCCCTCTTTGCCGCATTCAAAGCAACTGTTGTTCACAGGCTTTGAGTTATCTCGAGTTCGGTTGGATTTATAGAACCGCTTGTATTTTCCGAACCGAGTATCCATATCAGCCAGCTTCTTTGACAAGGCGGTAATGCTATGTTGCAGCTCTTCTCTGCTAGGCTCCTTCGAAGCTGTGTCTGCAGATCTTATTGCCCTTGATGTTCGCGGCTTGGAATAGTCGGCTCGAAGTGCTACTGTCTTTGTTCCGGAACTAACATCCTCATGTTGACTCGTCTGCACCGAGGACTGAGTTGATCTTCGTCGGTTCACCTTGTACTCGTTTCCTTTCAGAATTGAGAACAGTCTGTCCGTTCCCATCTCTCCAAGATCAGCTAGGCTTTCATAAATGTCGGTGAAGGTGTCCCACTCAGTTGGTAGGGCTTGTAATACTTTGAGATTGATCTCTCTCAAAGTATATTTTCCTCGTCGGATAGACTGAATCCTTCGGATGATATCCATGAACCGAAGCTCCAACTGATCAATGGTTTCATCGACTTTTAGACAGAAATTGTCAAAATCTTGACAAGCATGGGAGAACTTGTTCTCCTTGGTTTCGTCACTCCCTTCACTAAGAGATGCCAAAATGTCCCACATCTCCTTATCTGTGTTGCACTCTTCTATCCATGGAAGATAGTCTTGTCCAACTGTGGACATGATAGTGCTCTGAGCCCAGATATCCAGCTGGCTCACTTTTGCTTCCTCAGGAGTAAAATCTTCTGGCTTCTTCTCAACCATCACCTCAGTTGCATCCCCATCATTGGGATTTGTAGGAGTGCGAATGACTTTTTCCATGATGGCGATCGGTCCGGATGTAATCACTTGTTGCATTCGATGATGCTTGGACAGTAGAATCTTCTTCATCTGAGTTTTCCAGGATGTATAGTTCACAACCGAGAACATGACAACAATCTTGTCTTTAACATCCATCTGCACACAACAAACAGACGACAAATGCAAGCAGAAATGCACTAGCGTGAAAAAGATCTATTCAGTTGACCACTGAAGAAAAACACCTCGATTCACACCTTGTGAAACAGAGACAGCGGTCTTGTGAACCACTGCTCTAATACCACTTGATGGTCCCAATACGAGTTCTAATGTATGGGGGGGGGATACACCAGATAGGAATTTTAAAAACAACCCCCGAAAAATATCACAACTGAGTAATGAGACTCAGCTGGAATCACAACTGAGTAAGAAAACTCAGCTGGAAGAGTGGTGCTGTGCGGAATGTGGTGGATACAAAAACAACTCGTATAAAACAACTCACGCTCGGATGAAAGGTCGGTCAAGACCCAAATCAGTTGAAATGTAAAGATGCAGTTTTGAGTGCTGGTTAATTGGACAGTTAGATATGCAGAAAGTAACTTAACACAAAATACAAAAGCACAAGGGATTACATGGTTCGGAGAGAACTCCTACGTCCACGGGGAGTTGTGAGTCCACACAACTCAGTCCAAATTATTTAGGACAGCTACCACAAAGCTTACGCAGGCTTTGCAACCGTACAGATAAGTTTGCGGGTACTTATCAACCTTACAGATAAGTTTTCGGGTACTTATCAACCTTTCTACTCAATTTCGGGAAGAGCAGGATCCTAACAACCTTTTTAGGGGATGTGTAAAAGAGTGGGTTTTCAAACTACTAGCTCTATCAACGAAGTGAGCTAGGATCTAAGCTTGAACAAAGGAAGACTCAAACTAAGATCGAAAACACCAAGACAGATTCTAACTCTCTATGAACTCTCAGCTGGTGATGTTCTTAGAAAGAGAATAATTGCAGTTTAGCTTGTGTGCAGTAATTCGTCGTTTTTTCGCTCTTCTGTCTCTCATGTCTTGATGAATGGATGAATGCCTCTATTTATAGGTGGTGAGGATCAACTAGTCGTTGGAAGAGTCGTTGATCTCTGTTCTGTGAAAGCGATGGCTTGTTTCTCATCTCTGCAGATTTTCCCGATTTGGCAATTGTGAACTTCTGCTTTCCTTCTGAGACAACCTTGTGTTGGGCCAAATGAGGTAATGACAGAATGTCAAACCTTCACGTGACTTCCTATTTGAAATTCGAATTTCAACCTTTGTCTTTCAACATTGGTTAGTCGGTTGAGACGTTCGATCTTCATCCGAGTGGTCTTCAGCTGATGTTCCATCTGATCGCTACCTTCATCTGACATTCTGTCTGAAGAGGAACAGTTGAACCCTCAGCTGCCTTGAACTTCATATTGTCGATTTATCAGATTGAGTACTGCAACTGATGTTCCATTTGATCAGGTGGATTGTCACATCTGACGAGCAGTTGATTACTCAGATGTTTTCTTTCATCCGATAATCTATATCCGATCAGTTGGCTTGAACGCTCAGTTGTCTTTCTTACATTTGATGTTCCTCATCCGAATTTCCATCTGTAGATCTATCCGAATATAGCTATGTTGTCGTCTTCAGCTGGAGTCCTGTAAAGATAAAATTTGAACATTGCTCAAACAGCGAGCCTAAATATTAACATTAGGATATGGCAACATCTACTCGGTTGGGATCAGTTGGTTTTGGAATCAATTAAAACTTTACTAAATTTCCCAACATAACTGACACTAGCTCTATAAATAATTTGCTTGCTAATAAGAAGAGATTGGGTGATATTTTGCACAAAGAAGAGATCTATTGGAAACAAAGGTCTAAGCAGTTCTGGTTGAAAGATGGAGATAAAAATTCTAAGTTTTTCCATAGTATGGCTAGCGCTCGACGGAAGGTAAACTCAATTAATATACTTCAAAAGGAAGATGGCAGCTGGGCAGAGAATAGTGCAGCTATTCAAGAGGTTGCGAGGGATTACTTTATGCAACTATTTGCATCAAGGGGAAATACGAATGATCCGATGGCCGCTCTTCAACATGTCAATACCTTAGTTGATGCAGATATGAACAATGAACTCTTGAGACAGTTTAATATAGAAGAGTTTAGAGTGGCTTTATTTCAAATGCTCCCAGATAAATTGCCAGGTCCCGATGGTTTCAACCCCGCTTTTTATCAAAAGTTTTGGGGTGTTATTAAGGATGAAGTTTTCGCCAGTTGTGTTACGTGGTTGGAAGGGCTCAATGACACCACTATTGTTCTTATCCCGAAGGTCTCTAATCCTACTAATATGAAAGAGCTTCGGTCGATTGCTTTGTGTAATGTGATTTATAAGATCCTTTCAAAAGTCCTTTGTAACAGATTAAAGAAGACTCTTCCTACATTAGTTGATCTGCACAGTCGGTATTTGTAGAGGGACGCACAATTCAAGATATGTTTTGATAGCTTTTGAAGCTATTCACTCTATGAAGAGGAAAGTCAGGGGGCGTTATGGAGATATGGCTTTAAAAATTGACATCAGTAAAGCGTACGATAGAGTGGATTGGCAGTATTTGCTGGCTATGTTGCGTAAACTTGGCTTTTGTGACAGATGGGTACGGTGGATTGAGATGTGTGTTTGTATTGTCGAGTACAAAGTTTTGATTCAACAAGAATTGGTGGGCCCCATTTCTCCAGGTCGGGGATTGCGTCAGGGGGATCCGTTGTCACCCTATTTATTTATTTTGTGCGCGCAAGGGCTTTTAGCTTTAATAAATCACGAGATGGATAGGGGAACACTGCATGGTCTGCGAATGGGAAAGAGGGGTCCGTCAATTTCACATTTAATGTTTGCAGATGATAGCATGCTTTTTCTGTCGAGCCACTCCTGCGGAATGTGGGAAATTGCGAGAGATATTGTTGCTATATGAGAGGGTATCGGGACAAGCTGTCAATTTTCAGAAATCTGGAGTTTTTTTCAGTAACAATGTCTCTCAAGATGTCAGAGGGGAGATTATGGATCTTTTAGGTGTTAATCAACCTCTAAATACTGGAAAGTATCTCGGACTTCCATCTTTGATTGGAAGAAACAAGCGAGCCATTTTTGGTTTTTTGCGGGAGCGATTATGGAGTAGGCTACAAAGTTGGCAAGGAAAGAAAATCTTGAAAGCTGGTAAAGAGATTTTGATCAAGTCTGTGGCTCAATCAATTCCGGCCTATTGTATGACAACCTTTCTTCTACCAGTGAGCTTTACTAAGAGTTGGAGAGGATGATGAATTCGTTTTGGTGGGGAAACAAAACAGATGGTGCAATAGGCATAAATTGGATGTGCTGGCAAAGGCAATGTATAAAGAAAGAGATTGGTGGAATGGGGTTTCAAAATCTACACCTTTTCAACTTGGCAATGCTCGGAAACATTGGTTGGCGACTTTAGCTGATCCAAATGCTTTGGTTTGTAGGATTTTAAAAGCAAATATTATTTGAATGATAGTTTCTTAAATGCTCCAGTGGGGCATAATCCAAGTTACGCTTGGAGAAGCATTTGCTCAGCCCGAGATTTATTGCGAAGGGGTATAAGGTGGAGAGTTGGAGGAGGTCAAAATATAGCTGTTTATCGTGACCCTTGGTTAAGAAGGGATGATTGTTTTTATGTTACTTCTGATCATACGGCTGAACTAGAAGATATTAAAGTCAATGAGCTTATGATACCTGGTTCGAAAGAGTGGGATGTGGAGCTTATTATGGAGCTGTTTAATGAAGATGAGGTCAAGGAAATATTGAGTATTCCTTTTGCCAAGTCATATCTAGAGGACAAGATAATATGGCACTATGACAGAAAAGGAAAATATACAGTTCGATCGGCGTATCATTTATCTTGTAGCATGGCGATCAACACCACTCCTGTTATACAAAGAAATTGGAAGAAATTGTGGAAGCTTCAAGTTCCTCCTAAAGTCAAGAATTTCTTGTGGCAAGCAGCTCACAATATTTTGCCAACGAAAGCCAATGTAATGAGCAAACGAGTGCAAGTGACAGGCGAATGTGGCATTTGTAGGAGTGGATATGAGAACGCATGGCATTTATTCGTGTCATGTCAATTCGCGGAGGGATGTTGGCACGCCTCAAATCTTGGGCATGTCCTTCAAAGTGGGATTGGAATGAGTGATTGCTTCCAGGATTTTCTTTTTTCCATTATTAATACCAATGATGATGAAATTGCTGCTATAGTTGGTATGCTTATTTGGCAGCCGTGGAGTTCTAGGAATGAAGTGATTTGCAATAATAGCTCTGTTAATCCACACCAAGCCTCTTTATTGTCAGGAATGGCTTTCAGCTCAAGGAAAAAGGCCTCAAATACGCTCTCAAATTCCACGGCAGCAGAGGATATGTAAAGGATGGCATAACCTTCCCGAAGGGTGGTATAAATGTGGCGTTGATGCAGCTTTTTTTACAAACTTGAAAGCGACAGGAGCAGGAATGGTACTGTGGAATGCTCAAGGGCAGTTTGTGGCGGCAAGGGTGGTGTGTGCTCCGGGCAGTTTGCGGATTGATGAAGGTGAAGCCATGGGTCTGAGGGAAGCTCTGTCATGGATTAAACAAAAGGGTTTGGACAACGTGATATTCGAGTCGGATAGTAAAATTGTTTGTGATGCTATTGATGCCCAAATAGCTGATGATTCTGAATTAGGAGTGATTATTTCTGATTGTCGATCTACTTTGAGCTCAAGCACTGGTTTTCGTATAAGGCATGTTAGTCGGAATGCCAATATTGCGGCTCATGGACTAACTAGAATCTCTAAGGATTTTACATTTTCGCATGTTTGGGATGAACTTCCGAGTTGTCTGGAGGGTTTTTCTCATATTACATGTAGTTGCTCGTAAGATTAATGAATATCTTTTTGCGTCAAAAAAAGAAAAAAGGTAAGTTTCTAAAACTACTTAAGAGGAAGGAAGAGAATAATTTATTTTAGTGGCATAGCGTGTAATTGATGGTTAGAGCCGGCAAGATTGAGCCCGACCCGATGGATCGATGCAAACCCAATTAGATTGAGCTTGGAGAATAGATGTCTGAAAAAGTTGGGCCTAAAAAAAGGCCGCTCAGATAGCACCAAGGTGTTCATAATTTTTATTATAGCGTATATCGGGTCATTATTTTTCAACACGGTTATTTAGGTGAGTGATAAGAAGATATCTATATAAATAACTATTTTCCTTTTAGAAAACATGTCATTACTTAGTTATGGTACAATCGACGAGTCATTATCATTGGAGCAGAAAGTATATTTTATGACTTTTTAGTACTAATATGGTCGAGTTTGTGCCTTGTGGTGCAGTGAATGTACTACAAGCCTAGCAATGTAGAGGTAATTAATCGTTGAACTTTTTTTTTAATAGTTGGGAGAGGGAGATTGAACCCTGATCTTTCAACTTTGAATTGAAAGAATAACACTAGACTGCATATGTATTGTGTTGAACACATTCATTTTTTGTTCTTAATTAAGAAAAGGTCACTGATGATGTTTATTATTTGTTGTTAGATATTAAAATTTCTATTTTAAATACTCCCTCCGTTCCTGATATATCTTACTAGGAGGGAGTGACACAAAGATTAAGAAAAAATGTTGATGAATTGGTTGTGAGTGGATAAAAGGCGGTTAAATTTGTATTGAGTGGAGAAAGGGTCCCACATTAAAGGAGTGATATATTAATTAATTGAAATAATGATGAGTGGTATATTAATTAATTGAGATAGTGGTGGACCATATGTGGTATTTTAAGTAAATAAATTGATAAAGTAAGGGTATGGAATAATAATATGATGTCCAAAAATAGTTAGGAAGATATATGGGGGACACCCCAAAAAAGAAAGATATGAAGATATATCAGGGACGAAGGGAGTATAATATTTTTAAAATAAGACAAACATATATTATAGAAAGTATATACATTATACAATAAATCTTTATATCATTATATGGTAGGACCTCTACACTACGTAAAGGTGGGATGAGACCACTACACTACCAAAGAAGATGAGAATATACTACTTCGATTAAACCCAAAACCTCTCACTAAGGAAAAATTTGAGCTAGGTCTCATTAGCTTGTAAGTCATTTTTTGAGAGCAAAGAAATCAATTGTGAATCACAAATCTTTTGAGATCTTTTTTCCTTTTTTTTTTTCAGTTTAAACTAGTAAGTAGTCCGTACAGATTGATGGGAAATAGTTTTTGTTTTCATCTATAATATACTTTAAAAATAGTCTTTTTGGTAAATAATATTTTTTCACCAAAGCGAGCAAGAGAAGAAAATACAAACATTTTGCAAATGATAAAACAACCAAACAACAAATCATACCATTATATTTAAAAATACTTTTATATCTTATTTAGAAGTTGTTATGTTGTTTGCATTAATTATAAATCAAACTTAGTAAATAATTATATTTCACGTATCTAAACTTATAATTATGAATGACTATAAACCAGATACTCATTCATTATGTATTTTTTTCAAACCTAAATTTGTTTATAATTATTCTACATCTCAATTAAAATAGTGATTTTATTGTATATACTCGTTGCAAACATGTAGGGTAAAAGTACTTGATTAAAATCTGAACACTACAAAGTTAATAGTATTAACTACAATTAGTAAAAAAACTTCTTTTAAATGTCTATACGAATCGTCTCGTTGATTTATGGTAAATTGATATCTCTAATCTTAGCCAAAGGCCGAGAAAGATATATTTGCATTTTCATTATGTATTTTTCAAATCTAAACTTGTATAGAATTTTTCTACATCTCGGTTAAAAATGTGACTTTATTGTATACTCGTCTCAAACTTGTTGGTTAATAGTACTCGATAAAAATCTAAACACTACGAAGTTAATATTAACTAAAATTAGTAAAATTTGTTCTTTTTATGTCTATTTGAATCGTTTCGTTAGTTTGAATCGTTTCGTTGATTTATAGTAAACTAGCGTATAACCCGTCGAAAATCGACGGGAAATTATAAAAATTAATAAAATTATTAAATAGTACTAATATGTAATAGATTAAAAAAATATTATTTATTAATTATTTTAGCGTTAAATAATTCGATTATGCAATCTACTAAACTCGCTTAGAATTTATATCCCTTGAACACATCTCAAATTCAATTTAAATGTAATTTTACCACATGTTTACGTCTCAAACTCATCTAGGTATGTTTGTCAAAAATTATAACTAATATATTCTCGTTACTTTTGTTAAAGCTGTGTTCTTCTACAAAACCGATGTGGGCAAAAATATATTTCTCTCTCAAAGGAAAGCGACTCTTAAACTGATTTTTTAGCTTTTTATAAAGAAAAAGAGGCAAGGGAAGGTGTGAGTAGTGAGAGAAAGAGAAGAGATATATAGATAGCGAATAATACTATAGATGTTAAGATTGTCTATAAGATGAAAGTAACTCTAAATGCCCCACATATGAATTTAATACAAGATTAAGGAAAAAAAAAGTTAAACCACCGCTTCAAAATCGTCCCGTCTACCCCGACTGTTCCGACCTGGAACCGGCCTATTGTCTACAATACTGATTTTAAATTATATAAATAATTATCTTCCAAATATATTTAAAAAAAATTAATAATGACATTTGTTTTCTTTTTACCTGAAATTAATATTTATTTATATACATAACTATATTCCAAATATATTCACACAATATTTAATAAATAAAAATTTAATTATAAATTATAGTATTATATTTATAATCATCTTCCAAATATATTCATAGAAAAATAAATAATGACATTCGTTTTCTTTTTTACCAGCTTCGAGAATAACTTTTGTAACTGATAATAGAACTTCAAGAATTGTTTCACTATGTACTTGGTAATTTTTCTTTTTTACAAAACTTTATGTGGAATGATTGTGATTCATAAAATTATTTAGTCAATGATATAAGATAAAAGTTGACCATAAATATTCTTAATTTTATGAGTTCAAAATTATATACATATTAAAAAAAAAGTTGTCCCGCAAGTACTGAATTGGCCCATCTACGCGCACGAATGTTGATCGGAATTGACTCGTTGATAAATCGTTAGTAATTTTTCAGCCAATTTTCCTACATATTCTACGTTTTCTAACGGAGACGATTAATAAAACAATTTGAGATGATGTGTTTAGAATTATTCAAACTTGTTTGAAATTTATATACTCGTACTTGTTTAAAATCCGATTAAAAACTTAGTCATTTGTGTTCATTTCTGAAAAAAATTCGTATATTAGTCCAGCGCCACAGTTCTGCGTCGGAACTGGCCCGTTGACCACGACTCTGATTTATAAGTGCGTAATTTATAAAATTTATTTAGAATTTATATAGATCCAAAAATTTAATAAAAATAATGATTATGCGATTCGTTATCGTCCTTAATCATGTAGTAATATTCGTTAATTAAAATTATAAATTATGCAAAGCTGGAAACCCAACTACAAATAACGTAAAAATTATTTCATGAATGACGATTATAGATTTTAGAAAAATACATGGGAAAAAAAGCATAAAATGAAAAACTTCTCGAGTGTCGGTTGGGAATTGGCTCGTCTACCGCCATAGTTCCAGGTCAAAATTGACCCGTTAACCACGATTTTGATTTATAAATGCACAATTTATGACGATTCTAGATTTTAGAAAATACATGAAAAAAATGAATAAAATGAAAAATTTTAAAATTAATAAGAATAAAGAATGAAAATGTGTCACGTGGGATTCCGAGTTGAGGTACCCGTCAGTTGGGAATTGGCCCGTCTACCTAATTAATTGACAAATTAAAAATTACTTATATTTTAATCAAATTAAATAAAAAAATATTAGATTATTTTCAAATTAATTCAATCAACCAATATATTATCCAAACTATTTTGGAACCATTTATTCTGTCAACTAATAAATTGATTCCCTAATAAAAATAATTATCTATTCGGTCAATTAATAATTTGACCAAATTAAATTAAATTAAACTATGAAAATATAGCAATTATTTATTCGGCCGATTAATAAATAAATTGACCAAATAAAACTCCTACAAAAAATAATTATCTATTCGGCCAATTAATAAATTGACCAAATTAAATTAAATTAAACTATAAAATATAGTTATTTATTCGGCCGATTAATAAATAAATTAGTCAAATAAAACTGGTGGAGCAAAAGATAAGAAAATACACATTGATTCTAGGTATTTATAGGCTTTTGAATAGAGGTGGCCAAAAAAATCGGAACCGGAACCGAACCGAAACCGGCGATTCTGAAACCGGAACCGAACCGCTGGTTCCTTTTTGGAACCGAGAACCGCCGAACCGCCGGTTCTGTTCCGGTTCCAAGAATGTGGAACCGAGAACCGCCGGTTTGGGTTCGGTTCCGGTTCCGAACCGGCGGTTCCTCATATTTTTTTTATTTTTTATTTATTTTTATTTATATTTATATCATAATTCATATTATATCACTTAAATACTAATATTAGAATGCATAAATATATATTTATAATATGAAAAAGTAGCAAAATATAATAAAATACATATAATTAAAACTTCGGTTCCAAATTGGAACCGGAACCGAAGAACCGGAACCCGAACCGGAACCGAAACCGACGGTTCTGATTTGGAACCGGAACCGAAGAGGTATCCAGTTCTGTTCCGGTTCCTCCGAAGTGGAACCGAGAACCGTCGGTTCCGGTTCAGGTTCGGAACCGAAACCGAAGTTGGCCATCTCTACTTTTGAATATGTGAAGTTTCATTGAGAAACCGATGTGGGACACAAGATTTTAGTATAGATATTTAAAATCTATTATTTTACAGTTAAAAATTCAAAATTTTGAAAATTTAGATAAATATAAATGGAGGAATATAAGGGGTGCCACGTAGGATTTTTTCAAAGCAAGAATCGTTTTGCTTTTAATAATATAATGATTAATATCTCTAATCTTAGCCAAAGGCTGAAAAAGATATATTTATATTTTTAGGAAGTCTTTTTTTTTTTAACTATCCATTAATACGTTAGATTCAATGTAATATGAACTGTATTTTCTAACAGACACTTATCGAAGATATTAGAAAAATTATGGAGGAAAGATTAAGACAATCCCAACGAGTAAACCATCGATGATGTGTTTGTGTACCTTTCCCAATAAAGACTACAAAATTAACTTAATGGAGAACTATAGATCAAGAATGGGCTAATGATTTTCCTTTCATAGAAAAGAATAGGCTAACCATTCTGGCCTGGGCCTGCGATTGGCCCATTAAGAATAAGTATAAATGGCAATGAATTGTTTAATACAGTATTTTATCAGGGTCCAAAGTGCAAATATATAAAAGCATTGACCGCAAAATGCAAATTTGAAGGCTCACTAAAAACCTAGTTATCATCAGCTGAGCCTCCGCCATCTGCCTAACCTCAAACTTGACTGCAGCAATGGGTAATTCTCATCTCATCTCTTTCATTTTCCTAACTCGATTTCGATCTATTTCTTAATTCCAACAACAAAGAAATGATGAATTGGGATCGCAGGTGCGTACACGTATGTCTCGGAGCTATGGAAGAAGAAGCAGTCAGATGTTATGCGCTTCTTGCTTAGGGTCCGCTGCTGGGAGTACCGTCAGCTTCCCGCTGTTGTACGCGTCACCCGCCCCACCCGCCCTGATAAGGCCCGCCGCCTCGGCTACAAAGCCAAGCAGGTCTGTATTTTTTTTATTATTTTTTATTGCATTGTATTGTTTATGAGTTATTTGAAATGTGGTTGATTTTTTGTTAGTGTGTGAGTTCGATTCATGTCTGGTTTCTGGTTCTGATCTGGCAAATTAGGGTTTAGTAATTGGGCGATTTGCTTCGTTAAGTTGAGCCTATCGAAATGTAGCGCCGTTAGAATTTCTGGATAACGTTTTAAAATATTTGTGTGTGAATTGGTTGTAATGTCGGTTGGAGAGGTTTTTTTGTGTTAACATGTCATTTTTTTTTTATACTTTTGTTTTTGATTCATGTCTCACATAAGTATGCTTCAACATCTAACTGTATATTTATTTATTGAGTGATGCTATTTAGCCATAATATGCCTAACCATAATTCAATCAACAATATGAAAATAAACCGATTTAGATAATTTTTTGATTTATTATAAGAAGTATAAATATATATTTTATGTTATTATCATATTCTTGACTTAAATTTTATCATAAGTGGTGTAAAGATATAATTCTTTCATTCTTTCAACAAAAAGCTTTGTATTCACTCTATTATCTATATCGAGATTTTCGTTGCCTCAAAATTCAAATACTATCAACATAAATTTGTATAAACTGAATATTTAAACTATTAAAAGTCATTTAGAACTTAAAATTATAAATAAATCAATTTTTTCTCTTATTTGAACTAAATTATGGCTAGCCATAATATGGCTACATAGATTTATTCTTATTTATTTATTTATGTTTAATGGGTAGTGTTTTTGGAATGTTACTTGCTGCCAATAAGATGTTTTCTAAGAATTCATGTACCATCTTGAGATGTAGCTGGTAGTACGAGTGTGGAGAGGGTAACATTGGTTTCATGTTAAAGTGTGCTAAATTGTTCACTTTTTTGGTTTGTACTTATTAAAATAGAACTTATATATACAGCTTGCGCGTATGTTTGTTATTTGGAGTTTCTTTATGTCTTTTATTTTATATTCCGTGATTAGCAAAATTATTTAACATTCAGGGTTATGTCATCTATCGTGTTCGAGTAAGACGTGGTGGAAGGAAGAGGCCAGTTCCCAAAGGTATTGTCTACGGTAAGCCCACTAACCAGGGTGTTACTCAGCTGAAATTCCAGCGCAGCAAGCGGTCAGTCGCAGAGGAACGAGCCGGAAGGAAACTCGGTGGCCTCAGGGTTCTGAGCTCTTACTGGATTAATGAGGTTTGCACTAACCTCATTCTTTCTATGTAAATGTGTGCTCGTACACACGTGTTTACTTATTCTTTGAAGTATGATCAGCATTTGTCTTGATGAATTGAAACATTTATACATAAAGACCATAAAGCCGTAATTCATCCTCCTTAAAATGCACAAGATCTGATAATTTTTTGAAAACTGCAACTTGCACTTGAATGTGTTCCTGAACTAGCTTGTTTGATCAACTTACTGGTGGGATGTTGAAGATCTAGGCTAGCGATTTCGGCTGTTGGACTTTTGACCTGTTCAGCAAATGCTTTCCCTCTACAATCTTGTAGTCAGTGTTCTTGGCTCCTCGTGTAAATTTCAGGATTCTACTTACAAATACTTTGAGGTGATTTGTGTTGATCCTGCCCATACTACTATTCGCAACGACCCAAGGATCAATTGGATCGTCAATCCGGTCCATAAGCACAGGGAGCTTCGTGGACTCACTTCTGCTGGAAAGAAGTACAGAGGTCTCCGAGGCAGAGGTCACTTGCACCACAAAGCACGTCCGTCCAGAAGGGCTACATGGAAGAGGAACCAAACCCTCTCCCTCCGCCGTTACCGTTAATCTTCTTGAGAATTTTGGTGTTGCCATAATAGAATTAAGTCTGTTTATCCAGTTTAGAGGAAGTTGATTTGTTTTGTCGTTTGAGGTATGGATATCTTGCTGCTTCATTTGCCATATCAAATGGGAATTTTGTGTGTTACAAATATATTTTGGCATATTTTATGGTTTTGAAAGTCAAGTAGCTTACTTTGTTTGAGTTTCATCTTGATTCTTCACCTCTGTTTTATGTACTGATTTCGAATTTTCATCTCAAAATAAATATAAAATGGAAAAATTCTACAGTCAGAAACCTTACAATCGTAATATTGTATCGGAAAGTATTAATTTTTAAGATTTGAATTTTATACATTAACTGTAAAAGTAGTACTTGCAATATCAACATTTTTTTTGAGATGATATAATATCTACACTAATGTAACATGAAATGAAAAGATAGAAATTTATGGTACTTATTTTGAATTTTTATTCAAAGCTAAGCTGTTAATAAAAGAATAAATCATTAATCATTTCGATGATGGTTTCTTCTGGAGAATCAAATAAACTAATGTGCAACCGGTCGAATTTGGTGGGAAATCACTTTAATTTATAAATAAATTTCATTTATGAATATTATTAGAGATGGTTCCTACTGGAGAGAATCAAATAAATTTATGAATATTATTAGAAAAAATCGTGGAGAAAATAGGTTCGACTTAGAAGAGTACATTAACAATCAAATAGGGAAAATAGTTAAGAATAAAGCACATATCAAAACGACGAACGAACTTAAGTACTGTAAATTTGTAATAACATTTATTCTGCAATAAACATGAACATGAACAGCCTGAAAATGCTTGCATCTGTTAATAGCTTTCTCAATAATGGAAATCTGTTCGTAAGCTTGAGAGATTCATCTCTTATTCTTTACAATTAGAATCTAATCTATCACAAAAAAAGGAGAAGAAAAACAAAAGGGCTATACACTCAGGTATGTAAATACGAACCAAGTGAGAAAGTTTGTGCTATTTCTGTGTATTTACATTGAGCTCGATCACGATCTCTTCAGCTGAATTCAACTCAAGAAAACTCTTTCAGCTCACTATTTTGGTGCTTCTCAGCCTCCATCCCAACATTTATGTCTTGGATTTCGATTTGAATAAATCGTATATGTATGGTTTCTTTTATAAATGCATTCATAAATATATTCTGTATCTACAATGATCAAATATTTTTTTTTTTTTTTTTTGTATATGTAAAAGTAATGCATGAATGTTACCTGAATAGATACGGGGAACAAACTTATGCTGCTAGTGTTGAAAGTAAAGCCACTGCATTGAAATATGTGGGAAATGAGTAATATATGTTTTATAACGGAAATTTAAATATTTTGACGCTAGTTCGGTTATCATGCATGAATGTAGTTTGCTGAAGTAATGAAAGAAGTTAAAAGTTGGTAAATATGTTAGGAAATGAAAATACCTGCGAAACAATATCAACTGCCAGACATATGGAATGAAGAACTCTTCAGGATGGCTTTCTTGTTCATAGGTAAACCATAATTGCGTAAACATCTGCTAAGACCAAAATATAGTGCTAGTAATATTGATTTGTGTCCATTGTTTTTCAGTTATATAATTAGTCTCTCCGATATTAGGGTTCAAATTATTTTGTTCTAGAGGAAGACTTGATATGCAGTTGTGAACTTTGGCAAAGGAATCAGCCGCGACTCAGAGGCCTTGGATTTAACTTGTGAACATGGTGTTATCGTGAAAGATAGAAACGTTTACTTCATAGGAGGAAAAATCCTGCACGGCAGAGAGGATGTTTTAAGGTATCTGGCATCAAATGAGGAGGCCTTGGATGATACTATTAAAACTTTAAGGTGTTATTTGTTTGACAGATAAATCGCCTGAGGATATCACTGATTCGACAAATCTCTCATGTAATGCAAATATTTCATTGCTACTTCTGTAAATATATTCTTGACTTGCATCCAAATTGCTGAGATTGAATTATTTTATTGCCTTTCTTCTTCCATTTGCCGTCATACACTCGTACGTGTGCTTGGAGGGGATATACACTAATAGTTATATTTTTAGGGTTTAATTTATTTAAATTTTAAATGGGGGCTATAAGGGTACAATAAAACATTTACAATTTAATTTATTATTTTTTTTATGGGGGGCTATGTGGAGTAAAATAGTTACTGTGTTTAAAATTTCTCTTTTCAGTTTTAACTTGTTGTTAGGCGTATGGGAACACTTCAATCCATTCAAAATTTTAGGTGTATCCACTTCATCCAACAACTGCATTTGATGCATTTCCTATACTCGCGATCCAATCAATAAATTCTTTTAATTCTGAAGCTTCAAAAAAAGAAATTAATTATAATAAATCATCTCTTTTATAATTTATTTTAAATTATAGGAAAGTATTTATAAAACAAAAACCAGATTTTTAGGAAAAAAACATATAGGGCTTATCTTTTTCATTTAATAAATAAGTAAATTGAATATAAATATTAAATTTCAAAATCACAAAAACTGATACTTGTCTTCAACTTTAGTTTATGCAGAATAAAGAATAAGTGACCAGATTAAGTAAATAAAATTGCTTAAACATCATTAATTTTGATTCATTTTTTGGACTATAAGTCCATGTCTGCTAAAATATTATTACTCTTTTATATTGAATAAATATGTGAACTAATACTTACATTTAAATTAGTAAACTAATTATTTTAATAACTTCGAAGAACAAATATTTATCTTTGGAAACTATAATATCGATAATCGAAAACATCAATGAGCCAAAACTTGATTGATATTCCAGCAAAATGATTCAATATATTAAACTGTATGAAGGATTATAGGAAAAATTAGATGCTTACTACAATTAGCATCTAATGAAGTAGAACACAAAAAAACAAACATTGCCTTTATGAGCCTTCGACCCTGAGCATCATTCTTTAGCCTCTTTCCTTAACCACCACTTTAGGTTTTCTTTTCAAGTCTCACAACAAACAGCATCTCATCCAAATTTCTTTTAGCTGAAATGAATTCAGCCAGTCATCTTCAGTGGAAAGGCATTCTAACCTACCTTTGGAGATACAAAAATTCTTATCAAATTATACAAAAAGTCACTAATTAAAAATAATAAGTTAAACAACTGGATTCTTTGATACCTTGGAGTTATCATCTGCTCTTCCCAGATCCATGATTTGAAATTGCAAACTTTGTTACAGAAATAGTACTTATCCTTTTTAAGCTTTCATCTTTTCTAAGCTGAATCATAAACAGAGCACTTTGCCCTATGAGATTATTTCGAATTTCTTCAGGAATTCGATCTCCAGCCTTAACAATTAAAGAACAGTAATATTTTAAAGAATATATATAAAACTAATTAAAAATCATACAAAAAATTAACAATCTCATCATCATTAATTTGTAGAATCTTGCTCAAAAATTAAACAACTTATCTGTCCCAAAGCAGCAACTGAGATGTGCTGCTGCTGCCATTAAGCACTTCAGTTTTGATCATAAACTTGAAAAATAAAAGTGTTAAATTATGTAATTATTAATTTAAATAATAAAAAATTAACTTAAAATTATCAAAACACCTTTGAATGACTGAGTTGCCATGTTTGTTAAAAACTACTATCACAACAACCTTCTAGGCACATCTCTTGCATGATATGTATACCAATCACCTAGACTCTCCACACTTAAAATTCTGCCACAGATCCAAAATACTCCACTCTGCCCATAGAAATTCAACAACTATACAAATTTTAGAGTTAGTCAAAAGAACGTAAAAAAATTACAATTGATTAAAATGCTTACCTCCATAAGAAAAACAAATTCAGATAGGCACATGTACATCTTGCATGTCTTCTTCAGCCTTTGGATTTGTCAATGAAATTGAAATAGCCAGACTGCGCATGAAAGATTCATCCCTAAAGTCCTTCAATAATTAACTTAAAATTATGTCTGTGAACAAATAAAAACTATGCAAGGAAGATACATACCTCTCATCATGAAGCAGAATCTCTATTCAACGTGCAGTTGTAGTCCGAATCACAACATTTCGGGCACATGCATCTTTAAACTAAAAGACTGTATTTACTTTGAATTTTGTTTTAGAAGTGAATGTATAAGTTTGAATGAGCAAAGAGTAGTATTTATAAAACGTATGTTTGTGGGGATTTCTGATTTTTCGAATTCAAGTTTTGGCTCTAAGATTTGATCTGGTTAGTAGTGAGCTTAGTATTTTGAGAATGAGGTTGGAGTATGGTGTTAGATACGTAGGAACAATATTTTTTTGGAAAGCAAACATCATTTCGCAAATAAATCAAGGCATGGTCCTCATGGTACCAGTTTCTATCTTGGAGTATAATGTAGTGTTTGGTAGAAAGAAGTACAATTGTAAATAATGTCAATCAATATTAGGTAAACAATACTATTTCAATGGACACATCATAAATAAATAATAATAAATCAATCAACAATTGACTTCAACAGTTTAGTGGCATTTATGCAAATACTGTATGTCATAAGTTTTAGGCGGGAAAGTGGGAATTTTGTAAATAAACCCAAAACTCAGCTTTTATATTTAGTATAGATATAGACATGTATAAGAAAAAAAAATATGGATTCTACATAAGTCGAAGAAACCCCATCATATACTATATCCACTTCACATAATAATACACTACAAACTTCAACTTCTGCCTTCATATTGGTATTGCAGCAGTTCAGTATAGTTTTTCAGCTCAGCCACCAAAAATCAGCATCGAGATGACGATGCAAATGTTCTACGAAAATCCGTCCGAAGCCTCTGCTACTAACGGGAGTATGTAAAGCCAGATTCAGTCACCGTTTACCTTAAGCCCATTTTGATTCCCGATTCGTTGAAGTTCACATTCTATAGTCTGAGCGATCTTTAAATCATTCGGATCGGGCTCCGGAAAATCCACATGGAACGAGCCGTGTCTAACTAGTGCAGCGGAAGCAACTCGTGCAGCTTGCTCATTGACATAGTTATACAGCTGCTCATGGAAGGGGTGATCCAAGGAGAAACAATCACTGACCTTATCATTTCCAGAATGTCGAGATGAGCCCGAGCCTTCTTTTCTACAAAAATGTGGGAGAGATTCATAGTCCATAATCTGCATAGAGATGTTACGGTTGTCAAAATAAAAATTCTAAATTATGCTTCAACTGATACTTCTACATAAATTCTTTGGTTTAGAACATAAATCTAATTTGAATATTAATTCACTACCTTCAATAACTCATCTCTTCCACACCCCGAAAGAACTTGCACTTTTTTCCTCGTCCTCTCCTGCAGAAGAGGTTTCACGACCTGCAAGATGATTTAGATAAACTGTTCTACGTTGAATAAGTAAATACAGATCAAATAATAGCTAGAGATGCATATCTCAAACCTTCCAACATGCTGAGAATATATATGGAGCATTGACTATGTAATAAGCTTCTGTTTTCTCAGGATAGTTCAGGTCGTCGATGGTGGATATTGCCGACAATAACTGCATCCAAATGTAATAATTTGTTTCCAAGGGTTAGTGGAGATGCTACAAGTGTCATGTTATTACGATAATATTCCACACAAAACAAAATGACTAGTCCATACCCTGATTGGCCAGTCATCCCAACGTTATCAAAAATCCAACGAATATATAACATTAACATTATCGGAGAGACTTTGAACATACCTTGAGCTGATTCAATGCAGAAATCTTTAGACCAGTCATGTCCAGAATCTTGATGCATGTGCCTATGTAGCGGCCAAACTTTTTTGACGCAGAAGGCTACAACATGAATCAAAGTAAATCAACATTGTCATTCATATATATATATATATATATATATATATATATGTATTAACAGATATTCTCAAGTGCTTAAACTAACCAATATCACACGATCTCTGTACTCGTTCATTTGGATGTGTGATTGAATATAGTAGTGAATCTGAAAAGGAGAAAGAAAAAACTTGCATTAGGAAGTACTACTTGATGAAATATATTGCACGAAGATTGAAAAGGAAATGCATATTTTCTAACATTTCTAAAACAGTACAAGTTCGAGAAGATGAACTACTTGTAATGAATGCTTAAATATCAGAAAAAACAATATCTTACAGATGCCTTGTCATATGTGCTGCGCCCTACACCAACGGCAATTACAGGATAGCCCTGTAAAATTACAAAGATAAAGCTCGAGTCAAGTTGCACAGTTTTGAGATCCTCTTATAATGTATTTCACTGAGCATAAGGAATCTCAACTTAGCAAGAACGGAAAAAGAATATCTTTATTTCTTAACTAGGCACTACCTCTTTCGTGTATCCACACATTCCAGTAAGCTGAGAATCTCGTATTGCTCTATAAAACTCGACGGGATTTATTGGCCTCTGCATAATTAAATAGTTAATTAACACTAAAAGAAGACATGGAAAATAACATATCATTTGCTGGATAACACACAGCATAGCAGACTTGAATGTATAAATGAACTTCCAAAACATCATATTTTATAATATTCTACTCGTTTTTGTTACATCTGATTATTTTTTATAGATGAAGCCAGAACAGCTTTAAATGTCCTTCCACTTCCAAGATCTAAATCCACCAAGATTCCGGTCAAAGACTTGTGGATGCCTCAACCACTAATAATGTATGCCATTTGTTTTCATTTTAATCACAGAGTTAATTTTATTTGCCTCGTCGATTACATTGTACTTTATCAAAGTAACAGATGTTGTGTTTCCATTTTAGTTTAGTATAATGTCATGATATTATAGAAGGCTACCGACAAGAAGCAACGGTATAAAATTTGACCATAAACCAATCCATTAATCAAGTCCTATCTCTCTCACTTCCCATGATGGTACCAATTGCAAAATATTAATGGAGAAATGCAATGCTGGAACATGAAATTCGAAAAAGAAACAACACTACATTATATATTAAGTAACATTTCCATAGGCTAACCGCTAGTATGCCATCAATTTCGTTTTGCATCCTCCAGGATAAGCAGTTGATAAGCTGAAAATTCAGGACAGATTTAAGACCTCAAGTAGCAAAAGCTAAACAAAAAATGAACTTACATCAAAAGGGACATAATCAACTGAAACAAACCATCTTATGCGCGTTTGAAACATTTCCATCCCTTGCTTTCAGAAATCTCATCAAAGTCTCCCGTTTATACCCATAATTCATGTTCTGCATATCACGACAAAGATTATCAGGCTACTTAATTGAAACAGAAGTTTATTCACCAAATCTTGTGCCATTCCACCAATAATTACCTTCCTTTTATTATTCTCTTTTGCAACCTATTGTGCCATTATTATCAGGTGGAAATTCCCCAAAATGAACAACTCATTCTACGAGTACTCCATCAACAAATGACACAAATATTACAGCAATCAGACTCGGGAAAGAGCTAAAGTCAAGATGCAGAAAAATCAAAGCCGACGAAATCAACAAGTTTCAGTTTGTTCTTCTCACAGTTGCTAAATCACCAAAGCTACTCCTCACATTTTTTGGAAAGACACAAGTCTGAGATCCAAGCACTACTTTTTACTTCCCATTGACATTCCACCATCACATCCACAATTTAGAGGAATTTAAGTATACTAACATTTATTGATGTACAAGACCTAAAAACATTACTACAACCCAAGCCCAGAATCATAACATCCAAGACAAACATAAAAACACATACATAGAGAGAAGAAAAACAGAGGGAGAAAGAAAGATCAAATATGAGTCTTTTGCAAATATTAGATTCACCCAAATTAGAATAGATCAGCAATATAGTGCCAAACCTGGAAAGTCATCTTCAATGGCTCATCAACTGCAATACAAACACCAAAACCATCAGTAGCCAAGAAATGCAAACATCAATACAAAAACTGCAAAACTATAAAAACAATGAAGGCTACCATTCTTCATGAGGGTTTCAAGCTTTTCGATGATTTCTTCGCTTATGAGCACCATTGTATTTGTGATTTTCTTTCTTCTTCAGTTGAGACACAAGAAAATTCGAATCCAAAAATTCAAACTTGAGCTTAAATTTACATGCTTTTAAGTAGAAAACTGGTGTGTTTGCACACCATGTGATATGTGATGTGACCCTGAAAATATGGGGCTCTCCTTTTCCTCCTTTAAAAAGAAAGGAGCTGAAGACGGTGCACTCTGCATTCTTCGATCTTTTCAAGTTTTACATCTCCACTGTCCTCCTTTTTTTTGTCTCTTTTTGTGAGGTCAAAACAAATGCAATCAAAAAAAGAAAAAGAAAAAAAAAAGGAGGAAGAAGAAAACCAATTTCAAAAGAGAAAAAAAAGAAGACCAAGCGAGAAAACTCAAGGTATGAGAGAGTAGCGAAGTGCATTTTTGCGTTTCGAATTTATTTGATATTTGTAACTACAATTTAAAATATAAAAAAATCAAACAATATAACTTGGTCCTTGGAAAAATACAATTAAAACTTAAAATTATCCAAACCTTCTAATTTAACAATATAAACCATGAATCTAATTTAACAATATAAACCATGAATCATGTGAATGTACCGCGAGCGCCGAGCGAGATATTCTTATTTTGTATTATTTTATTATTTTTTTTATATTATTAAAATATTATATTATGAGTAGTGAATGTAGTACACTTACATCTATGTAAAAATTTTTTCGAGCTTTGTAACTATACTTAGAGGAATGATATGCCACCTACATTTTCTGAGCATCTTATATGAACACTAATAGCCATTTGTGTATGTTAGTATTATTCTTTTAAAGTTTCTTTAATTATTTTATATTCTAATATCCTAGAACTTAAGTATATTTATTTTTTAGGAATAGTAGAAATTAATACTAAAATCATCAAGTTTATAAATACCATAAAGGAACAAAGCTCCCTTTAAGTTCAAAGATGAGTAATAAGATAAATCGAACTTTGATTTTTATGTTATTGTATAGATTAAATAATTAAATATTTGGTGTTAAAATATAAAACATAAGAAAATTAAAAAGAATAATATTAACAATTAATTAACATGAACAAACAGTGATCGGTACTCGTAAAAGTGATGAATAAATATTGATATATTTATCAGTCCTTTATATGATATGAATATTGTTGGAGCAAATGATGAAATTATGTGATAATAGTTATATACGATTCCATGACAAAAGAAAAGGAGAGAGTAAAAAAAAAAAGCTCATCGTTTATGAACTAATTAACCACTTAAACTTGGTTCATTTCTATTGGTGAGTCTCATATATATATTTTAAAGTATTACTATGACACTAAAGTATGTGACCAACTAAACGAGTTACAATGTCCAATAATTATTGGGACTTCAACTAAAAAGAATTGTTGGAATTTTATTAAATTTAGCATTCACGTCACCAATGCCCCCAAGATAATATAAGAAACTGAAGGAAGTTTCTACATATTTTATTTCCATTACTATTTTATAGTTTCGTTTCTATAACAATAATTTAGCTAAAATTAATATTTTGGAAATTTGTACAACATGCGGGGATAGCTCAGTTGGGAGAGCGTCAGACTGAAGATCTGAAGGTCGCGTGTTCGATCCACGCTCACCGCATTTTTTATGTTTTTATTATCCTTTAATTTTCTTATATTTTATTTATTACAATATTACGTTAATATTCTTAGTACTTACCATCCTGATTTCTTTTAATAATTTATTCATCCAATATTACGATACGGAAAGAATGAGTAGATAGAATTATCCTTTTTTAGACGACATAAGTGTTCCGAATCCTCTCCAAAATTGATAATTTGATATTAGGAAATATCTGGTCAACTTTCTTTTATAACATAAATATATGGTCAACTTTGCTTAGAGTGAATATAGACATTCTTCTCCATATTATCACCTACAAAATTCGCGTTTACTAATTGTAAATTAACCGAATTGACAGTTGTTCCACAAATACGGACAGTTGTATATATACATTCATTCACTTCAATATGGCCACGCCCCACTTTCCTTGAGGGAGTTGCGAATTTGTGTGTTTGTCGCCGGAAACATAATAATCATGACCGGCGACAACCATGAGTCCGCCGCCGCAGACGACTATAAGTCGCCGGAAAAGCAGCCTCACCACAATCTTGAAATACAAGGTATATCATAATCCATTCACAATTCTTCTAGCATATATATATTAATTAATTGCATTGTTGCAAGCCTTAATTTTCTTCCACAAATTTCAATTTCAATTTATAAGAACCGTGTTTCCTAAATTTTGAGTTTGAAATTTTGAATGAGAATTTTTTTCGAAATTGAATTTAGCAATGCGACCTTTACGTCAAAATTTGAAAAAAAAAAAAAAGTTTAGAAATTCGCCAAGAAATTCTAACATTAATCCCAGGCGTTTACTAAACGGGACAAGTCGGATAGATAAAAATAATATAGGTTAATCAAGCGTTTACGTTTGAAGATTAAATTCAAGGATATCTCATTATTCATGTTTGGAACTACACATGTGAAATGGAAAGAATCATGAGATAAGAATAGTCAATCCTATCCTATTGAGTAAAAAACACCACGAAATTTTGTGTGTGTTTACTATATTGATTGTGCATGCATGCATGCAGGGTCGGAAGACAACGGGGACTACAACCCGATCGAGCAGGTGCGGCTAACGGTGCCGGCGACCGATGATCCAACAGTGGCGGTGCTGACGTTCCGGACATGGTTTCTCGGCGTAATAGCGTGCATACTGCTGGCATTCACGAACCAATTCTTCGGGTACCGGCAGAATGCCATCGCCATTAGTCCGGTGGCAGCACAAATAGTGACGCTCCCAATAGGAAAGTTAATGGCGAGGGTGTTGCCAACGACGACGTTTAGGGTTCCGGTCACGGGGTGGTCGTTTTCATTGAACCCGGGGCCCTTCAGTCTTAAAGAACATGTTTTGATCACCATCCTCGCCAATTGCGGCGCCGGCGGTGTTTACGCCGTCGGCATTGTAACCATTGTTAAGTCCCTATACCATCGCCCTCTTCACCCTCTTGCCGCTTGGTTATTGGTTCAGACCACTCAGGTATATAATAATAAACTCAATTAAGCTTGTATTTAATTAATTGTTGATAGTTTCGGATTTAATTAATGACAAAGAGACAAACTAATTCCTATTTTATGTTAGATGCTTGGGTATGGATGGGCTGGGATATTCAGGAGAATTCTGGTGGACTCTCCATTTATGTGGTGGCCTGGAAACATGACTTCAATCTCCCTCTTCAGGTAATTATGGAACTCAATAATTTAATTGGTTTTTTTTTTTTTTTTTTTTTTAAGCAAAATAAATCAGGAACTTCATTGTTATTGCAATTTCAACCTGACTTTTAAAAATTTGCCAATTAAAAGAACTTTGTAACTTTTGCGATCGGGACCTCTCCCAATTTTTCGACGCCAAGTGGACTGAAGAATACATCCTTTAGGGGTAATGACTATGGTACACTTAAGTGCAATACACAGACACATTTGGATGACTGCCACGTATCCTATCTTTTAACTTGATACTTAATAAAATTCAAAGGGTGAGATATATGGCAGCCATCCAAATGTGTCTGTGGAGTGTATTTAAGTGCACAATGGTCAAAATTGCCCTTTAGCTAAAGCTTTTAAACAATATTGTTTTGTGCTTATTAATAAATCATATAATGGGAAAAGAAATTGAAATTCATCGAGGAGGTTTAGTTGAGCTAGCCCAATTATATGCTTTATTAGCAAAATGCAATGTCGTATTCTTCAGTCCACGTTGGTGTCCATGTCATCATTCCAGTAACTGGAAAAATTGGAGAGGTTTCACTGCAAATTATAAATTTTGTTCTTTATTTGCATAATTTGGATTACTTAAATTCGTATTTATTTTGCTATAACCCCCAAATCGTTAGTAATTCTCTAATTAATATCACTAAACTATAAGACTTAATTTGTTTAGTTAATTTGTACTAATGAATTCAGAACAATGCACGAAGAAGATGTAAGAGAGAAGGGAGGGCTAACGCGGGTGCAGTTCTTTATAATGGTGTTCACATTAAGCTTCGCATACTACATAGTCCCAGCTTATTTCTTCCCCACAATATCTTCCATTTCCATCATGTGCTACATCTGGAAAGACTCCATCCTGATGCAGCAGCTCGGGTCGGGTCTGCACGGGATGGGGATCGGGTCGTTCGGCTTGGACTGGGCCGCCGTGAGCTTCATAGGCGACCCCATCGCCACCCCCGCCTTCGCCATCGTTAACGTTGTCATCGGATTCGTCCTAGTCATGTATGTCCTAACACCTATCACCTACTTCAACAACATCTACGACGCTAGGAAGTTCCCCTTCTTCTCGGCCGGGACCTTTGACAACACCGGCAAACCCTACAACATCTCCCGCGTCCTCGATGAGTCCACATTCACCTTCGACGTGGCTGGTTACAACGCCTACAGCAAGCTCCATGTTAGTACTTTCTTTGCCTTCAGTTACGGCATTGGCTTCGCTATGCTCTCCGCTACCGTCGTCCACGTCGCGCTCTATCACGGAAACACGATTTGGACGCTGTGGATGAAAACGAAGAGCAACGTTGTGGACGGGAAATTGGACGTGCACACGAGAATAATGAAGAAGAACTACGACAGCGTGCCGGACTGGTGGTTTCATGCCATCCTTGCTTCAGTGTTTTGCCTCTCTCTCTTCGCTTGTGAAGGTTTTGGCAAACAACTTCAGCTTCCATGGTGGGGGCTTGTCATGGCATGTGGAATGGCATTTTTCTTCACTCTGCCGGTCGGCATAATACAAGCCACGACCAATCAGGTATCGTCAGACCACTTTGACAGCTCTATTTGCATCTAAGGTTTACAATCAACACATATATCAATGAAATTTAAAACCTACCAAATTTTAATATGGGTGCGTTTACTTTGATGGAAAAGGGTGGAAAAAGAATATTTTCACCCTTTTTTCCATCCTTTTCAACGTTTACTATGTTGGTTAATTTTTCTCGGTAGGATGAATAACATTTTCGGGCAGCTCCTTTTCCATCCATTTCTCACCAATTGTGGAAAATATTAACATGGGAGAGGGGTGTGATAATATTTTCCAATGGATAAAAGACATAAAAATAGGGTAGGTGTGGAGGACCATGTGATAATTTATTTCTTCATCCTAATAAACATGTGATAAAAAAAGAATGGAAATGCTAATATTTTCTCATCTTTTCTTATCCATCATGTTCCAATAGAAATATTTACATCAAAGTAAATGCACGATGTGTATAATATCGAGCATACTTTGTATATAATCACATATGGTTGCGTTGATTGCAGCAAATTGGATTGAACGTGATCACAGAAATGGTAATAGGCTACATTTACCCGGGGAGGCCACTTGCAAACATCGCTTTCAAGACCTATGGCTACATAAGCATGTCACAAGCCCTCACTTTCCTCTCCGATTTCAAACTAGGCCACTACATGAAAATCCCTCCTAAATCCATGTTTCTCGTCCAGCTTGTCGGCACCGTCGTTGCCTCCTCCGTTTACTTCGGCACAGCTTGGTGGCTCCTCACCACAGTCGACCACATCTGCGACCCGGCCGCCCTGCCCGAAGGCAGCCCGTGGACTTGCCCCGGAGACAACGTCTTCTACAACGCCTCCATCATCTGGGGCGTCATCGGCCCGCTGCGGATGTTCACCAGCAAGGGCGTCTACGGGCTCATGAACTGGTGGTTCCTCATCGGGGCGGTGGCGCCCCTGCCGGCCTACTTCCTCAGCCGGAGATATCCGGAGAGGAAGTGGCTGCAACTCATCAACGTGCCACTCATCTTGGGCGGTACGGCTAGCATGCCGCCGGCGAGATCGTTGAACTACATAATGTGGGGAAGTGTGGGCATGTATTTCAATATATACTTGTATAGGGTGAAGAGGCAGTGGTGGGCGAGATATGCTTACGTTATGTCTGCAGCGATGAGTGCTGGGATTGCGTTCATGGCGGTCCTAGTTTACTTCACGCTGCAGTCCTACGACGTTTCTCTTCAATGGTGGGGATTGGATATAGACGACCACTGCCCCCTGGCCACGTGCCCGACCGCACCTGGAGTCGCCGTTAAAGGCTGCCCGGTGCATTAATGTAATCATCTCATATGTTATATAATCAGGCGAAGCTAGGATTTTAAGAGGGGTAATAAATATATATTAGATGGGCAGGATTACTCTAAAATGTAAATAACTCTATAGTGTCTGGAAAGTCCAACCTAAGTATAGTAAAGAAAAATCATCCGTACGGGTGGCATATTTAGGCACTCGTTCGGATGATATATTATAAAGCCTTCAAAATTATAGATTTATATGACATAAACTCGTAAAATATTTATCAATTCAATTAGTCCTCCCCTAGCTTGCTTAAGTAGTTGAATCAATGCAATTTTTAACTATACTAGTATAATTAACGTGCATTCGTATGTTAAAAACAATAATTATTATAAAGTTTAAAATAAAGCTCATAACTCACACTAGTCATTTGATTTTAGAGTTCAAAATAAAATACACAAATCTTATCAAGTGCTTACTCTGAAAAAGAAACTATTCTCTCCAAGTAGATTGATATCCCTCTTTTTGTATTCGTTGCATGAAGAAAACACATTCTAAAAATATTATACATTATTGTCATTCTCTAATTTCAAAATCTTTTATATATTTCAATTCATCGTTCTATTAGTTAAAAACATACAATTAGTTTCAATCTCTTCATGTCATTCTAGCTGGTTTTAACTACGGCACAATGTAGACCATAAAATGCATGCTTATATTAAAATGAAAGAAGAATGTAGAGCAAATTAAATTTCATCCATATCTTAAAGCAAAAGAATACTTGTTGTCAACTTATGATACTCACACAATTATTTTGTTTCTATCTTGGCTTATAAGAATGTTTAGAATTGTCTAGTCATGTAAAATAACAAAATATGTCACATACTCATATATTGTCAAATTCTAATAACATAGATGAAAGAAAAATGCAGCTATCTCCGTAATCTTTAGACATAAATAAATCGTTCATCTCATACAATGAATATCATGTTGATCTTTCTAAAGTAAGAACAAATCCTAAAGATTTCACTTTTTTTGTTCTTACAAAATTGAACTCATTAAATAAAATTTTGAACGATCATACAACACAATCCAAAAGAAAAAAAGTTATCAGTAACAAACAAAATCGAAAAAAGAAAAAAAAGAAGCAACTTATATTAGAAAATGAAACATGAACAGTTCGATCCTAAAGATATACTATGACTCTTCATCAAATCACTGCTCTCTTTGAATTAAGAAATTGTGTTAAGAAATTTGGTGAAAAAATTAAAAAATATATTTAAAAAAAATTAATAAAGTGGCTTTTTTTTTCATCGCTGCTTTCTTTGTATTAATAAAGTAGCTTCTTCTTGCTTTTATCGAGAATAAAAAGAATATATTAACAAAAAAATAGTTAAGTATACCGCACAAGTATATGTATAGAGAAATTACCTTAATATGGTTTATCATGAATATACACTATACGTTTACGTTTTGAAATATGCATATGCAGTAAACCTTTTTAATGGACCAGGAGTGGGAATGGAATCAGTGCCAAATTTTGGTACTCGAAAAGATTAAATAATTTACACGGATTGATTGAGCCTAAAAAATATTTAAGAACTTTAAGTTGCCCTGTTGAAGATTGGAGACAACTTGAAGTTGCAAAAGTAAAGAAAAAAGACTGCACAATAATGTGAGTAAAATCACGTATGGACCAAAATAACAAGATTGATACTCCCCCCATCCACGAATCAAATCCCTACTTACCCACATTTTTTTGTCCATGAATTAAATCCCTACTTACCTTTTTATACAACCATACCCTCCTACTTTTTCTTTATTTACTATCCTTTGTCATTGGTGGTCCCACCTCACAACAACTTTATTCCTACTTTTTTGTCATCACAACAACTTTATTCTCACTTTTTGGTCAATACCACCTTTTTTTTGTCAATATCATCTCTTTTTTGTCATTACCACTATTTTTTTGTCATTATCCTATTACCCCTACATTCTAACTTTTACCCCACTCAAAATAACTTTATCAGCTTTCTTATTTTCCGTGTCGGAATCCAAATGAGGATATGATTCATGGACGGAGGGAGTATCACATATTAACAAAGATATAAACATAGGATATGTATATTAATAACATATTTCTTTCAAATCATAATATAATATAAGGTAAATAATATATTATTAATAAGGTAAGTTTGTATTTCTTATGGCATATATTATATCTTATATTACACTATTGCCCTTAATTTTGATAAGTAGTTAGGATATTTTAGATCATTCAAATTTTGTAAAACAAGACTCTTTTTATATAAATATAGATAAATAGATAGATATACACATGGATAAAGGTAAAACTATATAAACCATATGATGTCCCCACTCTTCTAGATTATACATAGTTCTCAAGAACACCTAACTTCCTTACCTTCTTGCATATGATATCTAATGTTCTTACTTTTCCCTCTTGTAAATCTTTGCCAAGAACAATTTCAACACCACTTGCACTTGCTTGCTAGCTAGGATGCGATTTAGTTAAGTTGGTTATCTTCTCGTAACTCGTTCTTTCATACTCGAGATATACTTCCTACAAATTTAAACCATATGTTTAATTACTATTATATATATGAAAGTGTATCCATTTCTTAATCTCCCATATTAGCAAGCAAAACTAACGAAAAAAGAAAAAAACCTGAAGTTTAAGCACGTCGTAGAGGTCACAGGATGGATCTTTCTTTCCATAGTTATCCTGAATGTAAAGCTAGTCTATAAGCAACAGCATAAGTGACAGAGAGAACAAAACGGGCAACAATATGTTCGTGTTAAATGTAACATACAGAGAGAATTTGCTTCTGCTCCTCATTACATAATTCTAGGGCTTTTGCTACCAACCAAGAGCACTTAAAATCTTCTTCAATGTGAGGACAATGGACTCTTTTTATTTAAAGTTTTATAGAGCCCTTGGATTTACCTTGCCAATCACCTGTGGCTCGCAAAATTATATAGAGAGAGTACTGCTCAAATCCCTCCTCAGACATGATTTTTCATCAAGATTTATGCATCTAGTAACTTGAAAATAAATGTCCATCCTAATCAATATGTCTTTTACAATGACATGATTGTCCAAGTTCTCACCAAACATAAGAAGTGCACATGCCACCTACAAAGCCCCAACAAAATCAAATTAACTTGTGTGGCAAGATTAATTGAGCTAGTGTCAAGTTCGTTTGTCATCAAATTAATTAATGCTATAGAATTTTTGAGGAAATAATAGTAGAAAGTTATTCTATTCTCTCTTGGTACATCAAGCATATGGCTCTGATTTTGTAAACAATATGTAGTTCAATAATACAATAACATCCCTGATCACAAGATCGATCCTCTTCTGTGACTCACTTAGAACGCCTGTGATTTCGCTAGCATTTTACTTTATGCCTTTTAGACATGCATTCATTCAGCAAATATACAAATCTCTTGATGATGAGCATGTGAAAATTCATAATCTCCATTTTTTTTTGTTAAACAGTTGAAATCTCCATCTACTTTCATAAGGGCAAGTTATTATTAAAGGGGTTACTCACAGGAAGATAAAAGGAGTAGTAGGCAGTTTTGTACTGAACGATGCGGCGACGATGCCTGTGTAACAACAGAAGAATGAGTTTTAAATAAATTTGAAGCTTCACGAGAACCTTTTGAGAATGAAAGCACCAAGGATATTTTTTTAAAGAGAAAATGGAATCAAGAATTTCCAAAGGTGGCTCAATTTTGAAAGTCTTGTTTTCAACTCCAAGAAAAAAGAAGTAAAACTGTATTCAACAATCACAACCAGTTCAGAATTGGTACTTACGAAGGCAGAGAGTACTTTGATAATTCCTTCTCTCCACCCAGTGTGGTGACCAAATTAATCTATCATTTAACCATGTAGTGTCTGAAACTCTACCTAAACTTGGTCGAACAATATTAGAAAATGGAAGAAAATTATCTTCAATAGGAAGAACTCAATGCCAAATTGTGAGCAAGGCTGGAGACATACCTCGTTAAATAGATCCACTAGATCCACATAATAAGGCTTTCCTCTGAAATGCTTTCTAAGAATTCTTGGAATTTGGCTGCGAAGTATTATCCCATCATTCACTGCTATCATGCCAACCTTAGAAATAATTATTCACAGTAGTGTGAGCCATTATGATTGGAATTAACAACCTTGGGCAATCTGAACCAACAGGGTTGACAGAACCATCCATTATATCATCAAGAACAAGAAAACAAGCTTGAAGCTGTTCCGATAACAGTTACTATGATTGCCTAAAAGCTGAAAAAGTAATGACTTTGGCGAAACAAGAAGTAGAATGGACGATAAAATGCTAAATGAGGCCCAACTATCACAAAATGGAAGAATTCATTATCCGTCACTTCTTTCCCTTGTTTCAGAAGCTTATAACTTTGTACGACAGAGAGCCCTCGATTCAGCTTTCCTGCACAAGAAGAGGAAATACAAGATGGGAGCAGAATCCATCACGGAATAGTTAGATAATCAACCTCGCTGCAGTTAGAAGAATACCCAAACTAAAATTTCTTGGTGTTGAATAATTGCAAATATGCGAGACCTACCTCCAGGAACCTTGTACTCCAACATTTGTAATAAAATAGCAACACGGTAACAAGAAAACATTGTTAGACTATCTGCAGTGGTGCTCTCTATTTGGGGTGTCTTTAAGGATTTTTTGGAGATAGAGACAGTGAGCTGCATTGGGGCTGTCTCTTTGGGGGTGTCTCTAAGGATTTTCTGAATTTGTATTTTGCATTAATTTCAATAAGAAAATTTGAAAATTTCATTAATATTTTGACAAATAACTAGTACAATACATTAATTGAAATAAAATAAATAAAAAACATTACATTAATTGAAATTAAAAAAATAAAAAATATCCTACTCGTCAACTGCTCCAAATCAGCTCCAAAGATGTTCATAAAAAAATTCATTACTAGAAATAAAAATAAATTACATTACTAGAAAAGAAAAATCAAAGAAGAAAAAATGAAAACAAAAAAAAAAAATCAAAGAAGAAGAAAACTAAAAAATGAAAAAAAAAACTGAAGAAGAAGAAAAAAAAGAAAAGAATGCAAAGAAAAAAAAATTGAAAAAGTGAAAAAGAAAAAAAAAACTGAAACAAAAAAGAAAACAAAAAGTGAAAAAAAAAACCGAATAAAAGAATGAAAAAACGAAGAAAAAAAAATAAAAAGAAAAATTTACAATCCTTAACCATTATGCTAAAGCCCACCATTTGTATACTTTCACACATTTATTTATTTAAAGAGTTAACTTTTCATTTTTTTTTTAATGGCTCGAGACTGTCTCGTCGGAACGAGACGGGCTCGAGACACCCGACCTTGCAGCGGGGTGTCTCGTCGTCGTGGGTGTCTCGAGCCCCCCGACGAGACACCCACTGCCCATAGTCTTACATCGACCAATACTAGAAAGTAAAAACTACTGTAACGGACTCAACTATTAGAGTCAATTACAAGATGATTTGTATGATAAAGATTGTATTTTTAATAAGAAAGATAGAGAGGCAGAATAGAGAAGATAGAGAAGATAGATAAGATAAGAGGCGATTTCATTTTCATCCTTAGGGTTCTGCATTGCATGCTACACTTTTATACTGAAAAAGGTAGGGTACGGATGAGCCAACTCATTTCTAGGAATTAAATAAAATAACAACTAAATAAAGATAATAAGGAAATGCCACATCAGGAATTCTTCATCTGGAATGTGACTTCCTTTAATTTGTTGGTCCCCACCATTAGCCACTTGAATAATTTTCCTCTCATTTCTCTTCCATCCTCTGCGATTCAACATCCCCAATTGCCAAACACAAACCTAATTCTTCTTCTGTAGAAACATCACAAAGCCTTGCTCCTTCTTCAAATCCTCCGGTAGTTTCCCCGAACTCCTTCACCTCTCCCTTATTCCCCATGTTCATGACAATACCCCTCTCTGATTGAGATCCTTGTCCACAAGGATCTAGTTTGAAAAATTTCTTCCGTACAGCTTTCAGATCCTCCCGGCTCACAGCAGTATCATCCCCCTTCAACCATTGAACCAAAACCTGCTCAACTTCCTTGCCATCCCTGAGAATAGTTCGCTGCTCTAAAATGGTGAAAGGTGAAATCTTGAAATGTCCATCGACGGTGGTATTCGGAAGTTCAATAGAGGGAATCACATCCTTGCCAATGCATTTTTTAAGGAGAGAGACATGAAATACAGGATGGATACGAGATTGTTCAGGAAGCGCCAGTTTATAAGCCATCGCTCCCACTTTTTCAATAACTTCATACGGCCCGTAGTATTTGGCGGCCAGCTTCAAATTCTTCCGAAGAGACACGGAATTCTGACGGAAGGGTTGCAATTTCAGGTAAACAAAGTCTCCCACTTCGAAAACTCTTTCACTACGCTTCTGATTTGCAAAAAATTCCATCCTTTCTTGAGCATGAAGCAAATTTTCCTTCAAACTCTGAATAATTTCCTGTCTCTTTCGCAGCCATTCCTTCAATTCTTGATTCAGCGGCTTCAGATATGAACCCAAGCCTGTATGGGGTGGTGCAATTCCATAAAGAGCTTCAAAAGGTGAACACTTTAACCCACTGTGATAACTCGTGTTATACCAATATTCTGCTAGCGGTAACCATTTAAGCCACTGTCTAGGATTTGAGCTCACCATACAACGTAGATAAGACTCCAAACATTGATTGAGCCGCTCAGTTTGACCATCTGTCTGTGGATGGTAAGCAGTAGAAAATTCCAACTTTGTGCCCATTAGTTTAAATAATTCCTTCCAAAACTGACTTGTGAAGACCTTATCTCTGTCAGAAATTATGCTCACTGGGGGTCCATGTAGCTTGTATATATTATCTAGAAACAACTTAGCTACTGATTCAGCTGTGTAAGGATGTGAAAGAGCTAAGAAATGTCCATATTTACTCAATCTATCAACTACCACCAATATGACACTCTTGACAGCTGATTTAGGCAATCCTTCCACAAAATCCATAGATATATGAGTCCATACCTTGTCAGGAATAGGTAAAGGTTGCAGAAACCAGGATATGGATCATGCTCATGCTTACATCTCTGACAAACATCACATCCCTTAACCATATTTTCAACATCTTTCCTCATGTGTGGCCAGAAATAAAATGATTTGAGTCTGACATAAGTGGCCTGAACTCCAGAATGACCCCCAAAGGAAGAATTGTGCACTTCATGTAGTATTGTTTTCCTCATATCAGTAGATGAGCCAATAACCACTCTATCCTTATACTTGAGAATACCAGATACTATGGAATAATCAGGATACAGGGTAGGAGTGATAGGCTTGGCACTGAGAATCTGAGTAATTCCCTTATCTCCAACATAGCTGAGTTTCACTTTCTGTAACCACATAGGAACAACAGTTGTAAGAGCCAGACAAGTGTCATCATTCCTAGGATATCTTGATAGGGCATCTGCTACTTTATTCTCTGACCCCTGTTTGTAGTGAATCTCATAATCCAGACCAAGGAGTTTGGTCAACCACTTTTGCTGTACAGGATTCATAACTTTCTGGTCCAAGAGATGTTTGAGAGCCTGTTGATCTATCTTTATAATGAATTTGTGTTCCTGTAAGTAGGTTCTCCACTTCTGAACAGCCATGATCACCGCCAAAAATTCCCTCTCATATACAGACAAAGCTTGTTTCCTTGGGCATAAAGCTTTACTCATATAGGCAATAGGCTTTTGATTCTGCATTAACACAGCACCAACACCTGTACCACTTGCATCTATTTCTAGTACAAATGTCTTAGAGAAATCTGGCAAAGACAAAACTGGAGCAGTTGACATAGCAATCTTCAGCTTCCCAAAAGCCTTATCTGCATCTGAAGTCCACCTAAAACAGTCATTCTTGAGTAAATCAGTCAATGGTCTGCTAATTATTCCATAACCCTTTATGAACTTTCTGTAATATCCCGTTAAACCCAAGAAACCCCTCAACTGCTTCATAGTTGTGGGTACAGGCCAATTAACCATGCTTGATATTTTTTCTGGGTCAGTGGCTACCCCTTTGTATGAAATAACATGCCCCAGGTATTCAATCTCAGTTTGCCCAAATTGACACTTGCTCCTTTTGGCATACAAGGAATTTTCTCTTAGCTTCATTAACACATCTCTGAGATGTATTATGTGCTCCTCTTCAGTTTTACTGTAAACCAAAATATCATCAAAAAATACTAACACAAATCTCCTCAAAAAAGGTTGGAAAACCTGATTCATGAGAGATTGAAATGTTGCTGGTGCGTTACAAAGGCCAAAAGGCATGACCAAAAACTCAAAGCTGTAAGAAACCTGTCAGACTCTTTCACCAAGATCTGGAAATATCCTGATCTGAGATCCATCTTAGAATAATACCTTGCCCCATATAACTCATCCAAAAGTTCATCAATAATAGGAATTGGATAATCATGTTTTACAGTAAGAGAATTAAGATACCTGTAGTCAACACACATTCTCCAACTCCCATCTTTTTTCTTGACTAGTATAACTGGTGAAGCAAAAGGACTCCTACTGTGCTGAATTATCCCAGCGTCTAACATTTCCTGCACAATCTTTTCAATTTCATTCTTATTGTTGTGGGAAGTCCTGTAGGGATATTGGTGCTTTGGTATGCTGCCATTCTTAAGTATAATCTGGTGCTCTGTTCCTCTAACAGGTGGCAAACCCTTTGGCTCCTCAAAAACATCATGGAATTCATCAAGTAGAGAACTCAGTTGTGGTGTTTCAATACTGTCTTTCAGAATGTGTGGAGCAGCTACCAGGTAAATTTCCTCTATCTCGTGCATTTGGTAGTGCACCATGTGATACAATCCTTGTGCATTGATTTCCTGGAATTTAGCTCCATCAGTATCTGCCTTAAGCTTGACTCTCCTTGTGCCAACATGAACTGTGAAAGTCATTTTCTTATAGTCTAGAATGATAGGTGAGCAGAACTCCAACCAATCACTTCCCAGTATTAAGTCATAACCCTCACTAGCTAGGATCCTTGGTGAATATGTAAACTGATGACCCTGAACCATCCAGGTTAGATCCATTGCCCTTTTTGTGCTCACCATTTTTTGTCCATTTGCTACTTTGACTAGAATTGGTGCAACTCCTTCTAAATTAACCCTCATTTCTTGAGCAAACTTCTCTTGTAGAAAACTGATAGTACTGCCGGTATCAATCAAAATCCTGAGTTGATTATTACCCATCTGCCCAATGACCCTCATCGTTCTAGAACTAGTACTCCCTGATATTGCATGCATATTTACATGGACTTCTTCCATTGATTCATTGTCAGCTAAGACCAGGTCAACATAGTCTTCCTCATGTTTGAGATATGACAACTCTTGTTCCTCAGTCATTTCCATGAAATAAACTTTATGTTTACACTTGTGGCCAACTGTAAATTTTTCATCACAGTTGAAACATAACCCCTTCTCTTTCCTTACTGCCATTTCTGCGGAGGTAAGTAACTTGATAGGAGTCCTATTAGTACTGGTAGTGAAGGTTTTAGGTGCTGTGTTCCCCTCCTGCTTCTTATATCCAAGAGCCTGGTTCTGGTATCCCTTAAATACAGGCTTGACCCTCCTAGCAATTGCCTCCAGAGTTGACACTTGTTTTTGCCCAATTTCAATTGCTTCAAGTATGGTTTTGGGTTTAAACAACAACATAAAGTTTTGCATCTCCTCAGACAAACCACTTATGAAGCTAGTAATGAAATACTCCTCCGAATACTCCATATTACTACTCAACAATAGACAGGACCTCAACTCTTCAAAATTTTCAACATAGTCCTCATAGTTACGAGTTTGTTTTAGACTTTTAAATTCCATAACAATCTTCCCTTCATTCAAATCCTCAAACCGAGCAGACACAACTTGTAAAAATTGTTCCCAAGTAATTTCAGAAATGTAGTCAAAACCAAAATTCTGTAACCACTGTAAAGCTTTCCCCTCAAAGTTATGAATAGCCATTTGCACCATATGTTCATCACTTAACGAAGAAGTTATGCTGAAATAATTATTACATTTAATCATCCAGGCCCTAGGGTTGGTACCATTAAACTTAGGAAAATCAACCTTATGTAAGGAACCACCAGTACCAGATTGTGAAGAGAAGTTTGTCTTAAATTTTGATGTAAATGAAGATGATTTAGCATGACTAGCTTCAGATCTTGCAGTGAAAGGAGGAGCTCCCAGTATGCTGGATCCTCTGTTCTTTCCCAAGTTGAGCAGCTGCAACTTAATTTCAGCCAAGGTAATAGATAGATGATCATACTTTGCCTCAATTCCATCCATCTTTTTCTCCATTTTCTGATCGATGGTGACAATTTGCTCCTGCAGCTTCTCTTCCGTTGCAGTTCTCTTCATGGATTCAGCCTGTAACACCTGATCCATCCTCTTTTGGGCCTCCTGGAGATCCTTGAACCTTGTTGCTTCAGTCATTTTTGCCCAGAAATTGCTAGATGAAAGCAAAACCTTGGCTCTGATATACCAATTGTAACGAACTCAACTATTAGAGTCAATTACAAGATGATTTGTATGATAAAGATTGTATTTTTAATAAGAAAGATAGAGAGGCAGAATAGAGAAGATAGAGAAGATAGATAAGATAAGAGGCGATTTCATTTTCATCCTTAGGGTTCTGCATTGCATGCTACACTTTTATACTGAAAAAGGTAGGGTACGGATGAGCCAACTCATTTCTAGGAATTAAATAAAATAACAACTAAATAAAGATAATAAGGAAATGCCACATCAGGAATTCTTCATCTGGAATGTGACTTCCTTTAATTTGCTGGTCCCCACCATTAGCCACTTGAATAATTTTCCTCTCCTTTCTCTTCCATCCTCTGTGATTCAACATCCCCAATTGCCAAACACAAACCTAATTCTTCTTCTGTAGAAACATCACAAAGCCTTGCTCCTTCTTCAAATCCTCCGGTAGTTTCCCCGAACTCCTTCACCTCTCCCTTATTCCCCATGTTCATGACAACTACATCTCCTATCCAAACAATATCTATTACTTCAACAACAAAGCAATGGATAACGAAAACATAGATTAAAAAATTTAAGATGACAGAGCAGAGCGATGATCTTTGCAGTGCAAATTGGTCAACATAAGCATAACAATCAATACGGAGTAGATTTTATTTAATAATATATTGTTTATCAATTCAATAAAGAATAATTCAATATTATGTTAATTAAATATTAAATTATCGCAATGTATATAATTGAGGGTAAAGAAAATGAAATTAACAATTATGTAGTGTGTTTATATCATATTTCCCCTTTCAAATTTGATGATCAATACGGGGTGTTTTATCTAACTTGCTTTCAGGAAGTTCGGAGAGCCCGCGCTGCTTTTGAGGATTGTCAAGTCCTTGTTTTGGCCTTTAAAAGAGCTTGATTCCTCGAATTCATTTCTTTTTTACCTCCTCCGATTTTTTGTAGCCGACGCTAGGCTGTACTGGCTTATTATTTGTATGAGTCTTTAGTGGATCGAACAACATCAAAATAGTCTTGCTTACTTCTAATACTCAAAATCCTACTTCACTTTGATACGGATAATTTATTCATTATGTGTAGTAAATGTATATTTTTAAGAAGGCTCGTATTATTTCCTATTGAAAGCTTCATATTCGGTAATGAAACTTCTACAATCAAACGGATCGTTCGAAAAAGAAATCCAAAATCAAATTAGAGAAATGGAAACCAAATATATAAGTTATACTAGCAACAATAACGTGCACTCGCACGTTGAAAAAAATGATTCCAACAAATATTTATTCTTATTGATACATTTCATATTTTTCTGAAGGTAGAAAATATTCAATTGATAAAAATAAAATAAATGTGTATATAAATTTATACAGTCCGTTCGCGATGTTTCAATCTAATGTATTGAAAAACAAAAAGAATTCTAAAATTACTAACGTGACATTGTCCTGAGACTGACGACTGATTTAAACCAACCGAATAACATTCATGAGACTAAGGTCTAATCCATCTAATTGAACATCCCTAGACATTCAAAGCTCTGGATAATCAAATACTAAAATCTAATATACCAATAGTTCAAATAAGAAGGAAAAAAGTCTAAACAATAGTTATTAATTTAAATTTGGAAATTATATATGAAAACTCTTACAAATGAAATTAAAAATTAATGTACATAATTAGCAAATATTAAAAATTTTATAATCAAATGAAATTAAAAATGTACATAATTAGCAAAATATTAAGAATTGTATAATCAAATAATTATTTTCTAATTAGTCATAATAATAGAATTGTTTTGATATTTAATAATAATAATTATAATGCATTAGTCTCACATAATCTCTTCTTATTTTTGTTTTTCGTAATAATGTTTGAAAGAAAATTAAAATCTAACAACAACATAAAAGTTAAATTTGGCAAGTATACTTCTCATTTTCAACTTCTCATCACAATATTATATTTTAACTTTAATAAGATAAGCATGTATTTTTATTTATTATACATAAAATATATTAAATTAGGTAATCTAAATCGATATAATAAAATATGTTAAATTAGGTCATCTAAATCAATATAAGGAAATTTTAAATCCTAATAAATTATTCTAATTCTTTATATATTATTATATTATTATTTTCAAATTAAATAAATATATAGCAGGAACATTATAGGCAAAACATATTCTGTAAAATAAGGCTCTTTTTATATTAGTATAGATATAGATATATAAGCAATATAAGCAAAAACATGCTAATATATTTATTTTCTATGATTTACATCAAGAATAATGTCACTACGATGATGCTTTCACAAAAAAAATGTACTCCCTCCTTACGAAATAAAATCCTATCATATGTAGTTTGCAAGCTACTGCACAAAGGACGAGAGTTTATTCTGTGCACACCGAAAATAGCAGCTGCGCTTCCATGACATAAAAAAGAAAAGAAAAAAGAGAGAGTGAAATTAGCCATTTTGTCATAGTTCACCAATTGAGGACAAAACAAAATGGATTGAATATAAAGTACTTCTTTGTTCTTGTTTTTGACTATCATTACTGTTACTATGATTAATTTATTATTTATCCCTTATTATGAGAGATAAATGTATTACTATTTTGAAAATAGAACAAACAGACATACTGGGGGTTGGTTGCATATAACGATATCAAATCTTGTTCATCACTCAATTTCATAGAATTTATGGAAATAGAGAGCGACAAATTAACAGATTCGCGGAGGTTATTTTCTCAAGCAATCAAATCTTCTTTTTGGTGAAAACTCATTGAAAAGGAAATTATTCCCTTTTCCATCCACTTTCCGTAACAAGGAAACAAATCTAAAAAAAAAAAAAAAAAAGATTGCCCTCAAATATTCCCTCCGTCCCGTTCAATAAGCTCCATTTGGGAAGAAAAAACAGAGGTAAATGATAAAGAGTGTCATTAAAGTAGTATTTTATTATTGATGTTAAAGTGTGTTGAGTGGAAAAATACTGTACAATAAAGTAAACAACACTATTTACGTTTGAGTGTGACATAAAGTGAGTTTTAGTGTATTAATCTTTGCCAATAAGGAAATAAGACTTATTGAGTGTGACACCCAAAATAGCAAAATGAGACTTATTGAACAGAACTGAGAGAGTACAAATCTTACCTCATTTTTATTACTCTTTTCCTATTACACAAATTGCTTCTTTTTTCTTTTTCAAACTGAAGAGTTAGATCAGGCTATCAAAGGAATCAATGTAAGGATAAATTAATCACTCTACTCTTAGACCTTTAATAAAAAAATTTAAAAATACTAAAAAAAATCATTTTAGTACCCGATATTTTCAATTGTTCCAAAATATCATATCATAAACTATACAAGGCAGGTAAACCACACCTTTCAAGTGCAGTGAGACAGGCTCGACTTATAGAGGCGTCAGTAGAGATTGAACCTAAGACCTCTCAGTTCCAAGCAGCCTACTCTACCACTAAGTCATCTCCAAGGGGACGTATCAAATTTGATAATATGAAAAATGACTGGACTATAGGAATAATGTCCTACATCTATAAAATCATATATGCATGTGGAATTCCAGCAATGCAAGTTATTTTTTTAGATGTTCGGAATTTGGTTCAATATTAGTTCCAAAATAATACAAAATTATGTTAGTGAAGATGTCTATTAATTTTCCTTTATATGTTTGGAATGAAGTAATTAATACTCCCTCCGTCCAAGTTATGTCTATCCATTTGGGGTGTGACACGGGTTTTAAGAAAGCTGATAAAGTGGTAGTTGGTGGAATAAAGGTGTATTTAAGGGGTAGTGAGATAATGACAAAAAAATAGTGGTAATGACAAAAAAGAGGTGGTATTGACCAAAAAGTAGGAATAAAGTTGTTGGGATGATAAAAAAGTAGAAATAAAGTTAATGTGAAGTGGGGTCATCAATGGTAAAGGGTAGTAAATAGGAAAAATGGATGAGGGTATAGATGTTAAATTCTTAAACTAGATAGACATAAAATGGACAATTTTTTTGTGGTAAGTAGGTAGACATAAACTGGACGGAGGGAGTAATAAATAGAGTACCATTTTTCCTAGGAAAAAAAAAATATGAAGTACTAACTCTACTAAATTAATATTTTTCAAACATACTATTAATTCAAAGATTAGGTTAGAATGATAAGGTGCATGCAGTATTCAGAGGTGGGCCTGATGGTGAGATCCGTGATATCCGACTTTGATAACAGTAGCATTTGACAGATTCTTAAACCAACAAAATCCACTTTTACATCACTAGCTTCAAACAGCTTCATTTCATTTTAGTATGCATCAATGATGTATCATTAATATCTGCTAACAAACCCGGCTTTCTCAGACTCTCAGCAACAAGATTTATTGATGTAGTCCCCCACCCAAAAATTATAAACAAAAATAAAATTTATATATACAAACACATACAGAGGTGCATGGTTGTGCTGTTAAAGCTATTGTTTTCAATCATTTTCTGTAGTGCTGGAGTTGGAAAACTCCATTTCATGTACCTGTATTTATTTTCTGTTACCCTTTCTTTTTCCATCTCTAGTCTCTATATATAATTGCTGTAAAATTGTAGCATTATTTGATTTTAGTTTCTCAATTCTGTTTGACAAATGCATTTATGGGCTTACTCAATTCTCTCTTGGGACAACATTCCAGAAGGTTTATTAAAAGAAAAGACAGTGATGCAGGCGAAGCAGGTCTCTTCTTTTTCTTGATTGTTTAATCCATGAAATATTTTTATTTTTTATTATTGATTTATATGAATTTCCAAATACGTTGAATAGTTTAGCTTTCTTCTGTTTGCCTCTTGTAATCAATGTCAAACCCTAAATATATTAACTTGATTTACAGTTTCCTCTCTTTTTTGTGTGTGATATGATGATTACTGAATATTATTATTAGGAAAGATAAACTAATTAAGCACAAATTTTTATGATTAGATCATTCAAGAATTCATATATATATATTTTGTACATGACTGTTATTCATATTATTACATATTTATATGCAATTCAAACATGGTTCTTCATATTTTTAAGGGCCTAATTCCAACCTCTCAAGTTGTTAGCATTTATCAAAAAAATTTATTTTGAATTCTTAAGATAATTGTATTATACATATATCATGTAATTTGGTCTCCTGGTGCCGTTCAACCAGGACGAACACTGGAAGAAATCCGAGGCTCGATTTACAATGAGCTTCGTACTACAGAAGGCGCAAAGCGCCAACAACAACGCTTTTGTGGACCGGTTGTGGCAATGACCTTCAATTTTATGGTTTCTGTTGGCATAATCTTGGGCAACAAAATGGTGTGTGCATTTTTCTCTGTTTTGAATTGCTAATTAATTCCTCTGTTTATCTTCTTATATTATTGCATGACATTCCATCTGTTTGAATTAGGCAACTATTATGTTATTGATTCAAATTTCTGCTCAAAATTTGGACTGATTTGTAGCTTGTTGAGAATGGTGTACTTTTTATGAACAAAAACAGGTTATGGGGAGAGTTGGATTCAATTTTCCTATATTTCTAACGCTAATCCACTACACGACTGCTTGGATCTTACTGGCCGTTTTCAAGGCATTCTCGTTGCTGCCAGTGGCTCCACCGTCTAAAACTACACCCTTCTCGTCATTGTTTGCTTTGGGTGCTGTCATGGCTTTTGCCTCCGGACTTGCTAATACGAGCTTGAAGCACAACAGGTCCTTATCCAACTATATCTATCGACGTTGTTCTTATTTAAACTCTCAATGGAATAGACTCTCATTCACCTCTTGTGCAGTGTTGGTTTTTACCAGATGGCTAAAATTGCTGTCACTCCGACTATTGTCACAGCTGAATTTATTCTTTTCCAAAAACACATATCACTTAGCAAGGTAACTGTGCAACATAGATTTCTTTTTGTAGCTTATATGGAGTTGTTTTACATTAATTTGCATTTGAAATTGACATGTTTAGGTTGCTGCTCTCGTTGTTGTCTCATTCGGTGTGGCTGTTGCAACTGTTACAGACTTAGAGTTCAACGTATTTGGTGCTTGCATCGCAGTAGCATGGATAGTTCCAAGCGCGATTAACAAGATTTTGTGGTCGAGTTTGCAGCAGCAAGGCAATTGGACAGCTCTAGCGTAAGTAAATACATACTCCCTCCGTCCAACTATAAGTGGCACGTTTTACATTTTGGGTTGTTCCATTATAAGTGGCACATTACCCAAAATGGAAATAATATACCCTTTACAATCAACTAGGCCACCACACTTTATACACTTTACACATACATGTAATTACCTGCACCCAAAAGTTTTGTGCCACTTATAGTGGGACGGAGAAAATACATTAACAATTTGGCTCATTATACATCAACCATATATACTTGCATTGGGCTAAAAAGAAGAAACGCGTTCTTGAACCGTAGGTTGATGTGGAAGACAACCCCAGTGACGGTGTTCTTCTTGGTGGCGCTTATGCCATGGTTAGATCCACCGGGAGTACTATCTTTCGAGTGGGATGTCACAAACATAACTGCTATTCTAGTCTCAGCATTGCTTGGCTTTCTCTTGCAATGGTCGGGAGCTCTGGCACTCGGGTACTAAGTCCTGCCCTCGTCTCTCCTATTTTGACTCGTTTCTTGGCATTTTTGACACTCGCTTGCAGGGCGACTTCAGCAACATCACATGTGGTTCTGGGGCAGTTTAAGACTTGTGTTATCCTCCTAGGAGGGTTCGTGTTGTTCAGATCTGATCCGGGATTTGTGAGCATCGTTGGTGCTGTCCTGGCACTTACTGGGATGTCGATTTACACGACTCTTAACCTGAGGGAATCGCGAGATAAGTCGAGCCTCCTTCCCAACCATAACTTGTCCACTGCAAAACACAAGACTAATGTTGAAGAGAAAGCATTAATGGTGGAGGATAAACACAAACCAGCCATTGTGTGACACATTGAATCTTCAGCTTACCAGTTTGTAGCTTCTTGTTTTCTGCCATGTTTTTGAGGCTTACAACTATGAGCTGAACTCGAGTTTATGTATGTTGAGTTTTGCATACAAGTGCAAATTTGATCCAAATTCACAAGATCTTCCCGCCAAATCTTTGTACAGATTTTAGTAGTTGAACAGCATACATAACTGTAATTTTTGTTATTGCAGAATGTTATTAATATCACTCCAATTTTTAACAACCACAAAGCTTCAAGAATTGGAAATTAACCAATTCCACCGGAAGCAATAGAATGTTATTTTGATCGATGTTGGAAAAAGAAATTTAAAAAAATGATTTTCTATTCCAATTTAATCATATCGGTATCAACTCACACGTCGTTGGTTTGATTTCAAAACACTTTTATTTCAAGAAAAATATCCAGGCTTTTGTCATAGGAATGTCGTTGACATAGTAATTGTTAATCCTTGGGTGAACTCTCGTACGGTGCACTATATTTTTTATTAATTAATATTATCATTATATTACTAAAAGGAAAACGATTCTTGCTTTGAAAAAATTCTACGTAGCACCCCTTATATTCCTCCATTCATATTTATCTGAATTCTCATATTTTTGAATTTTTAAATGTAAAATAATAGATTTTAAATATTTATACTAAAATCTTGTGTCCCACATCGGTTTCTCGATGAAACTTCACCTATTGAAAACCCTATAAATACCTAGAATCAATGTGTATTTTCTCATCTTTTTCTCCACCAGTTTTATTTGGCCAATTTATTTGTTAATCGGCCGGATAAATAACTATATTTTATAGTTTAATTTATTTAATTTGGTCAATTTATTAATTGGCCAAATAGATAATTATTTTTTGTAGGAATTTTATTTGGCCAATTTATTTATTAATCGGCAGAATAAATAACTGCTATATTTTTATAGTTTAATTTAATTTAATTTGGTCAATTTATTAATTGGCCGAATAGATAATTATTTTTATTAGTGAACCAATTTATTAGTTGACAGAATAAATGGTTCCAAAATAATTTGGATAATTTATTGGTTGATCGAATTAAATTTGGAATTAGTCTAATAAATTTTTATTTAATTTGATAAAAAATAAGTAATTTCTAATTTATCAATTAATTAGGTAGACGGGCCAATTCCCAACTGACGGGTACCTCAACTCGGGATCTCACGTGACACATTTTCATTCTTTTCTTATAAATTTTAAAATTTTTATTTTATTCATTTTTTTCATATATTTTCTAAAATCTAGAATCGTCATAAATTGTGCATTTATAAATCAAAATCGATTTTTTTCAAAAAGGAAGATAAATGACTAATTTTTAATCGGATTTTAAACAAGTACGAGTATATAAATTTCAAACAAGTTTAAATAATCCTAAACACTTCATCTCAAATTGTTTGATTAATCATCTCCGTTGGAAAACGTAGAATATGTAGGAAAATTGGCAGAAAAATTACTAACGATTTATCAACAAGTCAATTCCGACCAATAATCGTGCGCGTAGATGGGCCAATTCAGTACTTGCGGGACAACTTTTTTTTAAATATATTATATAATTTTGAACTCATAAAATTAAGAATATTTATGTCAACTTTTATCTTATATCATTGACTAAATAATTTTATGAATCACAATCATTCCACATAAAGTTTTGTAAAAAGGAAAAACTACCAAGTATATAGTGAAATAATTCTTGAAGTTCTATTCTCAGTTAAAAAGTTTATTCTCGAAGCTGATAAAAAAGAAAACGAATGTTATCATTTATTTTTTATGAAATATATTTGGAAGATGATTATTTATATAATACTACAATTTATAATTAAATTTTTATTTATTAAATATTGTGTGAATATTTTTGGAATATAGTTATGTATATAATTAATATTAATTTCAGGTAAAAAGAAAACAAATGTCCTCATTAATTTTTTTGTGAATATATTTAGAAGATGATTATTTATATAATTTAAAATCAATATTGTAGTCAGTAGGCCGGTTCCAGGTCAAAACCGTCGGGGTAGACGGGATGATTGTGAAGCGGTGGTTTAACTTTTTTTTTTTCTTAATCTTGTGTTGAATTCATAATGTGGGGTATTTAGGGTAACTTTCATCTTATAGACAATCTTAACATCTATAGTATTATTCGCTATCTATATATCTCTTCTCTCTCTCTCACTGCCCGCTCCTTCTCTTGCCTCTTTTTCTTCATAAAAAGCTAAAAAATTCAGCTTAAGAGTCGTTTTCCTTTAAGAGAGAAATATATTTTTGCCCACATCGGTTTTGTAGAAAAACAGAATTTTAACAATTATCGAAAGTAATGAGAATGTATTGGTTATAATTTTTAACAAACATAAATATGTGGGTTTGAGACGTAAATATGTGGTAAAATTACTTTTTAATTGAATTTGAAATGTGTTCAAGGGATTTAAATTCTAATCGAGTTTAGTAGATTGCATAATCGAATTATTCAACGCTAAAATAATTAACAAATAATATTTTTTTAAGGGTCCAACTTTTTAAATACCACAACATAAAATACTATTCTTCTATATCCTCATTTTAAATCACACTCTTTTATATACCAAAATGTTTTAAAAGACTAATATACAACTTAAAAAAACAAACAAAATAAAAAATAAATAAAAACAACAAAAAACAAAAACTAACCCTACCCAACCCCAACCGCTGTCCCACTCTCTCTCTCCCCCCAATTTGTGTCGGCATTCCCCCTCCCCCCCCCCCCCCACCCACTCTCTCTCTCCTCCAATTCGACTCCCCGTTGTCGCGTCTCCCTCCCTTCCTCACGACCTCACGACAGCTCCTTCTCACGATCGATTGATCGTCGTGAACGGAAGAACATGAGCAGCCGCCGCCGCAATGAGTCGCCGTCGACGTCCTCCGGCGAAGAGGAGGAAAATTCAAATTTTTGAGTCCTAAATCCACCGGTTAGTGCCCTTTCTTTTTTCGAAATTCATGCTTAAATCTTCGATTGAATACATGTTTTTTAGTTTTACATGTTAGAAATTGTTATGTTAGAGTTAAGATTTTCATGTGGAAGATTTCGACATTATTTTTGGTGTAATAGAGTTCGAGATTTTTGAATTTGTTGGTGTTGGATAGTTCGACATTTGTTATCTTGGTTTGGTGTTCTTACGGGGTCGATGGAGGTGGGGAAGACGACGGCGAAGGGGCTCTGTCGTGCTCACGATGGGCTTCCTATCGTGAGGTCACGGTGAGGTTACCATTGTGAGACCACGATGACACTCCATCGTGAGCTCACGATGGAAACCTCACTGTGACCTCACGATGGGAAGCCCATCGTGAGTTCACGATGGCGAGGGCTATCGTGACCACGGCAGAACCCTTTGCCGTCGTCGCGCCGGTCCTCTTCTCGTTGTGACCATGGCCACGGGCTATCCCCTCGTCCTTCATCTTCTTGTGTTTATGTTGGTTTGTTGAATTATAACACGTTACCACGCACTTAATACTTGGTTTATTGATTTTGTAGGAACATTATCAATTTGTTAGACCCGCCATGCTCTATTCGTCTCCTAAAGTGAACCTTTACATGAGGGTAGACGTGTTTGATGAAATTAGGAGAGTTTTATTTGAAATATCCGGTGATCATCAAGCCGAGGCATTCCTAAGAACCGGTGTTGTTGGGCGGTTGATTGATGCAAGAAGAAATCAGAGTGCAAATAATGCGCTAAACCTGACAATAGCCCGATAGTTGCAAGGGATTAGTGCTAATCGGGTACCAGAGAACGAACTTTGGTTTTATCTTGGTCATATGACCATTCGTATGACGGCAGTGGAATATGCTCTCATCACGGTGCTTCACTTTGGAAACTCTACATTTAATCCACATGCAGTTCATGTACCTTCTAGAACTGGCATTCACTACAGATTTTTCAACGACCGAGAGATAAAGACCAATGAGTTGTGTGACGCTTTCAACAGAAAACAACTTGGGAGAGACATCGATGACTATTTGAAGGCGGCCAACTTGCTCATTTACTATTATTTCCTCCTATGTCGGGACAAACCCACCATAGAGGATTGGACATGGACCTTAGTTGAAGACTTCGAGGCTTGGGATGCCTTCCCATGGGGCTCGTACACATGGGGAGCACTATGTCACTATGTGTACAATGCCCAGACAGTCCCCAAGGACTACCACCTCTATGGTCAAGTTTGGGCTTTACAGATTTGGACTTATGAGATGATTCCGGCGTTGGGAGATCGATGTGAAATCAAAGATCGCATCGAGAGAGTGCCCCGGTGCTTGATGTGGGCCACGAGAGTGATGAAAGTTGATTTCAGTCAATTCTTCGATAATATACGGGTACATTTATGATCTTATAATGTTTTTCATTCATTCAATGATGCTATCTATATTAATTTCTAAAATTCTAATTTTACATTTTCATTACCTTTGCAGTTTCAGGTATTGGAAAATTTTGAAGCTACGGTAGCAGAGCGTTATGAGTATTACATGTTGAGCTTCGAAAATGGAGACCCTTTTGATGTTCGATATATACCTCCCAAACAAATTGCTTCCAGAATTAACCCGACTACAAAGAATGCAAAGCAGAAGACTATGGGAAAGTTGAAGCAGTTAGCAGCAAGGGTGGTCCGTGGTGACCCGACACGACAGATGTCGAACCATCGTCGGGAAGGTACCCTACCACCTCGCAGTTCACCACCTCGTAGTTCACCACCTCGCAGTTCACCACCTCGTACATCACAGTGGGAGCCCTCGGGAGAGCCAGACAGGGTCTGTTGTTTGCACGGACGACCATGCCCCCTCCATGATGAGGGCACGAGCAGTAGGGGGGACGAGATTGAGCGCCGGTTGAGGAGCGTTTTAGACGACGAATCTGACAACGGCTTCCTTGCTAAACTGACTCAGAGAATGAGTCAGTTTTTTGCTATGAGGCGCCCAAACAGTCCTCCACAACAGTCACATAGGAGTCGTAGGACGGCATTGGACGTGGCCCGTCACTCTACCTCGGCATTCGACGCTCAGATGCGGACTGGTAGGATCGATCAGGACTTGGATCCGGCCCGTCACTCTTATGTTGCAGGTTTCAGTCACATGCAGACTTCTCCAGTTCGGCCCCAGCACTCTCCAGTTCAGCCCCAGCACTCTCTAGTTCGGTTACACCATTCTGCAGTTGGGTCCCACCACGACGAGCGACAGACTTCTCACCACTCTGAGCAGGTGCCTTCCCGCCGCTCTCACCGGCAGACTTCCCACCACTCGGATTCGGTGCCTTCCCGTCACTCTCACCGGCAGACTTCCCACCACTCAGATCCGGTGCCTTCCCATTACTCTCACCGGCAGACTTTCCACCACTCTGAGCTGGCCCCTCTTCACGACTTTGCGGCTCCTTCTCAGCAACTTCAAATCGGTGTTACAGTCCGTGATGAGTCGTTTCAGCAGTTTGGGCCGTTCCAAGCCGATCAGGAGGCGCAGTCCACACAGCAGATTGGTCAGGACTTATTTGCCCAGATCTTTCGGCCGATGCTGATGTCGGCCCCTTACGAGACAGTGCAGCAGCCCATTCTAGAGACGCCGCAGCAGCCCATTCACCAGACGTTACAACTGCTCCCTTACCATACACCTTTGCAGTTGACCTATGGTTGGAGTGAGCATCAAGGTTCTAGCTCACACACTCCCCAGCAGTGCGTTGTAGATGATCCGGTTAACGAGGATGATGCTCAATATGAGGAGCCGGATGAGGGGGGTGGCGAGGAGGTAGGTGATGTTGCCTTTGGTCCTCGGCAACGTAGACCGTCTGCTGCTGTCTGCACCCCTTTTCAGGGTGCAACTCCAAGTAAAGTAGAGAAGTTGAGGATGATGTATACTGACTTTAGGAAGCAGGGATATGAGTGTTATGTGCCTGTGATTGAGACGGGTCATCGTCTAACAAACAAATTATTTGATCTGGTGGAGGATCCGAGGGAGGACTTCCGTCAAGAAGTAAATTAGTTATATAGCAAGTTTATACTTATATTGAAATTGATTTGAAATTTATATTGTCTCAGGTAATGGACCTCTACGTGCTTTCGGTTCGCACGAGGATCCGAATGCATAACATGACTGCTCAAAATATTGGGCCAACTAACAGGATCATCATCGGCACTCAGTTACTTGTAAGTTTTTAATATATATTCTTTATATTTAATTATCAATAAATATTGAAAAATGATATTAATCTTGTATGTTGTCAATTTGATAGCAAGTTTTGTGCGCCGAGCTACAACTCCTACATCCGGATGATAGAAAATTCATGCACATAAAGGGAAAGCCCTCGTATAAGCTTTAGAAGATGCCTCCGGGATTAGAGGACATTGTGCACGGGCTAGACTATCCAAATGTCGTTCCATGGTCGAATTGCAAACATGTAAGTGTTTGTGGTGATATATATTTCAAGTTTCTTACAATTAATTGATTTAAATTATTCTATTTTTTTTATTGAAACAGATCTGCGCTGTGTGTAATGTCTTTAAAAATCATTGGATCACAATTCGGATAAGTATTGTTGATTGGACGGTTAAGTTGTACGACTCAATGTCACATGAATATGATCAGCAAAGGGTCGCACCTATTGATTATGAGCTCAAGCCCATTACTCGTCTCATTCCTCGTCTACTAGCTCTCTCAGACTATTGGAATAACAATTCAACAATGACGAAGGGAGATGGTGAAATGAAGCTTTTGAAGATGCCGATCAAAGACCAGTTTGCCCAGACAGACAGTCACAGTTGCGGCCCCTTTGCATGCATGTATTTGGATCGTTTGATTAGTAGTAAGCTGAGGCACTGGGGGAGCATCACCGAACGCTACATTGAAAGGTATCGGTGGCTCGTAGCGACTAGGATTTATTGGCTTGTTGTACTTGACAACGTCTAGTTTTATGTATATGTATGGTGTTTGAAACATAACTTTTGAATCTTATTTTTATATTTTGTATTTCAATATTATTTTATGGGGTAGTTTTATTAGTTTATCGAGTTTATGGTGTTTGAAACATGTATTATTTTATGGGGTAGTTTTAATTTAAGACACCATTATATGAACAAAATAATATATTTCATGACATAAGATGAAGCATATCTTGTATTATACTTTGAAAACCCTAATTTCACCCTAACAATACCCTAATTTCAGCAACAACTATATCAAATGAACATACATTATGCATATATTATGCTTACCTTTGTATGAAGTAATGAACGCTACGGAGCACCCGTTGATGCTTTCGTTCTTCTTGGGCGATATCTTGGATACTTGGAATGATGATTCATTTTTATTTTTTTTTGGTGTGAGTATGTTTGTTGATTGTGTATATGTTTGAATGTGAGGTTATGTTGGAACCGGTTTTTGATAACCAATCCATTCTTTACCCATGGATCAATTATGGATATCTAACAAACACATACAAAATCCATACCTAGCATGCTCCTATGAATTTAATTACAATCATAGGATGTTTATACGATATACCTGCAAATTTGATGCACAACGACTCCAGAGTTGACCTTCTGAACTGTTCCCAGCTAGAATACGATGATGGATGGGATCGACCTCGTACTCTCTCTCTTGCTGTAGGGTAGGCGCCGATTTTCTCTCTCTCTCACTAGGTTTTAATTGCTTAGAATGCAAGTAAGTAATGAGTCTTATGAGCCTTGTATTTATAGATAAATAACTGCTCACATTCATTGAACCTAGACAACCCTCACGGGCCGTAGGAAACAGGCGCCTAGCCCACTAGAAACACAGGCCATTGGGCCAGTTCAGGGATCTACTAGCTTAAATAAGATTGGCCCGATAATATCTGATTTAATCCATTCAGCCCAGAAATATAAATCAGATATAAATATTAATTCATTCCACTAAAGAATTAATACTGACTTACCCTCTTATTTAATTAATTGAGTCGGGGCTAGTATTAGACTTAATTAATCTCCGTGTTTAAGATTCTCGAATATTCATTAATTAATTAAATACTTCTGACAGTAAATTAATTAATCAATTAATTATTCACTAATAAATAATTATCTCGAGTGCTACCACTTAAACTTATTATCGTATCGGAACTAATTCCACCTGCAGGGTTTAATACGATAAACTTATTAAGTTCCTCGAGAGGATATCATCATCCCATTATTCATAGGACACGGATCCTTATTGCAGCTCTATCAATATCAAATAAGAACTGCTACCGCCCAAAATACGAAATTTTGAACCACGATTAAGTTCTCATTTATAATAGATCAAAGCAATAGTCAGACACTTATTCATACTGATAAGCCCAATTAAGGTTAAGTCACCGAGATCTTTAATTCTCAATAATTCAGAACAGAGAATTAATCTCACTGTGATCCTTTCAATACGATTAACGTACTAGCATAAATAAATAGTCAAGATAAACTATTTAATACTATTATGCTACAATCTAAACCAACAACTCGTCCAAGTTGTCTCGATTGTGAATATTAGTTTATATCTCATAAAATGCCGATTTTATAATCTTCTGTGATCTACAACACACTATATAATCTATGATATTGAGATAATTGGACAAATAATAATTATGCAATAATAAACATTTCAGATAGGAGAATTATAATGAAATAAATATCAATTGTATATACACAAAAGTCTTGCTTTCGTATACAACCCTTCAATTCTCCCACTTATACTAAAGCAAACTTTTAGTATACAATGAGACTAATATTCATCTAGCCATCTATTACAACTTCTCCCACTTATACTCAAAGTATAACTTAGTGTGGGAGGAAACGCAGCCCCATGCCTTCAACGTGCTTCTCAAAGACAACAGCTGGCAGACTCTTTGTAAATGGATCAGCCAGATTGTCAACTCCTGCAACCTTTTGCACATCCACATCACCATCTTGGACAAACAGCCGAATGTAGTGATATCTTGCATCAATATGCTTAGTCGTCTGATGAAACCTTGACTCCTTGCAATTTGCAATTGCTGCCTCATTATCAGAATAAATTGTGATACTTCTCGGCAAATCAGGAATCACATCAAGCTTCGCTAAGAAGTTCCTAAGCCAAACAGCCTCTTTAGCAGCCTCAGTAATAGCCACATATTCAGCTTCCATAGTAGATAATGCAATGCATTTCTGCTTCACACTTCTCCACACAATGGCTCCACCTCCTAGCTTGAACACATAGCCAGAAGTAGAAAACCGCTGATCTTTATCTCCTTGATAATCAGCATCTACATATGCTACCGGAAACAGATCACCGGATCGATATACCAGTCCATACTCTCTAGTCCGTTTAAGGTACTTGAGTATGCACTTTACAGCAATCCAATGACCCTGACCTGGATTAGCCTGATATCTAGACACCATGCCAACGGCCTGGCAGATATCGGGCCTGGTACACTGCATTGCATACATGAGACTTCCCACAGCCGAAGCATAAGGAACTGTCTTCATGTCAGCTACCTCCTTAGGCGACGTAGGACACATCGCCTTAGATAGATGAACGCCATGTCTGAAAGGCAAGAAACCTTTCTTAGCATTCTGCATGCTGAAACGCGATAATACAGTATCAATGTAGGCTGTTTGAGACAAACTTAACATTCTCTTAGATCGATCACGGCCGACCTTAATTCCAAGAATGTATGCTGCCTCTCCCAAATCCTTCATTTGAAACTGCTGGGATAACCATGCCTTAATCTTAGCCAATACACTCACATTATCACTAATGAGCAGAATGTTATCGACATAAAGCACGAGAAATACTAAACTTCCATCAATACACACCCTGTAAACACAACTTTCATGTTCACATTGTACAAAGCCATAGCTCTGGACAACATCATTGAAACGTTTGTTCCAGGATCGTGAAGCCTGCTTAAGTCCATAAATGGACTTCTATAGCTTCCACACGAGATGCTCTTCCCCTTTCTTAACAAATCCTTCAGGCTGTAGCATGTAGATGTCCCTATCTTGTTCAAGATACCCGTTCAGAAACGCGGTTTTGACATCCATTTGCCAGACCTCGAGATTCATGTGAGCGGCCATTGCCATAAGAATTCGAATGGATTTAAGCATGGCTACTGACGAAAATGTTTCATCGTAATCGATTCCCTCTCTTTGGGTGAAACCTTTCGCCACTAGTCTTGCCTTAAAGGCCGTAACCTTTCCATCCGGTCCTCTCTTTCTCTTGTACACCCACTTGCATCCTATGGCTTCACAGCCCTTAGGAAGTTCGCATTTCTGGTATACATCCATGGCAGTGATAGATTCCAATTCGGCAATCATACACGCCTCCCACTCAAGAGCATCCGGATCTGCTAACGCTTCGGAGTAAGTCCAGGGATCCTCTTTGATCACAACTAACTCCGATGAATCCGTAGATTCATTAAGTAGAGTGTACCGACTAAGCAACTTTCCCTGAGCTATCCTCCCATTACGACGAAGCTTTACAACAGATTCAGTATTAACGGTTTGGAGCACTAGTTACCTCCTCCCCTCTAACTTCCTGAAGCATGATATCGCTTCTCTTTTTATGCTCAATCATATAGTCCTCTTCCAAGAATCTCGTTAGTGCTAATAACGATTTTCTGATCCTTAGGACAATAGAAATAGCCACCTTTCGTTCCTCTAGGATAGCCTACAAACAGCATCACCTTGGTTCTCGGACTCAACTTGTCAGCATCTTTATTCAAGACGTGTGCAGGACTACCCCAAATCCGGATGTGGTTAAGACTAGGCTTGCGCCCGGACCACAGCTCGGACGGGGTCTTAGGCACTGACTTTGAAGGAACCAAGTTTAGCGTGTGAGTCGCTGTTTCCAAAGCATATCCCCAAAACGATATAGGCAGAGATGCATAACTCATCATGGATCGAACCATCTCTAGAAGTGTTCGATTTCTTCTCTCCGACACACCATTCTGTTGGGGCGTTCCAGGTGTAGTCAATTGGGATGTAATCCCACTTTCCAACAAGTACTCTTTAAACTCGTTGCTGAGGTATTCGCCGCCGCGGTCAGATCGCAACGACTTGATACTCTTACCATGTCGCTTCTCTACTTCCGCTTTGAATAGTTTGAACTTTTCAAAGCACTCGGACTTGTAGCGCAACAGGTAGATGTATCCGTACCTTGAGTAATCGTCAATGAAAGTGACAAAATACTCGTACCCTCCACGAGCTTGAGTTGACATAGGTCCACACAAGTCGGAATGAATCAATTCCAACACTTCTTTGGCTCTATACCCCTTGGCCTTGAAAGGCCGAGTCGTCATCTTTCCCTCTATGCAGGATTCGCAGATTGGGATAGAATCAACTTGGAATGAATCCAAGACTCCATCGGAAACCAATCTTTGAATCCTCCTTAGACCAATGTGACCCAATCTTAAGTGCCAAAGAAGAGTTTGATTCATTTGAGAAGAATTCGATTTCTTCCTTTGGTTAACAGTTAAAGCATTACTTGAAGAACTCATAGCATGTGAACAGTAAATAGTATAAAGAGAATCAACAACATGTGCATAACCAATAATCTTATCATGTTTCATAAAAGTCGCAAAACCTTCAAAAAGAATAGAATATCCGTCTTTCCACAACTTAACCATAGAAATCAAGTTCCGCCGAAAGTCTGGCACATATAAAACATCTCTTAAAACTAAAACTGAATTCTCAAAAGATAAATGAACATCGCCTATGGCCGCAACGTCTGCTTTCGCTTCCGTTCCCATGGCAACGCTCAACTCTCCTCTACTCACTTCCCTTGTCCGCAGGAACCCCTGCAAGGAATAACAAATATGGTCAGTTGCGCCCGTATCTACTACCCACTTATGGATAGAACTTGAACTTAAACATATTTCATTAACAAGAGCAGAAGACATACCTTGAGCCTTCTTCAACAGGGGGCAGTTAGCCTTCCAATGTCCCGATTTCTTGCACTTGAAGCATTTTCCACCCTTCTCCTTTGGCTTTTTAATGCCGCCGGTAGGGCCAAGCCTCTTGCTCCCACTACTTCCTTCGCCCTTCTTGCCTTTCGCGGGGCCCTTTCATTTCTTTCCACCTTTCGGTGAAACATGGAAACCCCTTGAGGAGGAAGCAAGAGCTTGCCGACTCTTTCCCATAACCCCTTCCGCCGCAACAAGTTCATTGAGCAGTTCATTGAGAGTGAACACTTTCTTGCTCATTATTGCATTAAGGCGGAAGTTCTCATAGGACTTGGGAAGAGTGTGGAGTATCATGTCGACCTTAGCTTCATCCATGATACCTCCACCGAGCACGTCCAACTCGTTGAAATGATTAATCATTCCAAGCACGTGCTCGCGCACAGACGCGCCCTCCGTCATCTTCGAGCTCATGATTTGCCTCATGATCTCGAATCGGGTAGAACGGTCACTCTCACCGAACAACTCTTCAAGATTTGTCATGATTGCAGCAGCCGTGTCCAAGGACTGATGCTGCTGCTGCAACCCCGAGGTCATAGTGGTCATCATGTAGGCTTTCGCCATACAATTGGCCTTATGCCACCTCTTAGACTCCTCTTTCTGAATCTCGGTAGAGTCTGCAGTGAGAACTGCAGGCGCAGGGGTAGTAAGTACGAAGTGATAATCTTCGGCATCTAGGACATATCCCAAATTGCGCTTCCATTCCAAGAAATTTGGTCCGGTAAGCGGCTTAGCAGTAAGCACATTTAACAACGGAGTAACAGTCATATCTGAAAAATATTAAATATACAAAACGCACATAAGCCACAATTATTGCATAAAACGTTCGTAACATTTATATTGTAACCTTTTGATAAAACAATATTAAATGAAACCTTCATTAGCTCAAGTGACTTACACGCAAGCCACGATAGTGTGGACGTTTACGTGCGCATCACTCAACCAAACACCCAGTTTTTTAATTTTATCTCATGCCAAATTAACCTTATGACAAATAAAATTAATAAATGAACCTTACTAGACCATATCGTCTAGAAAAAGGGACTCCGATGGAGAGTTGTATTCGAGACAATATCTAAGCACAGACCACAATTTAACTAATCCAAAATTGTCCCACATATTGATGCAATTACTAGAACGACATCTCCTTGTAAACAATTTCATTAATTATCTTATTCTAATCTCTTCTAGAATAAACTGTGAGAATTAATACGTGCAAGCCACGATAGTGTGGACGTTTACACGCAGAACTCCCACTATTCACGAGACTAAAATACTTTTAGAAGTTTTACTCGACAAAATCTATAAGTCAATAGCACCCATGCAAGCCACGATTGTGTGGACGTTTACACGAGCCTTCTAACTTAATTCGTCTAAAACCAATTGTGGAGGTCTAATTTGATTATTAAAATCAAGTTAACATGCTTAGTCATTTTAATTCAAAAGGTTTTCGCATGCAAATCACGTAAAACACGGAATTACTAAACATGCTTTTTCTAGAACTCACATAATAAATCATGCTCGCTTGAATTCATAACATGCTTAGAATAATACGATAAATTCCTAGCATGCAATTTCTAAACGTAAATAATTTCAAATAATTTCAAATTATATCATGCTTTAGAAATAATAACACCTTAACGGTGATTAAATTCCACGACATGCAATTTACAATAATAAATAAATTGTCGTCTCGTCGTGGATAATATGTACCTGCCTAAATTATTACAAAATAATAAAGGAAATAAATCTAAGACTATCTATTACAAGAAGTCTTCATCTTCAAGTCTTTCCTAATCCGTCGCCTTGAAGCATCGCCCAAGAAGGAAACGAGATCAACAAAATCCCGTTTTTCCAATCACGACCCGACCGACGCGAGAGGCCTCACCGTGCGGCTGTCCATACGCCTAAATCCTAGGTTTTTAAACCTAGGGTTTCGCATGGAGCAACCCACGCCGGCAGCCCCTCCCACGTAGCCGGATCGCGATTCCGGCGAGGAGACAACCTCATCGCCACCGCTGCCCCTCACCACCATCCACCTTGCCGTCGGAACAGCAAGGCGGAAGGAGGAACAGCCGCTCACCGCCGTTGGAGTCGCGACAGCGTCGCGACGAGTCGCACGGCTGGGAGCCGTTCCAGCGCTCGTCGCCGGCGCCGCCCTGACCCCCTGCTGCTACTGCTGCTCGCTGCTCGTCGCCGCCGCTGCTGCTGCTGGTTCGCTCGTCAATCGCCGCCACGGAGGAAGATCGCCACAGGCGATGGTTACGAGATCATGGCAACGTCGAAACGCCGCCCCATCCCGTCCGTTCCGACACATCCAGACCCAAGGCTCCACCCTTGAGGTCTGGTCGAAACCAGCAGCATCGGCGAGAACTCGCCCAAGGCGATTCCGCCGCCACGACTCCCCACGCGTGAAAAAACACGCGCCGCCGTGGTTCATGGTGCCCCGACGTCACGAGCTTCGTTGCCCGACCGTGTTATTGAGTCAACTTGGACGTGTAGAAGTTGTAATAGATGGCTTGATGAATATTAGTCTCATTGTATACTAAAAGTTTGCTTTAGTATAAGTGGGAGAATTGAAGGGTTGTATACGAAAGCAAGACTTTTGTGTATATACAATTGATATTTATTTCACTATAATTCTCCTATCTGAAATGTTTATTATTGCATAATTATTATTTGTCCAATTATCTCAATATCATAGATTATATAGTGTGTTGTAGATCACAGAAGATTATATAATCGGCATTTTATGAGATATAAACTAATATTCACAATCGAGACAACTTGGACGTGTTATTGAGCCCTGGTCTGTATATTCTTGAGTCAGACACCATAGACACCGGAGCTAAGCTCCGGCGAATCGGATTTCGTCCGATCAAGAACACGTCGCGAGCTAGACCCTAGCGCGTGAAGTCGACGCGCCGCCGTGTGCCGCCTCTCGCCACCGCCAGCCGTTCCTCCCCTGCAAATTCTTCGTTTCTCGACCCGTACAACAATTACAAATCGAAATAACAATTTACAACTGAAATCCTATTCTAACCACGGATTTTCTCGCGGTAAAAAATGGCCAAAACGGCAAACCAACAAAAAAAAAAACGAATCCACGACGAGACAACGAACATACATGCATAAACGTACGTAAATAAAAACAGATTTTATTTAATTATGGATTTACTGTTCGTTAATCCGACAGAGCCATAATATACAGACCAGGGCTCTGATACCAACTGTTGGAACCAGTTTTTGATAACCAATCCATTCTTTACCCATGGATCAATTATGGATATCTAACAAACACATACAAAATCCATACCTAGCATGCTTCTATGAATTTAATTACAATCATAGGATGTTTATACGATATACCTGCAAATTTGATGCACAACGACTCCAGAGTTGACCTTCTGAACTGTTTCCGGCTAGAATACGACGATGGATGGGATCGACCTCGTACTCTCTCTCTTGCTGTAGGGTAGGCGCCGATTTTCTCTCTCTCTCACTAGGTTTTAATTGCTTAGAATGCAAGTAAGTAATGAGTCTTATGAGCCTTGTATTTATAGATAAATAATTGCTCACATTCATTGAACCTAGACAACCCTCACGGGCCGTAGGAAACAGGCGCCTAGCCCACTAGAAACACAAGCCATTGGGCCAGTTCAGGGATCTACTAGCTTAAATAAGATTGGCTCGATAATATCTGATTTAATCCATTCGGCCCAGAAATATAAATCAGATATAAATATTAATTCATTCCACTAAAGAATTAATACTGACTTACCCTCTTATTTAATTAATTGAGTCGGGGCTAGTATTAGACTTAATTAATCTCCGCGTTTAAGATTCTCGAATATCCATTAATTAATTAAATACTTCTGAAAGTAAATTAATTAATCAATTAATTATTCACTAATAAATAATTATCTCGAGTGCTACCACTTAAACTTATTATCGTATCGGAACTAATTCCACCTGCAGGGTTTAATACGATAAACTTATTAAGTTCCTCGAGAGGATATCATCATCCCATTATTCATAGGACACGGATCCTTATTGCAGCTCTATCAATATCAAATAAGAACTGCTACCGCCCAAAATACGAAATTTTGAACCACGATTAAGTTCTCATTTATAATAGATCAAAGCAATAGTTAGACACTTATTCATACTGATAAGCCCAATTAAGGTTAAGTCACCGAGATCTTTAATTCTCAATAATTCAGAACAGAGAATTAATCTCACTGTGATCCTTTCAATACGATTAACGTACTAGCATAAATAAATAGTCAAGATAAACTATTTAATACTATTATGCTACAATCTAAACCAACAACTCGTCCAAGTTGTCTCGATTGTGAATATTAGTTTATATCTCATAAAATGCCGATTATATAATCTTCTGTGATCTACAACACACTATATAATCTATGATATTGAGATAATTGGACAAATAATAATTATGCAATAATAAACATTTCAGATAGGAGAATTATAGTGAAATAAATATCAATTGTATATACACAAAAGTCTTGCTTTCGTATACAACCCTTCAGGTTATGAGTTTGAATGGTGATTATTCCTCCCCATTACTACCACCACCAACCCCAGTGGCTTCATTTATTACCTAGTACATTCGAAAATATTCACCAAATCGAATGTGAAGATACATTAATGAGTTTCGCATGCATCAGTCTTGGTCACGATGGAAGTGCCATCGTGACCACACGATGGGACTGCCACCGTGACCTCACGATGGAGTTTTTATCGTGAACACCCCATCGTGACCACTACCATCGTGACCATGTGCGGAGTCAAACATCTGACACAGTTGAGTTTGAAAACTAAGGGTATTTTAGTACTTTTACAGGATTTTGGTATACAAAAGAGTGTGTTTTAAAGAGAGGCTATAAAAGAAGTTTGATTTATGTTTTGGTATTTTTTTGTTAGTTTCCTCTTTTTTTAATCTATCGCATATTAGTACTATTTAATAATTTTACTAATTTTTATAATTTTCCGTCGATTTTCAACGGGTTATACGCTAGTATAAATAAAAGGAAAACGATTCTCGCTTTGAAAAAATCTTAGGTGACACCCCTTATATTCCTCCATTCATATTTATCTAAATTCTCAATTTTTTGAATTTTTAAATGTAAAATAATAGATTTTAAATATCTATACTAAAATCTTGTGTCCCACATCGGTTTCTCAATGAAACTTCACCTATTGAAAAGCTTATAAATACCTAGAATCAATGTGTATTTTCTCATCTTTTGCTCCACCAGTTTTATTTGGCCAATTTATTTATTAATCGGCCGAATAAATAACTATATTTTATAGTTTAATTTAATTTAATTTGGTCAATTTATTAATTGGCCGAATAGATAATTATTTGAGAATATCATGTGATATAGCCATAATGAACATTAAAATATAAATTTTGGCCCACCTTCTTCATAAATATAAATTATGGCCATTTTTTTGAACTTATGACCTAAATACCCCTTTCCCTCCTCTATTTTTGATCCATCAATCCTTGATCCATTTTATTGACACTTGTTTTCCTTTCCAAGTTTTTTTTTTCTTTTTTTTTCCTGTTTTTTTTTCCAGCTATTTTCTTCTTTTTTCTGTTTTTTTTCTTATTTTCCAGATTTTTTTCTTTTTTTTTTCTGGTTTTTTTTTTCAAATTTCTTTTGTTTTTTTTTTTTATTTTCCAATTTTTTCCTTGTTATTTCTTTTTTTTTCCAGATTTTTTCTTTTTTTTCTGTTTTTTTTTTCTATTTCTTTTTAATTGCCAAATTTTTGTTTGCCTCATTATTTTTTGTTTGCCTATCATTTTTTTTGTTGGCCGCTTCTTCTTTGGTCAAGATTCGAGTGAGGGGAGTCGAAGGCTTCGGAGCGAGCCGAAGAAATCTAAATTGTTGCCCGACGATTATCCTTACATTAGTAATCGAAGCGAAGGCGAAGCCGTATAATCGGAGCCGAAGGCGGAGCCGCAAAATCTATACTAAATGTAAAATAATAGATTTTAAATGTAAAATAATAGATTTTAAATATAATCCTTAAATGTAAAATAATAGATTTTAAATATCTATACTAAAATCTTGTGTCCCACATCGGTTTCTCAATGAAACTTCACCTATTGAAAAGCTTATAAATACCTAGAATCAATGTGTATTTTCTCATCTTTTGCTCCACTAGTTTTATTTGGCCAATTTATTTATTAATCGGCCGAATAAATAACTATATTTTATAGTTTAATTTAATTTAATTTGGTCAATTTATTAATTGGCCGAATAGATAATTATTTGAGAATATCATGTGATATAGCCATAATGAACATTAAAATATAAATTTTGGCCCACCTTCTTCATAAATATAAATTATGGCCATTTTTTTGAACTTATGACCTAAATACCCCTTTCCCTCCTCTATTTTTGATCCATCAATCCTTGATCCATTTTATTGACACTTGTTTTCCTTTCCAAGTTTTTTTTTCTTTTTTTTTCCTGTTTTTTTTTCCAGCTATTTTCTTCTTTTTTCTGTTTTTTTTTCTTATTTTCCAGATTTTTTTTCTTTTTTTTTTCTGGTTTTTTTTTCAAATTTCTTTTGTTTTTTTTTTTTATTTTCCAATTTTTTCCTTGTTATTTCTTTTTTTTTCCAGATTTTTTCTTTTTTTTCTGTTTTTTTTTCTATTTCTTTTTAATTGCCAAATTTTTGTTTGCCTCATTATTTTTTGTTTGCCTATCATTTTTTTTGTTGGCCGCTTCTTCTTTGGTCAAGATTCGAGTGAGGGGAGTCGAAGGCTTCGGAGCGAGCCGAAGAAATCTAAATTGTTGCCCGACGATTATCCTTACATTAGTAATCGAAGCGAAGGCGAAGCCGTATAATCGGAGCCGAAGGCGGAGCCGCAAAATCGGAGCGGTATAACATGAAATAATTGGAATTTTCGTCCCAAGAGTACCATATCATAACTTGGAACATCTGGAACTAATTCGACAATTCGTCCCAATTGTACCAAATCTGGAACTATTGGCACTAATAAGGCTAAATTCGTACCAGAAGTACTAGAACTATTGGTACTAATATAACTAAATTTGTACCAAAAGTACCAAACGTCTTATATCTGCCCGACCCGACCCGCGCCCGCCTGCGTCCGACCCGACCCGTTCCGCGTCTTATTAAGGGTATTTTCGTCCCAAATTGAAAAAAATGGCCAAAATTTATATTTTTGAAGAAGGTGGGCCAAAATTTATATTTTAATGGTCATTATGGCTATTTCAAAATATGTCTCTAATTATTTTTTGTAGGAGTTTTATTTGGCCAATTTATTTATTAATCGGCCGAATAAATAACTGTTATATTTTTATAGTTTAATTTAATTTAATTTGGACAATTTATTATTTGGTCGAATAGATAATTATTTTTATTAGGGAACCAATTTATTAGCTGACAGAATAAATGGTTCCAAAATAGTTTGGATAATTTATTGGTTGACCGAATTAAATTTGTAAATAGTTTAATATTTTTTTATTTAATTTGATAAAACAAAAAAAAGCAATTTCTAATTTGTCAATTAATTAGGTAGACAGATCAATTCCTACCTGACGGGTGCCTCAACTCGGGATCCCACGTGACACATTTTCATTATTTATTCTTATTAATTTAAAATTTTCATTTTTTTCATGTATTTTCTAAAATCTAGAATAGTCATAAATTTGCATTTATAAATCAAAATTGTAGTCAACAGGTCAATTCTGACCTAGAACCGTGGCGGTAGCGAGCCAATTCCCAACCGACACTCGAGAAATTTTTCATTTTTTGCTTTTTTCCCATGTATTTTCTAAAATCTATAATCGTCATCCATGAAATAATTTTTACGTTATTTGTAGTTGGAAACTAGTTGGGTTTCCAGCTTTGCATAATTTATAATTTTAATTAACGAATATTACTATACGATTAAGGACGATAATGAATAGTACAATCATTATTTTTATTAAATTTTTGGATCTATATAAATTCTAAATAAATTTTATAAATTGCGCACTTATAAATCATCATTATATTACTAAAAGAAAAACGATTCTTGCTTTGAAAAAATCCTACGTGACACCCTTTTATTCCTCCATTCATATTTAAATAAATTTTATAAATTGCGCACTTATAAATCATCATTATATTACTAAAAGAAAAACGATTCTTGCTTTGAAAAAATCCTACGTGGCACCCCTTATATTTTTCCATTCATATTTATCTAAATTCTCAAATTTTTGAATTTTAAATGTAAAATATTAGATTTTAAATATCTATACTAAAATCTTGTGTCCCACATCGGTTTCTCAATGAAACTTCACCTATTGAAAAGCCTATAAATACCTAGAATCAATGTGTATTTTCTCATCTTTTGCTCCACCAGTTTTATTTGGCCAATTTATTTATTAATCGGCCGAATAAATGACTATATTTTATAGCTTAATTCAATTTAATTTTGTCAATTTATTAATTGACCGAATAGATAATTATTTTTTGTAGGAGTTTTATTTGGCCAATTTATTTATTAATCGACCGAATAAATAACTGCTATATTTTTATAGTTTAAGTTATTTTATTTTGGTCAATTTATTAATTGACCGAATAGATAATTATTTTTATTAGGAAACCAATTTATTAGTTGACAAAATAAATGGTTCCAAAATAGTTTGGATAATTTATTGGTTGACCGAATTAAATTTGGAAATAGTCTAATACTTTTTTATTTAATTTGATAAAAAAATAAGTAATTTCTAATTTGTCAATTAATTAGGTAGACGGGCCAATTCCCAGTGACGGGTACCTCAACTCGGGATCCCACGTGACACATTTTCATTTTTTATTCTTATTAATTTGAAAATTTTCATTTTATTCATTTTTTTCATATATTTTCTAAAATCTAGAATCATCATTAATTGTGCATTTATAAATCAAAATCATGGTCAACGGGTCAATTCTGACCTGGAACCGTGGCGGTAGACGTGCCAATTCTCAACCGACACTCGAGAAATTTTTCATTTTTTGCTTTTTTCCCATGTATTTTCTAAAATCTATAATCGTCATCGATGAATTAATTTTTACGTTATTTGTAGTTGGGTTTTTAACTTTGCATAATTTATAATTTTAATTAACGAATATTACTATATGATTAAGGACGATTAACGAATAGTACAATCATTATTTTTATTAAATTTTTGGATCTATATAAATTCTAAATAAATTTTATAAATTACGCACTTATAAATCACAGTCGTGGTCAACGGGCCAGTTCCGATGCAGAATTGTGGCGGTAGACTAATATACGAATTTTTTTCAGAAAGGAATACAAATGACTAATTTTTTAATCGGATTTTAAACAAGTACGAGTATATAAATTTCAAACAAGTTTGAATAATATCCTAAACACATCATCTCAAATTGTTTTATTAATCATCTCCGTTGGAAAACGTAGAATATGTAGGAAAATTGGCAGAAAAATTACTAACGGTTATTTAGGGTCACTTTCATCTTATAGACAATCTTAACATCTATAGTATTATTCGCTATCTATATATCTCTTTTCTCTCTCTCACTACCTGCTCCTTCTCTTGCCTCTTTTTCTTAATAAAAAACTAAAAAATTCAGCTTAAGATTCGTTTTCCTTTGAGAGAGAAATATATTTTTGCCCTACATCGGTTTTGTAGAAGAATAGAGCTTTAACAATTATCGAAAGTAATGAGAATATATTAGTTATAATTTTTAACAAACATAACTATATGGGTTTGAGACGTAAACATGTGATAAAATTACTTTTTAATTGAATTTGAGATGTGTTCAAGGGATATAATTATAAGCGAGTTTAGTAGATTGCATAATCGAATTATTTAACACTAAAATAATTAACAAATAATATTTATTTTAATCTATCACATATTAGTACTATTTAATAATTTTATTAATTTTTATAATTTTCCGTCGATTTTTCGACGGGTTATACGCTAGTTTTTTATTAATTAATATTTAATTAATCCTAAATATGGCTTAATATCAAATGTAATTGAGATTGATAAATTCCGATTTGAATTAATAAATCTTAGTTGATGACATATCGTAAATTCCCTTAGTTACCCCCGATCCCCCATTAATTACCACTAATTGCAATCAACCTTATCGAAAGGTTGGTTGTACCCAATATTTTGTTTATAATCCTAAGTTTTCTTTGTATATAGGCAGCTTATATTTTGCCATTTTGCCCTTCAAATGTTACTCAATTATATATTATGGACATTTCACTTGAAAATTGCAGTTCAAAACATGAGAGACGAACCATACACCACACACCACATTTTTCAAGTAGATGACTAGATAATCAAGGGTAGTAGAAAGGTCTATTCACACAAAATACATTTAGATCATGAAATTCATTGTATGTTTAAGTGTTAACATAAAGCACAACCAGACCTTGAATCGTTTTTTACAGTGCACATCACACTATTCACATTCTTGGTCGACTATTAAAAATGTAAATAAAAGACTCGTACGAATCGTTAAATCTTTCCTTTTGTGTTGTGCTTTTATTTTCTATATATATATATTTTTATATTAAGTTGGTTGATGATTTGTAAATTTTTGTACTTAATTATTGGGTTATGGTGCAAATAAATCCTTATTATATAGAGTGAGGTGCAAACATACCCTTAAGGAAATGTTGGGGGCTCTCAACCCCTTAACGTTCCAATATATAGTGCGAATAAGTCTTTCCTTTAACAGACTTGTAAATGGTATTTGATAATTTTTTTTTGTGGGTCCTACAATGGTAGAGTTGGGTTAAAGCTCTACCAACAAGAGAAATATTAACTAAGAAAAGGTACCGGAAAATAGAAAATCCAAGGTTCGCCTCAACGATCTACCTTCTTCTTCTTCCTTAGCTAAATTATGAATCTCGTGACTCCTGCAAAAGAAGTCTCACACCGGGGGTGTTTCCCAAAGAAGACCCTATGACGCTCAAGTCAATTGCGTAAAAGATAAGAAAAAGAGAGTATTGAGAGATATATATCTAAAGAGTAAAGCTAAAAGAAAGAATTACCTTTAAGAGTTAAGAATACCTTTTAAATCGGAGAAGGAACTTTCGGGGCAAAATGGACAATTCGGGGTTGAATATCAGGGCATGGGCCTGATCCCGTTGGGCGAGTTTCGCTTGGGCCCTTCCCTCTAAAAGGTTGGCCCATTATCACTATAGATTTGTAGCCCAAGTTGAGTAGTCCCGTAGCAACCCCCCCCCCCCCCCCCCACCACCACATACTCTCAGTGACGTGTCATTGTTAAGTCACATAGAATATTTGAGAGAGTATTGATTATTTGGAATAAATCTTGGCGGGTGTCGCAAACATACCTCATTACATCAACACCGTTAAAAAGGAACGTCCTTCCATCTTCTGGCTGTTGGATTTTAGCTAAAGCGTTAACTGCCTCGAATTTGAAAAAGAGAAGGTGATTTAAAAGTCATTCGGCAATCATTTCGTTTTCTTCCCTTTCATTGTCTTTCTCTCACTAATTCTCTGCTTCGTATTCTACTTCTTTTTTGTTCGCGTGAATCGTCCTCGCCCCATTCTACATTTGCTCCTAAAATTTTGCTCCGCACCTTTCTTTATTAATTCCACCGAACTCCAGGTATTCCTTGAAGCTATCCTTCTGTATTTTGTTTGGTGTTGATTTTTGGTATTCGTATATTTTGGTAATTTTGTTATTTTCTTTGCCGGCCCTATCTTTATCCTCCAATTTCTAGGCTTTGCATTATGTCTAGCTCTTCAGCAAGTATTGATTCGATACTGTCGACAAAGTTATGGGAAACGAATCTCCTCCTCACGTTTCTCCTTAGAAGGGAAAATATGACTCCGACAAATACTGGAGAATCCGATTAACACTGTTGGAAAATTGGTTTTGTAAATCAATTTTATTTATTTATCTCAAAAACCAATTTTCGGTGAGTGAGATATGAAGTGCTAAAGTTGAGTGTACGTGGAGGGAAATTGTGTGTTGAAGTTAAATTTATAGTAAACAAGTTCATTTGTGGTAATTTCACGTTGAAGTAATGAGCTCGAACTCTCGAACTCGACCATGAGCATTGGGCCGTGAATTGGATTATGGGTTTGGCCCAAATTATCAATTCATGAATTAATTAACCATTTATTTAATACTTTTGGTTTCTCGTCCCACTGACTTTGCAAAACACACAAATTGATTTAAACATCAAATGTTTAAATTATCTTGGAATTAAGCAAAATGGTCGGTTATGTTTTTGATTTGCATGAAATCGTCCATTGGCTTAGAAATGAAAACCAGTTAATGGTGTAACAACCATATATTTAATGGGTTGTGATTCCCTCAACGTGAAACAGCCATCTCGGCTAGTGAATACACTTAATTGTGATTAAATCTTTTATATGGTGGGTGACACTACAAAAAAATTGGGACATGTTAGTAGACAGAAAATTTGCAAATTTCATTCCATCTCTCGAAATCAACCTACATATATTCATAAGCTTGCTCAAGTTCTTGATCTTCATTCCATTCGCCGGAGCTCGCCGGACTTATGGTGCTACATCCGCCGAGACGCAGTCGTTTTACCTTTGGGGAAGGATTGCCAAAACCGAGGGCACTACCAGGGCGAATTTCTTCTTGCGGGCAGAGATTTTATCTCGACTCGGCTACAAATCTTTGAGTTTGTTTCTTATTTCGTGTAATTTCGATTTACTGTTTTATTGTTCTAATTATTTTATTTCTGGTCCAGTTTCTTCTATTTTTCCATTGTAAAAGTATGAACAAACAAACACCACGTCTGACCCTGTAACCGAGCATTCTTTACTACTTGACTACGAGCTTGATAGTATTAAGCGTCTCCTCTGGTCTGAGGATTTCGTGTTTGCTCCTTCTCTTCCTTCGAATAGCGCAAACCAAGTAGCATATCATGCCTTGGTCTTTTGGGAAAATCATATTTTAGCAGGGCTTCATTTTCCTATTCATCCCTTCTTAGCAGATATATTTTCAGATCTAGACATCCTCCCTAATCAATTAACTCCGTCAGCCATCCGCACTGTCTTTGGCTTTTATATTCTGACATCTACCTACTTGTGCCTTCCTAGCCCTGCTCTTTTCCTCAGTTGCTTCTCAATTCAGCATTCGGGCTACTTTTATTGCTTCTAAAATCGTATATGGAGCCTGCTCACTTTTCGGTTTCTCCCGATATCATTGTTAAGCAACGGAGTCACAAGTTTTTCACGGTAATGCCCCTCAGTGGTCACTGGAATTTCTCCACTCGAAACTGGAAGTATTCTCTGAGGAGTTTGAAGGGTCCTAATGCTGTGAAACAGCTCTCACCTCGAGATATCCATGTGATGAAAGTTCTGAGTGATACGATCCTCGCCAACCTTGAAGGAATTGTCTAGAAACGTAGCCCAGAATCGGAACAATAAAAAATGGAATCCCAAAACCTCTGTATCTGTTTCTCACAAGTGAATTAGGCGATTAAATCCCTAAAACCCAACGATAGGACGATACAGCAACTCGGGGACGATGAATGACACACAACGAGGGATGATTGACTTGTTGATTCGCCTGATAATGAACTCGCCTTGGCAAAACTGAAGGGAATTCGAGAACTCTTCAAGAGAGAACAAAACTCACGAATTAAATTATCAAAGTATCAAAAACGGCGTCCATTACATAGCCTCTATATATAGGCGAAAATCAAACCCTATTCTAAGAAGGAAACTACTTAACGGATGGGCTTATAGTAATAACCCACGAACTAATTAATAAAACAAGCCCAAAATGATAATAATAATAAAACTAACACTAATGGACTCAACTAAAACGAAAATAAATAATTAAGTCTTCAAAACAAAATAAGTCTTCAAACTTGAGCCCACTCGCACATGATAAGATTAATGTAGCTCGGACCATTCAACTCGCCAACTTCGATAGGTTTCTTCATCAACTCTTGATTCCAAACTTCTTGAACTAAACCCATCAAGCTCTCCTTAAACATCTTGGCTCGAGATCTTGTAACTGGTCCAACAGGAACATGCACCGGATCTTGCACCAACGACGATCCTTGGACTCCATCATTCCCCTCCTCTTGAGAAGGATTTGTATCTAGAGCCAGTCTTCTCGACAAGGTTCTTCTTCTTATTCTTATTATTATTATTTTTTTCCGTCACATCAGATCTGTTTCTAATGAGTTTGTAAAAAAAAAATAGTCGAAAAAAAATAGAGAAAAGCAAAAAACGAAAATTTGTTCTTTAGATTTGGTATCTAGAGCCAGTCTTCTCGACGAGGTTCCTCTTCTTATTCTTATTATTATTTTTTTTTTCCGTCACATCAGATCTGTTTCTAATGAGTTTGTAAAAAAAAAAAATAGTCGAAAAAAAATAGAGAAAAGCAAAAAACGAAAATTTGTTCTTTAGATTTGTTTTCTTGTTTGGGTTCGATTGCTTGTTTCTGGTTTTGGTTAACTGATATGAGTATGGCTGGAGTTGATTTGCCTACATATACATATATGTTGGAAGAGCTACAGAGAGTTGTAGAGAAAAAGTTTGAGCCTATCCATGAGAGGCTAGATCGAATAGAGCAATCTCAGAAAAGCAAAACTCAGAAGTTGCTTCATCCACATAGGCATCCTCACACGAGGCTGATAAAAGAAGAGAAGAAATTTTATGTGGAAGACTGCAAGAACGCATATCGACCATTTTGTAGTAGCAGTAGATGGCGGGGTAGAGCAAGTGATCGTGAGGATATCAAGTTGCAAAGTTTTCCAGCAATCCAAGAGAAACAAGACCAGAAATTGTATCATGGAGAGAAGTCGGATCCTTGGATGAATAAGGAGAATCAGCCGCTGCCACAACAACAATTGAGTGAGATAATGGCTTCAATTAAAGTCGTATTTGTTGTCAAAGATGAGGAAGCTCCGAATCAGAAAGAGGAGATCATTGAAGTTGAAACCGTGGCTGATTCCAAAGATGAGGATTGTCCAAGGGAGTTGGTGCTCGAAATTGATGTAGCTGATCCGGAAGATGAGGAATGTCCAAGGGAGATGGTGATCGTTGAAGTTGATGAAGAGGTCGATGTTAAAGATGATGAAGTTGATCATCCGATGCTAGATGTGGAGAATTCATGTGAAGATGTTCTTGAGATATGTGATCCGGTTGCTTTGGAAGCAAAGAAGACTTTGCAAGCTCGGGGCGTAGAAAAGGAGCAGCAAGAGAAGATCTTTCATCCGAGCTGCCACACTCAAGATAAGTATGAAGATGAAGTTTTTTGTGATGAGGTTCCGATGCAAGCTACAAATACATGGTTCAAGCAAACTTGGTTGTTTGGTAGGGATGTGAAACACGATGAATTCCAGTTCAAGCTAAAGAGAGATCGAGTCATGTTTCAAGTTGAGTCAAATGCAAAGAAGAAGAAGAAGGATGCACAAGGGAGCAAAGATTTGGTTCTACACTTGTTTCTTGCAAGGAGAGAAGATTTTGTTTTTGATCCCGGCATTTGAAGCGACGATGTGGATTTGAGGACAAATCCCTTTCAAGAGGAGGGGAATGATGTGATCCTTGAAGGCCCAAGATCCGTTGCATATGTGGGCTTATTTAATCGAGTTTTTTATAAGTTTTATTTTAGTTATTTTGGTTGTTTTAGTATTTTATTTTCATTTTTGATATACGGTGGCCAAGTTTGGGCCTTAGATAGAGTCAGATTTGAGTTTATTACCTTGTTTTGAATAAGGATTTGTTTCCTTATTAGATTAGGAGTTAATTTCCATGTTTAGTTTCCTAGTAGGGTTAGGATTAGCACCCTATATATAGGGCCCTTTGTTATGCACGAAAATTGAACCTTTTTTATTAATGATATTGTGAGTTTTATTCTCTTTTGAGAGTTATCGAGTTCCTCTTGTTCGATACAAGTTGAATTCAATTATCGGCGAATCAACGAGTCAATCATCCCTCGTTGTGTGTCATTCAGCATCCCCGAGTTGCTGTATCGTCCTATCGTTGGGTTTTAGGGATTTAATCGCCTAATTCACTTGTGAGAAACAGATACAGAGGTTTTGGGATTCCATCCTTTATCGTTCCGATTCTGGGCTACGTTTCTCGACAATTCCTTCAAGGTTGGCGAGGATCGTATCACTGAGCAATTACGCTAATAGTAATAATGAGAAGAATGAGAAAAAGGCTAAGAAAACCAATAGATTTAACATTGTCCATATGTTGCGGACACTGACAGTTCTTAACTTCTATGGCCTTGAGGGTGGAATTTTACTCTCATCCATGCTAGACAAGTCTGGTAGCCTTTATTTCTTCCATTCGTTTTATTGTTTTATTGTTGCACATTGCACTTTACAGCCTGTCAGTCATCATATTTTATTGTATGTTTCTAATTTTTATCCTCGTTTCAATGGTGCAGACATGGCCGATGAGAAATGGGCTCAAGATTTCAGTTTATACCTGGACTTGGGGGATTTATATGCACAAGCCCTGAACACTGAAGAAGGAGACTTGTCTACCAATGAGACAGATCCTCTGACGATGGAGGAGGTTTTTAAGGTTGCTGAGATGGCCACCCCAGTTCAGGGCGATGAAGGAAAAACGAAGGCTGACAACTCTGCCGTTTCTCCACCTCCTAATTTACCTTCGAAGGCTTCCCCTGTTTGCCCTCAGCCCTAGGCCACTTCGAGCAAGAAAAAGTCTTTGGATAAGAGTTTATCCTCATTGTCACTGCTTAAGTACAGGGGAAAAAAAAATGATTCTCCCCGCAAGCGCTCCTCCTCCCATCAATCCTCTAGGGAGAAAAAGAAAAGGCGGCATGACTCCTCTGTTGGGCATTCAGGCACTCCTAATCCTCCAAGACTGAAGACCTTTGTTTCTTCTGCATCTCATATCCCATCATCTGGTCCGACCCCTTCTTTAGCTACTCTGACTTTCGCAATCGATCTTCATCACATGGTGATACCAAGGATGTTAGCCTTTCGCGAACTGGTTCCCTAGCGAAATTCATTCCTCCACTTATTGGAGAGAAGGCCAGTATCATGCAGCTCTCAAGCCACGGTGTTTAGCTTTTCTGAAGGGATGTCTGAGTACAGAAGAAGATCATCGACTAGCTCAGGCTGTTGACCTAGTCGATCGCCGAGATGACCAGAATTATTACTTGATTTAGGTATTATATTTCTTTCTTTACTCGTCACTTTATTTTCTTCTTTATAATGGAGTAAACCTTTATTTCAATGTTTTAAAAACTGGACCGGACCGGCTGGTTCGACCAAGAACCATTCATGGCTCTGGTCTGGTTAGCTTTAAAAAACCGCAAATGGTAGAAAACCGTTCAAAACCGGTCAAAACCGCCGGTTTTCAAAAAATCGTGCGATGACGATGGTGGAGATAACGCGGTGGAGGAGGGGCTGACGGCAGCAGGGCGTGGCAAAGGGTCGGAGGGGCGAAAAAAAGAAACAGAGAAACAAAGAGAGAGAGAGAAAGAGAGAGAGAGAGAGAGAGAGAGAGAGAGAGAGAGAGAGAGAGAATGTGAGTAACCAATCGAAGGGAACATTCGCCAGCGACAAATAAACGCCAATGCCGTGAGAAACACCATCCTCAAAATCTCCACATCTCTTGTTAACTACATCGTAGTCGGCATGATCCGTTGAGCGAGAGAGAGAAAAAAAGAAAAGTAGAGTGAGAGAGGGAAGGAGGAGAAATAGAGCAAGATCGAGAGGGAGAGAGGAAAAAAAAAGCTAGAGCAAGAGAGAGAGAAAAAGAAAGGTTAGAGTGAGAGAGAGAGAGAGAGAGAGGAAAAGAAAGATAAAGAGAGAGAGAGAGAGAGAGAGAGAGAGAGAGAGAGAGAGAGATTAAAAGAAAGGTAGAGAGAGACACAATAGAAAAAACATTACTATTTTAATTGAAGTTTGAATTTATGTTGTAAAGATATTTTTTAATGTGATATTAACAAATCGGCTCTAAGAATTTTAATGTGTTTGTTTTTGTTATAAATATTTGTTGGAATTTTATTGGATTTGATATGAATTTACAGATCTTATTAATTGGAAATTTATAAAATTATTAATTTTTTTTATATTTTTATGTATTTAATAATTATTTTTATTTATTTAATATAGAACGGTTCAATCACGGTTGAACCGGTTGAACCTTGACCCGATGGCTTCACCGGGTCTATCTCCGGTCCGGTTTTTAAAATATTACTTTGTTTTATACAGTTCTTAGCTCGTCTAAGCCAAGAGGAATGGGAAGATCCAGCCGTCCTCACTCGTTGCTTATCTCATCACGAGAAAGAGTTGGCTAGTCTGCGAACCTCCTCCAAAGCTGCTATGGAGAAGAAGGACCAACAGATTCAAAGCCTGATGAAATCCAATGAGGAGTGGGCCTCTCGTTTCGAGGCTTTGTAGAACTTGTATAGGGCTTATTCTCAGGAGAAAAGCGACTTCGAGGTTACGATAGGAAATTTGGGCACTAGGATCAAGGACTTAGAGTCTCAAATATTGAAGGAGATAGAAACTGCCTAAGGACGAGTATCTGAAGCTGAGAAAAGGGGTTGCGATGCAGGGTATGCTGCTGGTATCAAAGATTGTTTCCACCACATGCATGCTACATCTTGGGGTCAGGCATTTCTGCCTGACTTGAAGGATCAAGTGATCGAAGGATACCGGTCAGCGCTCAATACTGCATTGATATCTTCCCCGACGTGAAACATTTTCACAACGTTGGATTCAACTAAGGCTTCGAGCTGGCTATTCTCATAAAGGCACCCTCACATCTGGACTGAAACTAACTGCTCCGGTGCCAGATTTTCCTGCTCATTGGCCTTTGCGAAGCATTAATGCCATCAACAATCCTGAGAACCGCAGTTTTCCTTGGTGGTGAGAAGGGATTACCGCTTTTGTTCAAAGTTTTCTGTTGAGTCCTGACTCCACGCTAGATCTCTCCCCTGCCCCGGAACCGTTTGTCCCTCTTCCTTCAGAGCTTCTCAGTGCTCTGACTGTTGTAGAACCAGGTTCCAGCTCCGCCAATGCTGAAATTCCTGCTGTTGAAATACTCGGCGCCAGCTTTGCAGATGCCACAAAACCTGCTAACGATGTCAACTAGCTCTTCTGTAGTTGCCTATGTTGATGTCTTTTTGAACATCTTTTCTTTCCTGTGTGAGTATCACTTAATTGTTGGCCTTTTTGGTTTCCACAGTTTGATATTTTGCCTTCAATTTTGACCTTTTGCTAAAGGTATTGTACTTTCCTTTGGACGATAGTTTTTATGTGGACAATCAGTTCAAGCTTTTGTTACTTAATGGACCCTATGTTCTCAAAAGTTTTGACCATAGCAGTGCTTTATTATCCCTGCATTGTCTCTTTTCCTTCTTCCTTTTTACATTGTTTTTGCGAAACTTATATATTTTAAGCTTTTAGTACTTGTGCTTGGCTTTACCAATCTTATCAAGATTGCCAAACTTTGACAGGGTCGTGTTCTCTACCCCCTCCCCCTCTACTCTAATAGAATTGAAATTTTTGCTGATCTATTAGAGTAAGAGTGGAAGACACGCTCCTTCTCTATTGTAGGTCACTCTTGCTATTGCCCTGTCGGTTTCAACACTACTTTCATTATTTTACCGTCATTATTGTTAACTACAGCTGTCCCAACTACCATACTTTAATGCTTACTGCTACTACTTTATAAAATCCTATTTTCTGCTTCTTTTTCACTGACCATGGCTCCTATGTTTAACTGCTCTCATTTTTTCTCTTCATTATACAAGTTTACTTTCCAATTCCCAGCTCCAGATTCAAGTTTTGTGACAGTCATATATTTGAATGGTTCTGCGAACCAAAACCTTCTCTTTCCCTTGATTTTGGGCAACGCTTGCACATGCATACTTGACCTGCTCACCATCTTGGGCATCGTTGGTCTTCTCGTCATCCCAGTTGGCACTGAGCTGCTCATCATCCCATAAGAGAGAGAATGAAGTTAACTCTTATTTAGCACTTCTTATTAGTGTTGTTGTATCTTTATCGCTTGTTTGTTTTGTTTTTGGAAAAAGAAATGATGAATATGTATAAAGTTCTGTTTGCTTATGGATGTCTCCATGTAGCCCTACCAGATGTACTCTCCTATTGCAATAAAATTGTTTTCCTTTCGTGATTTGCCTTAATATAAAAGATTTGAATCATTATGGAAGGTCTGATAGTTGTACTCTCCAGATATGGGCTTCACCCATTCTAGGCAATTAAGTCTGTAACTCGCTGGTCTTATCAGGTTTTCATATCAGCTCTGACACATCAAGTTCCGATGGTCAGGGCTTGCTCGAGTTATTTCCTTCAGAACTTAAAAATCTAAAATCGAGCTCCTTACAATTTTAACTCGCAGGCGGGTTGGGCTAAACTTTATCTTCTGCTTTCTTGGGCCTCACAATTTTTTAACTTATCCGCGAATAGGGCCCTAGTCAAAGCGCTTTTAATGCCATAGCTGACAATGTCAGTTACTTTTTCCCTAACTACTCCCTAAATGCTCTGTGCCATAAATGCCACGGTTACTTTTTCCATCTATAAAAATCCTTAGATCAATTCTTATCTCTCATTCTACTGCCTGGGTTAAAAATTGATCCTTCTTCTTTCTGATTTCTTTTTCTTCTTTCTCATATATTTTTTCCTTCAATCATGTCTTGTAATTCTTTTTTATTTTTTCTTTTCCTTCATTGTCCTGCGGAGTCTAGCTGGTTTCTCCCTATACACTTCTTTGTCATACTCAGACATCTGAAATATGACCTTTGTAACAGTTATACATCTGATGTGGCATATCGATGTTTGGCAGTTAACATCTTGGGATTTTGGCTCGTCCTACCCGTTCACCGTCTACTATGCGTGAAATGGAGGGCATACCATAATGGCTCATGGGGGGTGTGTGTCAAGTCACGTTTTTCTTTGTGTAATTGTGACTACCTTTAGGTCAACTTCTCCTAAAAACATGCTCGAGCGGACACCACCACTCTGCACTGCGGTTATGGTGGTTGGGAGTTGGAGCCTTGATCTAAGCATGGGGTATTAAAGCCTTGCTCGGATGATGCAAATCCATGGCTTGATGCTTCCTACGGGTGGGAACTAAGCCCCACCCCTAGTTGCATTTCTTTGCAGATCGGCTCGAGCAGGCATAGCATCGATGGCAGGCCTGGCGGTAAGGAAATGTAAGGTTGTATCGGTTCATGCCCCTGTATAGGCCAGCGAGCTGGAGATCTTCGCACTTTGGCATCTGTAGGAACCGGTTTTCGATAACCAATCCGTTCTTTACCCATGGATCAATTATGGATATCTAACAAACACATACAAAATCCATACCTAGCATGCTCCTATGAATTTAATTACAATCATAGGATGTTTATTCGATATACCTGCAAATTTGATGCACAACGACTCCAGAGTTGATCTTCTGAACTGTTCCCGGCTAGAATACGACAATGGATGGGATCGACCTCGTACTCTCTCTCTTACTGTGGAGTAGGCGCCGATTTTCTCTCTCTCTCACTAGGTTTTAATTGCTTAGAATGCAAGTAAGTAATGAGTCTTATGAGCCTTGTATTTATAGATAAATAACTGCTCACATTCATTGAACCTAGACAGCCCTCACGGGCCGTAGGAGACAGGCGCCTAGCCCACTAGAAACACAGGCCATTGAGCCAGTTCAGGGATCTACTAGCTTAAATAAAATTGACCCGATAATATCTGATTTAATCCATTCAGCCCAGAAATATAAATCAGATATAAATATTAATTCATTCCACTAAAGAATTAATACTGACTTACCCTCTTATTTAATTAATTGAGTCGGGGCTAGTATTAGACTTAATTAATCTCCGTGTTTAAGATTCTCGAATATCCATTAATTAATTAAATACTTCTGACAGTAAATTAATTAATCAATTAATTATTCACTAATAAATAATTATATCGAGTACTACCACTTAAACTTATTATCGTATCAGAACTAATTCCACCTGCAGGGTTTAATACGACAAACTTATTAAGTTCCTCGAGAGGATATCATCATCCCATTATTCATAGGACACGGATCCTTATTGCAGCTCTATCAATATCAAATAAGAACTGCTACCGCCCAAAATACGAAATTTTGAACCACGATTAAGTTCTCATATATAATAGATCAAAGCAATAGTCAGACACTTATTCATACTGATAAGCCCAATTACGGTTAAGACTATTTAAGTCACCGAGATCTTTAATTCTCAATAATTCAGAACAGAGAATTAATCTCACTGTGATCCTTTCAATACGATTAACGTACTAGCATAAATAAATAGTCAAGATAAACTATTTAATACTATTATGCTACAATCTAAACCAACAACTCGTCCAAGTTGTCTCGATTGTGAATATTAGTTTATATCTCATAAAATGCCGATTATATAATCTTCTATGATCTACAACACACTATATAATCTATAATATTGAGATAATTGGACAAATAATAATTATGCAATAATAAACATTTCAGATAAGAGAATTATAGTGAAATAAATATCAATTGTATATAAACAAAAGTCTTGCTTTCGTATACAACCCTTCAATTCTCCCACTTATACTAAAGCAAACTTTTAGTATACAATGAGACTAATATTCATCTAGCCATCTATTACAACTTCTCCCACTTATACTCAAAGTTTAACTTAGTGTGGGAGGAAACGCAGCCCCATGCCTTCAACGTGCTTCTCAAAGACAACAGCTGGCAGACTCTTTGTAAATGGATCAGCCAGAATATCAACTCCTGCAACCTTTTGCACATCCACATCACCATCTTGGACAAGCAGCCGAATATAGTGATATCTTGCATCAATATGCTTAGTCGTCTGATGAAACCTCGACTCCTTGCAATTTGCAATTGCTGCCTCATTATCAGAATAAATCGTGATACTTCTTGGCAAATCAGGAATCACATCAAGCTCCGCTAAGAAGTTCCTAAGCCAAACAGCCTCTTTAACAGCCTCAGTAATAGCCACATATTCAACTTCCATAGTAGATAATGCAATGCATTTCTGCTTCACACTTCTCCACACAATGGCTCCACCTCCCAGCTTGAACACATAGCCAGAAGTAGAAAACCGCTGATCTTTATCTCCTTGATAATCAGCATCTACATATGCTACCGGAAACAGATCACCAGATCGATATACCAGTCCATACTCTCTAGTCCGTTTAAGGTACTTGAGTATGCACTTTACAGCAATCCAATGACCCTGACCTGGATTAGCCTGATATCTAGACACCATGCCAACAGCCTGGCAGATATCGGGCCTGGTACACTGCATTGCATACATGAGACTTCCCACAGCCGAAGCATAAGGAACTGTCTTCATGTCAGCTACCTCCTTAGGCGACGTAGGACACATCGCCTTAGATAGATGAACGCCATGTCTGAAAGGCAAGAAACCTTTCTTAGCATTCTGCATGCTGAAACGCGACAATACAGTATTAATGTAGGCTGTTTGAGACAAACTCAACATTCTCTTAGATCGATCACGACCGACCTTAATTCCAAGAATGTATGCTGCCTCTCCCAAATCCTTCATTTGAAACTGCTGGGATAACCATGCCTTAATCTTAGCCAACACACTCACATTATCACTAATGAGCAGAATGTCATCGACATAAAGCACGAGAAATACTAAACTTCCATCAATACACACCGTGTAAACACAACTTTCATGTTCACATTGTACAAAGCCATAGCTTTGGACAACATCATTGAAACGTTTGTTCCAGGATCGTGAAGCCTGCTTAAGTCCATAAATGGACTTCTTTAGCTTCCACACGAGATGCTCTTCACCTTTCTTAACGAATCCTTCAGGCTGTAGCATGTAGATGTCCCTATCTTGTTCAAGATACCCGTTCAGAAACGCGGTTTTGACATCCATTTGCCAGACCTCGAGATTCATGTGAGCGGCCATTGCCATAAGAATTCGAATGGATTTAAGCATGGCTACTGGCGAAAATGTTTCATCGTAATCGATTCCCTCTCTTTGGGTGAAACCTTTCGCCACTAGTCTTGCCTTAAAGGCCGTAACCTTTCCATCCGGTCCTCTCTTTCTCTTGTACACCCACTTGCATCTTATGGCTTCACAGCCCTTAGGAAGTTCGCATTTCTGGTATACATCCATGGCAGTGATAGATTCCAATTCGGCAATCATACACGCCTCCCACTCAAGAGCATCCGGATCTGCTAATGCTTCGGAGTAAGTCCAGGGATCCTCTTTGATCACAACTAATTCCGATGAATCCGTAGATTCATTAAGTAGAGTGTATCGACTAAGTAACTTTCCTTGAGCTATCCTCCCACTACGACGAAGCATTACAGCAGATTCAGTATTAACGGTTTGTGCAGGTTCCGACGATTTCTCGTCTTGCACAACTGGAGCACTAGTTACCTCCTCCCCTCTAACTTCCTGAAGCATGATATCGCTTCTCTTTTTATGCTCAATCATATAGTCCTCTTCCAAGAATCTCGCGTTAGTGCTAATAACAACTTTCTGATCCTTAGGACAATAGAAATAGCCACCTTTAGTTCCTCTAGGATAGCCTACAAACAGCATCACCTTGGTTCTCGGACTCAACTTGTCAGCGTCTTTATTTAAGACATGTGCTGGACTGCCCCAAATTCGGATGTGGTTAAGACTAGGCTTGCGCCCGGACCACAGCTCGGACGGGGTCTTAGGCACTGACTTTGAAGGGACCAAGTTTAGCGTGTGAGCCGCTGTTTCCAAAGCATATCCCCAAAACGATATAGGCAGAGATGCATAACTCATCATGGATCGAACCATCTCTAGAAGTGTTCGATTTCTTATCTCCGACACACCATTCTGTTGAGGTGTTCCAGGTGTAGTCAATTGGGATGTAATCCCACTTTCCAACAAGTACTCTCTGAACTCGTTGCTGAGGTATTCGTCGCCGCGGTCAGATCGCAATGACTTGATACTCTTACCATGTCGCTTTTCTACTTCCGCTTTGAATAGTTTGAACTTTTCAAAGCACTCGGACTTGTAGCGCAACAGGTAGATGTACCCGTACCTAGAGTAATCGTCAATGAAAGTGACAAAATACTCGTACCCTCCACGAGCTTGAGTTGACATAGGTCCACACAAGTCGGAATGAATCAATTCCAACACTTCTTTGGCTCTATACCCCTTGGCCTTGAAAGGCCGAGTCGTCATCTTTCCCTCTATGCAGGATTCGCAGATTGGGATAGAATCAACTTGGAATGCATCCAAGACTCCATCGGAAACCAATCTTTGGATCCTCCTTAGACCAATGTGACCCAATCTTAAGTGCCAAAGAAGAGTTTGATTCATTTGAGAAGAATTCGATTTCTTCCTTTGGTTAACAGTTAAAGCATTACTTGAAGAACTCATAGCATGTGAACAGTAAATAGTATAAAGAGAATCAACAACATGTGCATAACCAATAATCTTATCATGTTTCATAAAAGTCGCAAAACCTTCAAAAAGAATAGAATATCCGTCTTTCCACAACTTAACCATAGAAATCAAGTTCCGCCGAAAGTCTGGCACATATAAAACATCTCTTAAAACTAAAACTGAATTCTCAAAAGTTAAATGAACATCGCCTATGGCCGCAACATCTGCTTTCGCTTCCGTTCCCATGGCAACGCTCAACTCCCCTCTACTCACTTCCCTTGTCCGCAGGAACCCCTGCAAGGAATAACAAATATGGTCAGTTGCGCCCGTATCTACTACCCATTTATGGATAGAACTTGAACTTAAACATATTTCATTAACAAGAGCAGAAGACATACCTTGAGCCTTCTTCAACAGGGGGCAGTTAGCCTTCCAATGTCCCGATTTCTTGCACTTGAAGCATTTTCCACCCTTCTCCTTTGGCTTTTTAATGCCGCCGGTAGGGCCAAGTCTCTTGCTCCCACTACTTCCTTCGCCCTTCTTGCCTTTCGCGGGGTCCTTCCATTTCTTTCCACCTTTCGGCGAAACATGGAAACCCCTTGAGGAGGAAGCAAGAGCTTGCGAACTCTTTCTTATAACCCCTTCCGCCGCAACAAGTTCATTGAGTAGTTCATTGAGAGTGAACACTTTCTTGCTCATTATTGCATTAAGGCGGAAGTTCTCATAGGACTTGGGAAGAGTGTGGAGTATCATGTCGACCTTAGCTTCATCCATGATACCTCCACCGAGCACGTCCAACTCGTTGAAATGATTAATCATTCCAAGCACGTGCTCGCGCACAGACGCGCCCTCCGTCATCTTCGAGCTCATGATTTGCCTCATGATCTCGAATCGGGTAGAACGGTCACTCTCACCGAACAACTCTTCAAGATTTGTCATGATTGCAGCAGCCGTGTCCAAGGACTGATGCTGCTGCTGCAACCCCGAGGTCATAGTGGTCATCATGTAGGCTTTCGCCATACAATTGGCCTTATGCCACCTCTTAGACTCCTCTTTCTGAATCTCGGTAGAGTCTGCAGTGAGAACTGCAGGCGCAGGGGTAGTAAGTATGAAGTGATAATCTTCGGCATCTAGGACATATCCCAAATTGCGCTTCCATTCCAAGAAATTTGGTCCGGTAAGCGGCTTAGCAGTAAGCACATTTAACAACGGAGTAACAGTCATATCTGAAAAATATTAAACATACAAAACGCACATAAGCCACAATTATTGCATAAAACGTTCGTAACATTTATATTGTAACCTTTTGATAAAACAATATTAAATGAAACCTTCATTAGCTCAAGTGACTTACACGCAAGCCACGATAGTGTGGACGTTTACGTGCGCATCACTCAACCAAACACCCAGTTTTTAATTTTACCTCATGCCAAATTAACCTTATGACAAATAAAATTAATAAATGAACCTTACTAGACCATATCGTCTCGAAAAGGGACTCCGATGGGGAGTTGTATTCGAGACAATATCTAAGCACAGACCACAATTTAACTAATCCAAAATTGTCTCACATATTGATGCAATTACTAGAACGACATCTCCTTGTAAACAATTTCATTAATTATCTTATTCTAATCTCTCCTAGAATAAACTGTGAGAATTAATACGCGCAAGCCACGATAGTGTGGACGTTTACACGCAGAACTCCCACTATTCACGAGACTAAAATACTTTTAGAAGTTTTACTCGACAAAATCTATAAGTCAATAGCACCCATGCAAGCCATGATCGTGTGGACGTTTACACGAGCCTACTAACTCAATTCGTCTAAAACCAATTGTGGAGGTCTAATTTGATTATTAAAATCAAGTTAACATGCTTAGTCATTTTAATTCAAAAGGTTTTTCGCATGCAAATCATGTAAAAATACAGAATTACTAAACATGCTTTTTCTAGAACTCACATAATAAATCATGCTCGCTTGAATTCATAACATGCTTAGAGTAATACGATAAATTCCTAGCATGCAATTTCTAAACGCAAATAATTTCAAATAATTGCAAATTATATCATGCTTTTAGAAATAATAACACCTTAACGGTGATTAAATCCCACGACATGCAATTTATAATAAAATAAATAAGATGTCATCTCGTCGTGGATAATTTGTACCTGCCTAAATTATTACAGAATAATAAAGGAAATAAAACAAACTATCTATTACAAGAGATCTTCGTCTTCAAGTCTTTCCAAATCTGTCGCCTTGAAGCATCGCCCAAGAAGGAAACGAGATCAAAAGCATCTCATTTTTCCATCACGACCCGACCCACGCGAGGGAGCCTCACCGTGCGGCAGCCCATACGCTCAAACCCTAGGTTTTTAAACCTAGGGTTTCGCATGGAACACACCCACGCCGGCAGCCCCCACCGCCTCGCCGGAATCGCGATCCGACAAGAAGACCACCGCGTCGCCACGGCTGCCCCCTCCTCCATCCACCCCCACTGTCGGAACAGCAAGAATGGAGGGAGGACAGCCGCGTCGCAGCCCCTCGCCGTCGTCGAAGTCGCGATATCGCCGCGACGAGTCGCACGGCACGAAGCCGTTCCAGCGCTCGTCGCCGCCACCGCCTCGACCGTCTGCCGCTGCTGCTGCTCGTCGCTTGTCGCCGCCGCTGCTGCTGCTGGTTTGCTCTCGCCGGAGAAGAAGACCATCGACGATGGCTTGAGACGATGGCGTTTAAAACGCCTCCACCGTCCCGTTCGAACCGCCACCAGACACAGGGTTTAAACCCTCACGTCTTGCCGAGCACGACGAACCCAGCAGACCCACCATGAAGGCAGATCTGCCGCCGCGACGAGCCGCGCGTGCCCAGCACGCGCCGTCGCGATTTTGGTGCGCAGCCGTCACGCCCCACCTCCGTTCATGCGTGGGTCGAGATGGGCACCATAAACGTTGGAGAAGGAGCTCCAACGAGTCGGATTTCAGCCCGTCTCTTACCACGCACGGCGGAAACCTAGCGCGTGAAAGCAACGCACCGCCGTTCGCCGCCACGCGCCGTCGCCGGTCTTCCTCCTGCTGTGAATTTGTCCATTTCTCGACCCGTACAACAATTACAAATCGAAATAACAATTTACAACTGAAATCCTATTCTAACCACGGATTTTCTCGTGGTAAAAACGGCCAAAACGGCAAACCAACAGAAAAAATAAAACGAATCCACGACGAGACAACGAACATACATGCATAAACGTACGTAAATAAAATCAGATTTTATTTAATTATGGATTTACTGTTCGTTAATCCGACAGAGCCATAATTTACAGACCAGGGCTCTAATACCAACTGTAGGAACCGGTTTTCGATAACCAATCCGTTCTTTACCCATGGATCAATTATGGATATCTAACAAACACATACAAAATCCATACCTAGCATGCTCCTATGAATTTAATTACAATCATAGGATGTTTATTCGATATACCTGCAAATTTGATGCACAACGACTCCAGAGTTGATCTTCTGAACTGTTCCCGGCTAGAATATGACAATGGATGGGATCGACCTCGTACTCTCTCTCTTACTGTGGAGTAGGCGCCGATTTTCTCTCTCTCTCACTAGGTTTTAATTGCTTAGAATGCAAGTAAGTAATGAGTCTTATGAGCCTTGTATTTATAGATAAATAACTGCTCACATTCATTGAACCTAGACAGCCCTCACGGGCCGTAGGAGACAGGCGCCTAGCCCACTAGAAACACAGGCCATTGGGCCAGTTCAGGGATCTACTAGCTTAAATAAGATTGGCCCGATAATATCTGATTTAATCCATTCAGCCCAGAAATATAAATCAGATATAAATATTAATTCATTCCACTAAAGAATTAATACTGACTTACCCTCTTATTTAATTAATTGAGTCGGGGCTAGTATTAGACTTAATTAATCTCCGTGTTTAAGATTCTCGAATATCCATTAATTAATTAAATACTTCTGACAGTAAATTAATTAATCAATTAATTATTCACTAATAAATAATTATCTCGAGTACTACCACTTAAACTTATTATCGTATCGGAACTAATTCCACCTGCAGGGTTTAATACGACAAACTTATTAAGTTCCTCGAGAAGATATCATCATCCCATTATTCATAGGACACGGATCCTTATTGCAGCTCTATCAATATCAAATAAGAACTGCTACCGCCCAAAATACGAAATTTTGAACCACGATTAAGTTCTCATTTATAATAGATCAAAGCAATAGTCAGACACTTATTCATACTGATAAGCCCAATTAAGGTTAAGACTATTTAAGTCACCGAGATCTTTAATTCTCAATAATTCAGAACAGAGAATTAATCTCACTGTGATCCTTTCAATACGATTAACGTACTAGCATAAATAAATAGTCAAGATAAACTATTTAATACTATTATGCTACAATCTAAACCAACAACTCGTCCAAGTTGTCTCGATTGTGAATATTAGTTTATATCTCATAAAATGTCGATTATATAATCTTCTGTGATCTACAACACACTATATAATCTATAATTGAGATAATTGGACAAATAATAATTATGCAATAATAAACATTTCAGATAAGAGAATTATAGTGAAATAAATATCAATTGTATATAAACAAAAGTCTTGCTTTCGTATACAACCCTTCAGCATCTTCAACCCTGACACGCCTCCTGCGGCAATTATCAATGAGGTCTGCCACGACGACTATGGGCGGCTCTTATCGATGAGGTCTGCCAGGGCAGTTCCCTGCTGCCATCAATAGTGAGGTTGGCCAGGGCCGTTCTCCCCTTAACACGCTCGGGATTTCAGCTATTTCACTTCGAAAGTTTTTGCAATATATCTTCTAGCTAGGTTTGCCAACTAAACGCTGACTTTTCTATTGCACCAGACTTCCTAGATTTTCATGTTGGATGTATTGCATTTTGTATTAGTATTTGCGCGGCTGATTTAATAATATAAGTGTAAAATTTCTCATGTCCTTGACTTTTCATTTTTTTGTAATTATTTCAAGTGAGCAATTCAATGACAAGTTATTCAGAGCTCATGAAAACTAAAATCACTTTTACTAATATGTTTATTACCTTAGCACATTTTGATTGAAAATGAAAAACATGAACAATACAAGAAGAAAATTGGCTATGCACTCAGCAGAATATATGTTGGATCGATGGCTTCACAATTGCTAATATTTGCCCGGAAAAGAAAACAACATATCTAGCTACACGTAATATTTTCTTCAGGTTGTTGATATTCCAAGCTCGGGGCAGTTTTTTCCCACTTGGCTCCACCAGCTCATAAGCTCCTCCTTTCAATACCTTCACTACTTTGTATGGTCCCTCCCATGATAGGTCTAGCTTTCTGATTGGTTGAAGGGCATCAAACCTGCGGAGTACCAGATTTCCTTCCTTGAAGCTTCTTTCTCGAATCCTAATGTCTTGTCGAGCCTTGACTGCCTCTTTGTATGATTCAGATCTTAATTTGGCTGCACCTCTTATCTCTTCGAGAAGGTCCAGCTCTTCCCTTCTAGCCTGATTGTTTTCAGCCTCATCATAATTCAGCACTCGCCATAATTCTGCTCCAATTTCAATCGGAGTGACCGGGGTGGTTCCATATATCAACTGGCTTGAAGATTCCCCTGTGGCAGCTGTGATCCTAGTTCTGTACGACCATAGGATTGAGTCCAATGCGTCCACCCAATCGTCTTTGTGACTTTCCACTCGTGCTTTGATGTCGCTCACAATGGTGTGGTTTGTCACCTCCACCTGGCCATTTGCTTCTGGGTGCTTGACCGCTGCAAACGTTTGTATAATTCCCAGACTTTTGCTCCAATCCAGCATTTTTGGCCATTGAATTGAGACCCATTGTCGGACACCAGTATCCTTGGCACTCCGAATCGGCACACAATGTTTTTCCATATAAAAGTCATAACTGCTTTGGTAGTTATTGATGTCAGTGCTTTGGCCTCCACCCATTTGCTAAAGTAGTCCACTGCTACTATCACAAACCTTTTTCTTTTATTAACCTTAGGGAAAGGACCCATGATATCTATTCCCCATTTGTCAAATGGGCAAGAATCATACAGTCCTCCCAGCTTTTCTGCAGGAACATGGATAGCATTCGCATTTTTCTGACATCTGACACATCTCAAGACATACTCTTTGGCGTCCTTCGCTAACCGTGTCTCTATAGCCAGTAAAAACCAGCTCTGATTATTTTTCTGACCGTGTCTCTATAGCCTGAATGGCTCCCTATGCCTCCCTTATGCACTTCTCTGAGAATATTCTGCTTCGTCTTTCCCAATACATTTCAAATATGGATGAGTAAAAGATCTCATCATGAGGCAGTCTCCCACTAGGCAGTATTGTCTATAATTAATTTTGACCAACCTATCCAGTCCTTCCATCTTTTTTCCCAGTTCTCAAGAAATGTATGATCGAGATCCTCCAGTCTTCATTCCTTTCAGTTACAAGCAGCTCTATGGTATGCAACTTCCTTTCTGCTGTCATCATTATGGTGGCGCCCTCTATTGGGGCGTCGGTAGTGCTAGCCAGTTTAGCTAATTGATCAGCTTTGAGATTTTCTTCTCGAGGGATCTGCTCTATTCGAACACTACTAAATCTATTTCTCAACTCATTTGCCATTTTTATGTATTTCATCATCCTGTCATCTTTGACCTCAAAAGTTCCTTCTAGTTGCTGAGCAACTAACTGCGAATTAGATCTTATCAGCACTGCCCGTGCGTCCATTTTCCAGAGTATCTCCATGTCCCTGATCAAAGCTTCATATTTTGCATCATTGTTGGATGTTTGAAATTGGAAGGAGATAGCAAAACATATATACTCCCCATCAGGCTTGGTGATCACAATGCCCGCTCCACATCCTCTGATGTTTATTGCGTCATCAACCTCGGCAATCCATTCTTTCTCCTCTTCTTCTGCCCTCGTAGATTCTTGTATGAAATCTGCTAGGGCTTGAGCTTTAATTGTTGTTCGTGGCTCAAACTCCACATCATATTCGCCCAGCTCTACTGCCCACTTGACCATCCTTCCGGAGAGATCAGGTCTGGCCAAGACTTGATTAAAGGGCCAATTACTTTTGACGATGACTTTGTCCGACAAAAAATAGTACCTATATCGTTATAGTTTCGAGTTAATTATATTGCTCTGTCGGGCAGTATGAAATTTTCAAAAATTTTCTATGATTACCTCAGACGCCTTGCTGCAAACATGATAGTCAGTGCTGCCTTTTCGATTTATGTATACATCTTCTCTAATCCCTGTATTGGGTGAATGATCATTAGTTCAACGTTAATGCCCGTACTAGTTTTTTGTTAATTTATCATTATTTGTCGATATATACATATGTATATATATGTGCATGTTTAGTCCTTATTTGAAGCATTTTACTAACATAATAGATCGGGTGCTGCTTTTGCCCTTTTTCCTTTATCAGAAGTGAGCTTAGGGCTTGTTTACCTATAGCAATGTATAACTCGAGCACCTCTCTTGGGTTGGGCTTAGCTAACAATGGCAGTTCTGCCAAATGTTTCTTCAGATCTTTGAAGGTCTGTTGACATTTGTTTGTCCATTCGATCTTAGCTCATTTTCTCAAAATTTGGCAAAAATGATAACTCTTATCTGCTGACCTGGATATGAAACGGCTCAACGCTGTCACCTTGCCATTTAAGCTCTGAACATCTTTGACGCTCCGAGGCGGTTTCATTTCCAAGATAGCTTGTACCTTAGTTTCGTTAACTCTGATTCCTTCTAGGTGACCACATATCCCAGGAACTTCTCTTGGGTTACTCCAAAATTGGCCGGATTGAGCTTAAGTCTGTTGGCACGCGCTACTGCAAATACCTCTTCTAGGTCTTTTGTATGAGAAAGAGACTTAGTTCTATGCACCAAAATGTCATCTACGTACACCTTAGTGTGCGAATACAACAGGTCTGCAAAAATAGTGTCCATCATCCTCTGGTAGGTCGCCCCTGCGTTCTTTAAACCAAAAGGCATTATAACAAAACCAAAAGTACAATAGATATAATAAAGCAGACATTCACCACATCATTAGGATCCATCTGAATCTGATAGTATCCTTGATACGCATCCGTCATGGATAACAGTTCTGCTCCTGCCATAGCATCGACCAACTGGTCAATTCGTGGCAAAGGGTAGTGGTCCTTAGGGCACACTTTATTCAGATCTCGGAAATCATTGCACATTCGCCATTTTCCCCCGGTTTCTTGATCATCACAGCATTGCACAACCAACTCGGGAACTTGACTCGTACTATATATCCTGCCTGCAGGAGCTTCTGACCTGCTCTCTGAGAGCTCGGTCCTTTTGTTCATCGAAATGTTGTAACTTTTGCTTTATCGGCCTGACTTTAGGGTTTATGTTTAATTTGTGTATGGCTACGTGAGGATATATCCCTGGCATTTTATCGGTATCAAAAGCAAATGCACCTGCATTTCGCCGCAGACAGGTGATTACGTGCTCTTATTCTTCCGGCTTCATTTTCATGCCCACTCGGGTTGTAAACCCTACCCGATCTTCGAACAACTCTATCGTCATAGTTTCTTCAGCAGGCCTCATACTTGGCTTGGGCTCTTCATCTATTTCCAGTTCTTCCAGTTCTTCCAGTTCTCATTTCTCTAATTTCACACATATTTTGACGTCTTCTCTATACATTGAGCTCGGGCCTGCATTGTGCACCCATGGGATTTTGGGCTCGATCTCTTCGTCTTCACCTTCTCTTGGCCTTTTGCCTTTTTGGTTTCTGGCCCTTTTTAATTCGCTTGCATAACAAGACCTGGATTTAATCTGGTCTCCTTTAATCTCTGCCACAAACCTTTATATAGGAAATTTGACCTTCATGTGATAAGTCGAGGCCACTGCCTGAAAGGCTTTGAAGGAGGGCCTTCCTAAAATTATGTTGTAAGAGCTTGGCGCATCGACTACCAAGAACTGGACCATATTCATTTTTCTTAATTCTTCGTCTGCCAACACTACGGGAAGACGGATCATCCCTACTGGTGCTACCACACCTCTGGAAAACCCTGCTAACATGGTTGGGACCGGAATTAGCTCCTCATTTATATCCATGAGATGAAAACATTCCAGGAAGATAATATCAGCCGAGCTTCCAGTATCGATCAAGATTCGGGCCACATTATGCCCTGCTACTTCAGTCGTGATTACCAGTGCATCATCCTGCAGGGTGATTACTTCGCGCAGGTCTCGGTCACCAAAACTTAGGTCAGAGGTGCTAGTCTTAGGTTGGATGGCATCCACATTCCATACATTTGGACCCTTGACCACTCTCTGAACTCTCTTTTGGGCTTGTCCTGAGTTTTCGTTGATTAGGCCTCCTACTATCTTTGCTTACTTCGTTCCTCCATCGCTTGAAAAATATCTTTATCCCTCAAGCCATTTATCAGGGCATGAACCTTAACATCATCTGTAGCATTTGGTACCTGCAGGGCTGCGACATTGTATCTGGTTACATAGCTTCAGAGGCTTTCCTTCTCCTGCTGTTGGAAATTCATCAGTGTTATTACAGAATAACTTTGTCGCCGGGCACTAGTAAATTAGTTTTCTAATTGGGATTCAAAATCGTCATAAGTCTCTATACTTCCCGACTTTAACTGGTTGAACCATCTTTGCGCTAGGCCCTTTGGGATGGCTAGTAACACACGACATTTAATTCCATCTAAGTAGCCCTGCAACAAAGCTACACTTTCAAATCTATCATGATGATCTTGGGGGTCCGTTGTTCCGTCATATACATTACTAGATCTCCCGGGAGTCCAAAATTTGAAGGTAGCAATTCTGCCATAATGTTATCACTAAAAGGGGAAGCCCAACTTCTGTGTAACCCTGCGGAGCGGCCCTCGATTTTTTCTTTCATAGCTGCCAACTCAAGAGCTATCGTGGACTGCCAGACCCTGTCATAAGCTTGCGTGTAGCCCTCGTCCGCTCTCGAATCTTGTGACCTTCTGCGCTGGCTAGGTTTGTAGTCCTCATCATATGAGGACTCCTGTTTGCTTTCGTGGTTTTCTTCCTCTGGAACTCCCTTCGGAGACAGTTCAATGCTTTTTAAAGTGTTGTTGTTGTATGGAAACAAACTTGGCTACGACCTCAGTTGCGGCTTTGTCCGACATGTCCTGCATTTGCTTGGACGATACATATAATTTTTCCTCATCATCCCGCTCCATTTTTACTTTCCCTTTGGATTGCAAGGGAGTTTCTCCCTCAATTTGAGCATCGCCATCAGCACTGGTGTCTTCTCCATCGCGAGGATCAACTTTCTCTCCCTTGTCTGCCATAACTCTGCATTATATGAAGTAGTGCCATAGAATTTAGAAGACTTGTCTTCGAATAATATTCCAAAAAAGAAATTAACAGGCAGTGTTGCCCATGCATAGCGATGAAAAAATAAGGAAAAACACATTTTATTGAATATTTTTAACATTGATGGTGCCAGTTACGACTTAATCGAAATACAACTTATTTACTACGCTACGTGCTGTCAAACATTTGTGGATAAAGAAAATAAGTATTTAGAGAACCACTAAAGGCACGCCTCTAAGAACGCGCTACTCTCTAGCAGTGCTTTAGGTTATATGAGGCGTGCAGCTGTCTTGCTGTGCTTCAGACTGGCAGAGGTACACAGCTTACGCATCAGTGCTTTAGGCTAGCGAAGGTACACGGCTTACTCATCGGCATTTTAGGTTGGTAGGGGTGCGTGGCCTTCCCGCAATGCTTTAGGCTGACGGAGCTACACGGCTTACTCATCAACGTTTTAGGCTGGTCTTCAACAAGTTTTAAAATACTGTGCGCTTTCTTACTATACTATTTATTAACTGAGATATTTGATTTATTTTCATTACACCAGATCAGAGTTCAACAGAGTTTATATGGTAAAGTTATATTGTATATCCTTCATCCTTTAAAACCAAACATTTTTATTCATTTTATTTTGTATGTATTACAAAATACAACAAGGTCATTCTGCTCATCAAACATAAAATTTAGAAGGAAGACAAGTCGAATTGTACTAAACACATATAATTGTTCATAATTCTCAACTTCGCACCAAGAACTTCAACAAATCAGATCTCAACTTAAATAAACGAAAATTGTAAAGGACAAATTATATGCTATCTAGACGTAGTCCCGATTGACTTCGCTGTTCGCTTTGACTAGATTAGGGCGTTTACAAAATTACCCTAAGAGGGCAAAATCACGACCCCTTCATTTCTCAGCGAAACTCGGCAAGTGGAAAAAAAGGAAAACGAAAAGAGAAACATGAAACTCAAGAAAATTTTAAAAGTAAATCAATGCCTTAGCTTATTTTTCCAGCAGACGGCGCGAGTTGGTAGAGCTCGGTTAAAGCTCTACCAACAAGAGGAATATTAACTAATAAAAGGTACTGGAAAATAGAAAATCCAAGGTTTGCCTCAACAATCAACCTTTTTCTTCTTCTTTAGCTAAATTCTGAATCTCATGACTCCTGCAAAAGAAGTCTCGCACCGGGGGTGTTTCCCGGGGAAGACCCTCCGACGCTCAAGTCAATTGTGTGAAGGATAAGAAAAAGAGAGTATTGGGAGATATATATCTAAAGTGTAAAGCTAAAAGAAAGAATTACCTTTCTAAGAGTCGAGAATACCTTTTAAATAAGAGACGGAACTTTCGAGGCAAAATGGACAATTCGGGGGTGAATATCAGGGCTTGGGCTTGATCCCATTGGGCGAGCTTCGCTTGGGCCCTTTCCTCTAAAAGGTTGGCCCATTATCACTATGGATTTGTAGCCCAAGTTGATAGTCCCATATCATACAAAGGAAATAGTCGTTCCCTTCACTACCTACATACACTAAATCTTACTGTAAAGAACCCCAACTTTTCCCCTCCTTAAATCTTAACCCACCACGGCACCACCATGTAACCTTTTCTCGCCCTTTCTTTTTGCGTTTTGATGGATTATAAGAGGGTGCATGACCACACACAATATCAACAACTCACGTGATAGAAACGTTGTCATAAATTTTGAGTCCAAATGAGTCCAAACTAAAGGGTCAAAGGGACAAGGTTTAAAAAGCTTTGCCTCTGTTTTCTTCCATTTCCTTAAGTTTGTTTGTGAGATATGGAGAAAGTTAACCTCATAAAAAATGGTATCCTGATATTTCCACCAGCATTCACCCCACTGACAAAGAGCTCGTGGCTTTATTTGTGCTTAAATATCTAAAATAAATCGTATTCATAAAACATAAAACAAATAATAATCTCATATATATTGCCAAAAAAAATTCACACATAGACGCATATACGTATATATGTTTCATGTTTGTATATATTTCATGAAAGAAAATCCTAAAAAAACATTATTCTGTAAAAAAACCTCAATATACTTTCTTGTAGTTTATAATCGTTGCATGCTATGTAGAACCCACAAAAAAGGAAAAGAAAATAAAAGTTCAAAATTACTCAAACAACGTTAACAAATATGTTAATGGAAGGGCTTATTCGCACTATTTATTAGGATGTTAAGGCCATGTTTGATATACCATAACGGTTATGGGCAGATTAATTATTTATAGTTACGTTTCGTAGATTAGTTGATATTATTACCCATTCTTTTGTGTTTGATCCATAAAATAGAGAAACTAGTCACACAAAGTGGGTGTTTGATAGCCAACAACGTCTTGCAGATAATTAAAATAAAGACACAAAAGCCCCTTCATTAATTGCCTATTGGGGGAAATTTCGTTTTTGACGAATTGTTGAGTCAAAAATCAAGGTTTGGAAGAAGGATTTCAATCTACAAGGGCAGAAAAAGTATCGGATGGGGGGTGCCAGATGCGTATTCCAAAGTGAACAGTAACTTATGATCGGACCATTGTATTTTTCCGCGCCATAAATAATATGTGCATGGGATATCAAACACACATATATTGAGGTATACCTTTGCTAATCCAATGCAATACAGGCTATCAAATGTGGCCTAAGGGGTTAACAACCCCAATGTTTCCTTAAGAGTGTATTTGTACTTCAGTCCATATAATAGGGATGTATTTGCACCATAAACCATTATTATTTGTAGAGCTAGTAAAAATGATCTAAATCACGCTACAAATTAGGTCCGATATAATTCCAAATCATATAACAGGATCTACTCAAATGATGCATTTAGCCTATAAGAAATTAATGAATGTTTGGTCCGGGTTGGGCCGGGCCGGTACTACTATATCCAGCCCGAGAATTTTTGATCGTATGGGTTCGGGCCAGGCTGGCTATAGTTGAGGCTTTTGTGCGCCACCAATAGAGAGGAGCCGAGCCTCTTTAGGCTGGGACCCACATGAAAGCCACCTAACCAAGCAAAGAAGTATTCAAAGACCAATTAAATCTAAAATAATATGCGTCAATAGAAGAATCTAGAAACCCTAAATATCAGCTATATAAATTCCCGCTTCCCCTTTTTCGCTCAACCCTCTCACTCTCCATCTCTTTACGCGAAAACCCTAGCTCCAGTCGTGTTTCCCCTCCCTTGATTTTTAACAGAGAGTTTGAAGCCATGTCGGAGACCGAGACGTTTGCCTTCCAGGCTGAGATCAATCAGCTTCTGAGTCTGATCATCAACACATTCTACAGCAACAAGGAGATCTTTCTTCGTGAACTCATCAGTAACTCCTCAGATGTAAGCCTCCGCCTCTCTCGCTCTCTCGTATAATTTTCTGTTCTTATCGATCTGGATAAAACTGTATGGTTTTGTTTCGACATGAAAAAATATTGATTTTATGTCAACAGTCTTCCTTGATTTAAGTTTCTCCTTTTGTTACCTATTCCGCCGTGATGAATGCATAGCTGTTGGGAAACTAGTGTTGTAGTGGTTCAGTGCAATTTGTAGTATTTGAATTGACTGAATTATTTTATTCGCCATCAATAATGTTTTGCAGTAATTGTATTGCGTAATGAATGATATGCTTAAAAGATCTGTTCTCCAATAGTAATGTTTGCGATTTTGGTATGATCTTAGTTTTATTAAGTTGCCTTATCAGATTAGCTTTAATTTGAAAATTATGTATTAACTCTGGTTTGTTCATTTCTCGTTTGTATGTGTTTGAATTTGGTATAGTTGAAAATCTAAGTGGTATGCACATTTGACTTTATTGAAGATCATGTTTATGTAATGTTATTACAATATATCTGAAATTTAGATGTAGATTCCATGTATTAGTTTAAAAAGATCAATCATATTTTACTTGTGATTGCTTACCTGTGGGGTATTATGTTTTGCAGGCTCTGGACAAGATCAGATTTGAAAGCTTGACTGATAAGAGCAAGCTCGATGGCCAGCCTGAGCTCTTCATCCACGTCATCCCTGATAAGGCCAACAACTCATTGACTATTATTGACAGTGGTATTGGCATGACTAAGGCTGGTAAGCATTGTGAATTTTGATTGGTAGTTTATTCGGAGGTTTTGGTGTGGACATGCTTTAATATGTGTTTTGGTTTTGATCAGATTTGGTGAACAATCTTGGTACCATTGCAAGATCTGGAACCAAGGAGTTCATGGAAGCTTTATCTGCTGGTGCTGATGTGAGCATGATTGGGCAGTTTGGTGTTGGTTTCTACTCAGCGTACTTGGTTGCTGAGAAGGTCATCGTTACCACCAAACATAATGATGATGAACAATATGTCTGGGAGTCCCAAGCTGGGGGTTCTTTCACTGTCACTAGAGATACATCTGGTGAGAAGCTTGGCAGGGGCACCAAGATGACTCTCTATTTGAAGGAGGACCAGCTCGAGTATCTCGAAGAGCGCAGACTGAAGGATTTGGTTAAGAAGCATTCTGAATTCATCAGCTACCCGATCTCTCTTTGGGTTGAGAAGACGACAGAGAAGGAGATATCTGATGATGAGGATGAGGAGGACAAGAAGGATGAGGAAGGAAATGTAGAGGAAGTAGATGAGGAGAAGGAGAAGGCTGAGAAGAAAAAGAAGAAGATCAAGGAAGTTTCTCATGAGTGGGATTTGGTTAACAAGCAGAAGCCAATCTGGATGAGGAAGCCTGAGGAGATCACCAAGGAAGAGTACTCTGCCTTCTACAAAAGCCTTACAAACGACTGGGAGGAGCACTTGGCTGTCAAACACTTTTCTGTTGAGGGACAGCTTGAATTCAAGGCTATCCTCTTTGTTCCCAAGAGGGCTCCCTTTGACCTCTTCGATACCAAGAAGAAGCCCAACAACATCAAGCTCTATGTCCGTCGTGTCTTCATCATGGACAACTGTGAGGACTTGATCCCAGAATATCTGTCCTTTGTTAAAGGTATTGTGGACTCTGAGGATTTGCCTTTGAACATCTCTCGTGAGATGCTGCAACAAAACAAGATCCTGAAGGTCATCCGCAAGAATCTGGTCAAGAAGTGCATCGAGCTCTTCTTTGAGATTGCTGAGAACAAGGAGGACTACAGCAAATTCTACGAGGCTTTCTCAAAGAACCTCAAGCTCGGTATCCATGAGGATTCCCAGAACAAGACAAAGATCGCTGAGCTGCTTAGGTACCACTCGACCAAGAGTGGAGATGAGATGACCAGCCTGAAGGACTATGTGACCAGGATGAAGGAGGGACAGAGTGATATCTTTTACATTACTGGTGAGAGCAAGAAGGCTGTGGAGAACTCCCCCTTCCTTGAGAGGCTGAAGAAGAAGGGATATGAAGTCCTGTACATGGTTGATGCCATTGATGAGTATGCTGTTGGTCAGTTGAAGGAATTCGAGGGCAAAAAGCTGGTCTCTGCAACCAAGGAGGGTTTGAAGCTCGAGGAGAGCGAAGACGAGAAGGCGAAGAAGGAAGAGCTGGTTAAGAAGTTCGAGGGTCTGTGCAAGGTGATCAAGGATGTTCTTGGAGACAAGGTGGAGAAGGTCATTGTCTCTGACCGTGTTGTCGACTCCCCCTGCTGTTTGGTTACTGGAGAGTATGGATGGACTGCCAACATGGAGAGAATCATGAAGGCACAAGCTTTGAGGGACTCGAGCATGGCTGGATATATGTCATCCAAGAAGACAATGGAGATCAACCCTGAGAACTCCATCATGGACGAGCTCAGGAAGAGGGCTGATGCTGACAAGAATGACAAGTCTGTCAAGGACTTGGTTATGCTGCTGTTTGAGACTGCCATGCTCACTTCTGGTTTCAGCCTCGATGAGCCCAACACATTCGGCAACAGGATCCACAGAATGTTGAAACTTGGGTTGAGCATTGATGAGGACACCGCTGAAGCAGATTCTGACATGCCAGCATTGGAGGAAGCTGATGCTGATGCTGAGGGCAGCAAGATGGAAGAAGTCGACTAAACCACCTCTCTTATCTGAGCGTCTCAAGTTTACAGCTCCTTATCTTTATTTTTCTGCTATATGGACGGATTAATATTTTGCGTGCGTTTTGAATTTTTTCCCCCTTATCTAATGTAGAACTGCGGTACCACCGGTAGCTTTTTTTGGGAAATGCAAGGCTTTAATCATGCACTAAATTTTTTCATGCGTCTAATTTTTTCTTACTTTAACTTCGTTCTTCTCTTCTGAGCATTAATTATGCCTTGTGATAATTGTGGCTAGAGATCAGATGGCTCAAGTCGTTTATAATAGATTTTGAGGGGGTTGGCGGTTAACGGGTTTAAGTATATGAATTAATGGTGGTGAAATAGAAATAATAGACGAATATAGATGGTGAGCAGCAACATGTTATATGAAATGCAGACGCGAGTATGATTAATTAATTTCTGCTGTACATTATTTATCTGCGTTTTATTCATTATTCACAAAAATGTACCGATTTGCCAAGGATTTGATGGCATTGAGTTCTCTGGATTAAATTTTGATACCATCCGTTTCTTCCAAATTGATCTTTATATTGACATTTTTGTTTGGACCTTTTTTTTTTTTTTTTTTTTTTTTTTTTTTTTGAGAAATCATTCTTGTTTGGCTTTGTTAATGAATTAAGTAAAGCTGTTTCTCTAGGAATAAAATTTCATGATCCTAATTTGGGGATAAACTCTCATTTTTACATCTACTGATATTGCACCTGTACGTTGCACGCTGCAAAATATGCACTTGAAATTTATAATGTGGTGAAATTTCTAGTTGTATTATATTAGCATTGGTCCTACGTGGATGAAAATGGTTGAATTGAACAAGGCCGAAGGTGGAGAATCATGAGGCCGCAGGGTTTCAATGAAAAATTCTGCATGCCTTTCTATGGAGACTCAAAATAAATATCACTACATCAAACACGATGATAAAAAAATTATAGTATCCTAAATAAGCATTAGCTGGAAAAATATTAACTGGTTAAATGTACGAAGTGAATGTCTAAATGCACCAGACATACTGTATCATACTTTCTTGAAAACTGCAACATTAAATATTATTGAAATGTTTTTAAAATAAAAAATAAAAACTTCATATTAACCAAGATATCTTTTACATATAACAATCAAGATACAAAAGTCAATACAAATTAACCAAATCAGCTGGATATGGCAGCAAAATAGCAAATTAGGTAAATATAGTCATAGCTCACTTTTTTTAGTATAGTATAGATAGTAAACTCTTATATATGCATAAACTTTTGCAGTCCAGAAAATATTACCTTACACTTTTACTGTACAAGATTTCTTTCATAAGCAGATAATTGGAAGAATTATTTTTGTATTTTCTAACCATATCCGTGTCATTCAAACTTAAGATCAGTGCTGTGAATGAAAGGGCGTTGTGTAATTTAATTTTTGCTAGTATGCAACCAACTAAAACATATCAAAATCCCAAAACAATATCAACCCAAACAATGGAAAAAACTATATTGTGTTATATGCAAAAATATATGCTAAACTCGAAAACAACACATCACGGTTCAAATCCAATCTTTTGAAAATTAGCACGAACACGAAGCAACCAAGCCAAAACCTTTAGATAACCAACAGTGACAGGGTTACTCCCACTTCATTGATCAGGTATCCTCAACTCTCGAATGAAAAACAAAGCTTGGGAATGTAGTGGTGATATCCCTGTTCAAGTAGAAAATCAAGCAAAGCGATCAATCAAAATTCAGTAGACAATGAGTGGACAACATTACAATGTTAAAACAATATTTAAAGCCAACAGGCATTCGGATTTGGCCTAAAAAATTCTGCAGGACAACGTTCTTAGCATTCAGATGGGAGATTACCATCCAATACTCCATTTGTTTGGTAAGGTACCAAAAAACAGAACAGACATCATGTTTTAAGCATTCAATGATTAACCTTCACAGATGTAATTAATGGTTTGAATATATCTAATAGCGTATTAACCACATAAAAAGAATCATCAAATTAGGTACATACTTGAGATATTGAAGCGTCATATTTTTCAAAAGAGATGGATGTCGCAAGACTAAACTTCTCCATTCCTCTTTGTCGATTTTACCATCATGCTTTGTATCGGCTTCCTCAAACGTCTGAAAGGAACAAGAAATTCTGTTAAATAATCGTAATACTCCCATCAAGTTCTTTGTGTTTAGCTAAAAAGAATACATGTACATGTTTCCCTAGAATAAAAATATTATCGTGCGTGCATGACACTGATTAAGTAAAAATATTTTACAGTGACACTATATTTTTTACATCTGTAATTTCTCCTATCAATAATATTAATTATAAAGTAGCAACCGTTTATTGCAATATTATATTTGGCACCTGCACTTTTCCCCCATTGAATACTGTTAATTTGTTACAAGCAGCTAAATAATTTGGGTTGTGGACTAAATAAAAGAATGAAGACAGGGAAATAAATAAAATAAAATAAAAGATTCATAATACAATTGTATTAGATTGCATATTCACCTTGTCAATAATGCTCTCAATAACTTCGTCAGACAGGTTCATACCAGATTCAGCAAGAGTAGCAACCACCATTTGCTTTACCTGATAATTGGTATCCAAATATCAACCATAATAGAAACACAAAGAGAGAGAGAGAGAGAGAGAGAGAGAGAGAGAGAGAGAGAGAGAGAGAGAGAGAAGAGAAGAGAATGTAGAACTAGTTGAACAAACAGACCGTCTTTCTCATCTACAACCCTAACAAGTTGGAAATACATAGCATGTGCTCCTCAATAACAAAGGACAGTATACAAATTACTTAATATCAGATGCAACTTGAACATTGAAAATGACAGAATTTGAGATTTTGGGATAAGAAAAGGCTAAACACAAAAATGAGATTCCTCACATTAATAAGGTAAATGAGCCAATGAAAAACAATGACTATCAGATTGTAGGTGTTACCTCTTGTCGTTCAATGAAACCTTGCTGCTTGAGATCATACAATTGAAAGGAAACTGCGAAGAGCAAGATGAAGATGTTATAATGCTATGCAAAGCAACAAAGGTACTTGAAATATCTAACAGATTCTCCAATGAAGAACCAGCCTCTACAATTTTCGTACATTCAATCTTGTCATCAATAGGAGCATTTGGATGGAATACGGAAAGCGCACGAGCAAACTCCTCAAAGCCAAGAATTCCATTATGTTTAGTGTCAAACAAGTCAAACACCTGCTCACAAAGTTAAGACAAAAGAAGAACAAATTACAAATCTTTCTGATCTTGAAAAAAAGGGATAAACATGCCATAAAATCCTTATACTTGTAAACTTGCAAGTAAGTATATAGGTTCATAGTTGGAGTACCCGATCTGCAAACAAACTCTCCTTTTTGTTCGTCTTGAACAGAGCCAGTTGAAATTCTTCCTGCAAACAATATTGAAGGAATTACGAATGGTGATCTGCAAAAGGATATGTCACGCTTTATGTGAAAAGAAACAAATACAGGTCATCTTTGGAGTTGTAAACCAAACCTTGTTGATCAGCCCGTCATCAATCACAGCACTGCTGATCTTCTTGAAAAGCTCATAAAGTGCTTCAATTTCACTTACACTAACTACATACAAGAAAAATTCATGAAAGTGATCCTAATGATAGAAAAAAATATAGTAATTATCTTGAAATTAAAACAGCAATGTAATTAGATTCTAGGAAAAAGCCCTGATTGTCCTTTCCCTCTTTTAAAGACTTTATTCACACAAAATAGATGCGGTAAGAGTTTCATGAAGATCATGGAATGCGACCATTCTCATTAAGAATGTAAGCCAGAACAATTCAGGCACTGGAACTTTCAAAAAGTGTGGGGGGGGGGGGGGGGGATTATTAGGGGTTAATGAGCATACACACTGTCTCTCGTGCTAGAATTTCAGGATCCTCTAGGCCCCTGGATTGCCTATCAATTTCACAACACTGAAGCACAGAAGCGCATAAATGCTTGATCCCTTCTACGCACTGCAACATGGTATTTCATGCACATTATTACGCTCCATACCTGCCCAAGGAAACAGTAGGATTAAATCAACACGTTGATTTTATAAGAAAATCAACCACATTATCTATACACTAAAAAGAGTGAACGAACCTTTGGATCATTCTCCAGTTATCTTGATTGGACGACAACTACAACTATGGGGAAAATTTATGCTTGAAACTCGTATAACTGCCTGAGATCAGCGCCAGAAACAAACGACTGTCAGAACTATGAGAATTCAAATTTACAAAAGATGCTCCCATAAACAATTCAAAAGAGAACACATAAATAAGCACACAAAATTAAATCTTTCTTCTAAATCATAAAATTTCTTATGTGCTTCAATAATCAGATAGGAACTTCCAGCATTTCGATTTCTCTGATAAGAAGATAATCGCTCAGAACAAGCCTGTGAGCTAATAAATCCAACTAACAAATTTTGCTATGAAAACATAATAATCAATGATTCATCTACAAATTGCAATTATTCGACAGCTGATACACCTAAACTAACAATTTAAAACTCCATCCTTTTCCAACAGCTATAGAAACTCGAATAAAAACAAAATTTGCAGTCAAACAGCACGCAATCCGACCCAGATCCACTTAATTTCTTTCAGAATTAAGTGGAAGCCATATAAAATCTAAGATAAGTACAACGGATCTAACAACAAGTACAGAAAATAAATTCTGAATTATATTTTGCAATTGGATAAGAGAAAGAGCGTACCGTGATAGGTGAAGCTCAATTCGGTGAAGAAAATTAGTTGCGATTAGATTGAGAGAAGGGAAATCTTGAAAATAGTATGAAAACCTAAGGAGATGGAGAAAAAGAATCGGAAATTGGGATGAGAATTATTCCAGCGGAGATGGGCGCGGTGGGATGGGCTGTCGTTTCATACGATTTTGTCCACTTTTGTATAAATAATTCAGTGATCCAAATTTTTACCACTCTAATCTATTCTAAATCTAATCTACTCTTTTTACTTCAATGACAAATTCATCCGTACCGTACGACCGAGCCCACAGATACTGGACCCATTTCACTCGTTTCCATGGGCGGTTTAAATAGATGCATGCATTGCAAGTGCTCCATCAAGAGCGTATGATTATCTTATGAGGCGTGTTTCTGTTCAACCGATGCATAGTATACACTTGGCGCGTGCACCACACGAGCGCCGATTTCTTTTATTTATTATTTTTAATTTTCCAGATTTTCTTTTAAATTTTTAGACTTTTTTTGGCTTCACCTCCGGTACCGATTTTACGATTCCATCTTCGCTCCGATTACTAATATAAAGATAATCGTAGTGGCAACAATTTAAATTTTAGACTCCCTCACTCGACTCTTAACCAAAGAAGAAGAGACAAACCAAAATAGAAGAGACAAACAAAAAAGAAAAGGCAAAAAAAAAACAAATTCTGGGGAAAAAAAAAAAAACACACTAAAAGACACAAGAAAACAAAAACACTAAAGACAAAATCCATTAAAGACAAAAATGGATTTATAATATGTGGTGAGTGTACAGAAACAATCGTCTAATCTTAGTATTTTGTAATGGACCCAAGTATATGATGTAATTTTATGGATATTTGTATGAGATGATAAATAAAGTTTGAATCTTTAAAGGATAAGAGAGAGAGATAGGAGAGGTGAGATAGGGAAAAGCTGAGAGAAATTGAGATAGGAGGCAAGAATTAGATATTTCATTTTTTAGGGTTTAAAGCTATGCAAACTCTTATTTATAAGGACTACGATCCCCATATCACAACTACTAATTCCTAAAGCTAAACTAAAGCAAAAACTCTACAGCCCAACTATGCTTAAAGGCCCACTACGCAGCCTAAGTCTTTAGCCACTTGTCCCAGATCTGACTCTTTCTTGCATCTCATTTCTCACTTGTAATTATTAGTCTTCTCTTCCCTTTCAGTCAAACTCTTCCCTTCAATCCCTAACTCTCTTTTCTTGTTCGAACCATCCCCTACAATCTTCAATTCTTCAGCAACGAATCCTTTTCCTTCTTCATCCTCCAATGTCATCGATGTAATACCCCGATCTTTCACAAGTCTTTAAGTTCAAACATATATCAAAACTTTTCTGAATTTCGTCTAATTAGTGTCTTTTGAGTCTAAAAATTATTTTAGAAGCTTTGATATATGTTTGAGAGTCGTCTGAGATAAATCGAGTTGATGGTTCAAGAAACCCTAATATGAATAGTGATTTCCGAGTTTTTATTCGTTGCTCGGAATTTTGATTTGAAAACTGGATTTTTGGATTCCTTGATTTATTTGGTGTGGTTTGAGACGAAGTATAGAGGTTTCCGACGTCGAGAAAGAGTCGTGGTGAATTAAGAGTCGTTTGAGAGTTTAATGGAAATATAGGGATGTTTTGAACCGAATTTTTTTTTCTTCCGGCGATTTTTATCGCACAAATTAAACATGTGCTCTCATCTCTCTCTCCCTATTTTCTCTCCCCCACTCTGATTTCTCCCCACTCTCTCTCACGCTCCAAAGTCTCTCTCCCTCTTCTAATAATGCCGACATCACTCTCTCTCTCATCTCTCCCTCTCTCGGCAACATACACACACACACACACCATCACACTCAAACCTCCATTGATGGTAGAGCTTCCAAGCTTCAAAAATTGCAAAGAAGATAGCCTTCGATCATCTAGCGGCTAAACCGATAAGGTATTCTTGATCCTCTCGTCATGGAGATCATTTTGAGACTAGGATTCACCCTCCTCCCTCTTCTCTTATTTTCGACAGCTTTGTGCCAAGGAGAGGAGCTCGATTGTAGCTTGTTTAAGGCCTGAAGTTGAAGCATTGCAAGGTTTGTTCATGGAAAATAGATGTTTAAAACTTGATTCTTCCCTCCCTTTAAAATCGCCGATCATGTTAGAGATTAAGAGGAAGTTTTGATTTTGTTTTTGAGTATGATATTCATGATCCTTGTGTGATTATATGCATGAGAAGATGAAGGAAAAATCTTGTTTGTTTCTTCCCTATGAGTGCCGAATTTCTTAGTAGAATTTAGGGATTTTTATGTTGTTGAATTAAGCATGAAATTGATGATGGAAATGAGTTCTATGAATTAATCCATGAAGTTCTATGTGATTGATTAAATGAGAAGAATTCTTCCCTTTTTCCCCTTATGAAACCTATGGATAGGTAAGAGGAAGAAGAGGAATTTTTGTTGTATGATATGATGATCTATATGATGATTTTGAGTGATATGATGCATGAAAAAAAAATTGAGAAATTAAAGAGTATGAAATCTTTGTTTTTTTTTTTAAAAGAATGCCGATTTTAGTATATATATGTGTAGTTGATGATTTTGTGATGTTCTTGAGTAAATGATGTTAGGATGATAAGATTTATGATGATTTATGCTTGATATGTGATTAAGGTGAAGAAATGAGTTATTTTGCTATTTTTATTGGAAAAAGTCGAACCATATATGAGTATAAGTTGATGATTTTTTATGTTATGTGTTAGTATTGCTTAGCTTGATGATTGATAAGTGAATTTGAGCATATACTGAGCTTAAGTATAAAAAGAATCGAAGAAAGAAAATCGTTTGCTCAAAAACTTGAAAAATTCGAAGGAAATGAGGAGTAATACTTGTGATTTTTGATGATTAAGTGTTCTAAGTAATAAAGTGAATATAGATTAGTGATATTGGAATTAATTGAGGTATATTGGAACTTGAAATTGATGGAATCGGATTCCTACGGAAAAAACCCCAAAAATGGCGATGAATTTAAGCTTAAAAAGAGGATTTTTACTATGTAGTTTGTTCGGTAAAATTTATTGAGAAATCAAACAATTGGATTTTTTTATAAGGATATCAGAACTTTGAATTTTGAAAATCAGGTAAGTATAACCCTAATTATGAAAAAGTCGATCAAAATAGAATTTATAAGTCAAGAAATGAAAAACAAGCAATTTTAATAAGACAAAAATGAAATCGAGTAATTAGTCAATTGGAATTGTTTGGAGTTAAACTGTCAAGTTTGAGAATTTTCCGAGTACGTGCACGTTTTACGATCAAAGTGACGTAGACTTTATTCCGAGAAATTTTATTTAAAGGCTTCAGAATTTGAATCCAATTCCGTATTTTGAATTCCTTTATTTATTTTAAGAAAAACGAAACTGTTTTCGTTAAAATCCGATGACTTTTATCTTTCAAGTCGAGCAGTGTTGAGTCAATATTTGAAGTTCCGAGACAGTATTTGTGATGCATGAATGTTTATGAAAAGTGATTTTCTCATTTTCAATATTCATTGATCGAGTTTAGTTGGAAATTTCAAAGTCTTAAGATTGGTGCCCAGCCCCGGCTAAGGTCTAGCCAAGGCTGCATTTCTGTGCAGTGGGCAAACCTAGCCAAGGCTGAGGTCTAGCCGAGGCTAGTCTTTTGGTACAACAGGTCAAGGTAGCCACAGCTGGTAGCTAGCCAAGGTAGCCTTGTTCTATTTTTAATTATGTGAATCTTCTTGATGATTATGTTATGAGTGATGCATGTTTGATGTTTGGAGTCGATGTTTGATGCGATATTTGTCCATGGTTTAGTACTTGGGTAGAATCGAGAAACCGAGAAAGATTAAATTAGTCGAGCTGAGATAAGTTAAGAAACCTGAGTCAAGTAGAAGTCCTTCAGCCGAACGTTAAAAGTTCGTTATGTTTTTCGAGTAAGTAGTCTCGCCCTTATAAGATGTTATTCTTAAAGGAACGAGCGGGACTGAGAAGTAGAAGAAGAAGAAGAAGCAACTAACCCGACTAACCCTACGCAGTCAGGTGAGCTTTTTAAACTGAGAACTATTGAATGCTATTACGTGTTGATTATTACGTGAGTTTTTAAATTAATTGACTTACCGATTTATCTGAGTTATGGTATGTTTGATCGTCTACTTGGGTTATTATCCTGTGTGAGACAGGAACACACGTGTTATTATTTGATTTATGTTAGGTGACTGTGAGCCTTCCTTCGGTTAGGCCAGTCACGGTGTTTGAGAAGGAGGCCTACTTCTCGACATATAGATGTTATGGAAAATTGATTCATACCTGCATATTATATATATTTTGACTGTGCAGTCGTTTCAAGAAAAAGAAAATGATTTTTGCATCCACAAGTAAATATGTTTTAACTGTACTAACACTTCTGATGCAGTGGCAAGGTAAGTTCAATTATATAGCTCTATCGAGCAAAGTTTTAAATTATTTTGGCATGTGTTCACTTAGTACGAAGTACTCAGCCCTGCATGTATTTCTAAACGTGTAGATTGGCTTGGATGAAGATGGCGGAGGATGCTCGGCAGTGTGTTAGAATAAGTCGAGTCTTTTGTTTGAGCTTGCAATTGCATGTCTTCATACATGTAATTGTTGGACCTGAGTTTGAGATTCCGCTGCAAAACAAACTTGTTATTTGTTTTTAAAACTATTTCTCTGATATTGGTGTCGATACAATGAGCCATGCGCTCGAAACAATTACCTATTTTCCTTGTATTCTACTTGACTTGGATTCGAGATATATGATTTACTTCTGACACTTGAATTATTTATTAATGCTCGTTTATTTGAGTTAAGATTGGAAAACATGTTGTTATTTATTATCGCTTTCACTCTATATTCCCTTGTTCCCGAGCATGTTCCCTAGTTGAGTCGAGCATGTTTTCATGGTTTCACCTTCACAATCCAATGGATTCTAGTCATTCCTACACATTAGAATTCGGGCTGTGACAATCGAGCCCATTGTCATGACAATACTCCTCCCTACTTGAGATCCTTGTCCCCAAGGATCTTCACAATTAAGAAATTTGTAGCGAAATTGTCTCCAAGGATATGTAAAAATTAGAAGCTTGCGACAAACTTGCTTCAAATCCTCCCAGTTTGTATCGTCGTTCCACCATTAACTTTCGGAATCAATACACAATAAATTTTGATGTCGTCACAAGGAATGTTTCGGCAATCCAGAATAGAGAATAACGAGATTTTGAAACATGCCTCAGCATCAAAATCGGGCACACAATCTACAAAAGCTGAAAAGTTTGGGTGGTTTTGCCTCAAATCCTCCCAACTTGTAGCGTTGATGCCGCCAATCGAGTAGCGCATTGGAACCTGTGAAAACTCCATTCCTCTTCCGAGTATAGCTCTGTTCGTCAAGATTGAAAAAGGTGCGATTTTGAAATGGCCACAAGCCTCTACATCTGAGAATTCGACAAAAGTTGTTATCTCCTTTTCCACACACTTCTTTAGCAGCGATACTTTGAAGCTAGAATGAACGTGATAATTTGCCAGCAGAGCCAACTTGTAAGCTACAGTCCTTATTTCCTCAAAAGCCTTATTGAGGCCATAATATTTAGAAGACAACTTCAGATTCCCGTGAAGAAATTCAAATTTTCGGCGAGGGAGGTGCAGTTTGAGGCTCTTCTTCCTACCCTGAAGAGGCGGAGGGAGTGAGGAGAGGCCCTCGAGATCCATTGTTACTTGCTTAACATAAGCTGCCCCTAGGGTGGTAGTAAATTACCCTGAGTAAAGTAGAAAAGGCCGTTAGAAGGGCTTTTAACATACTCTCCAACTTAAAAAAATGTTCACTTAGATCTATTAAAGATTTCATCCTTGTATGAGCATTTCTGAGGTTTTCCTTGAAAAATTGTATCCTAGATTGCATTAGAAAATTCAATTTCTCAGCCTTTTGATTTGTGGAACTTCGTTAGGGAGTTTGCCCCACTATGCAATGCAGATACACCTCTGGGCACATATTCTTAATTTGTTTCTCTGACTAAATAAGGTAAGTTGAAGACATCTCCATTTTACTGCCCCTAAGCTTGACCAACTTTCTCCAAAATATGCTAGTTAATATCATGTCCGTATTAGAAACAATATTCATTGGGAATTCATGAGACTTGTAAACATTGTTGAAAACCCCCTTTGCCACGGACTGTGCATTAAAGAGGTAAATCGGAGCTAAAAGATTCCTATATTAGTTGACCTTGTTCACCAAAACCATGATGGCATCATTTCCATGTACACCAAAATATCCAACAAATGATTTGTTATGAACCTTGTTCCAGACTAGAGTTCTCAATTTTGTGGTAGAGAAAACGACAACTCTCTCCTTATACATAAGAATGCCAAATGTCCCTTGAAATTCAGGATGTAGTGGTGGATCAATAGTCGTTGCAGCAACAATTTGAGTGAAATGAGCATCTCTTACATTACTTTGTGTGGCATGTTTCACCCAATTAGGAACAACATTTGGATTAGAAATTTCTAGCTCCATCGTGCGTAAGCTTGTATTTCATCTTCTTTTCGTTGATGCCAAAAAGGGGAAGAAGTGTAGGCATCACCTTTAGAAGGTTAAGATGCAGGATTAAAGAAGATTTAGGCTGAGAAGGAAAAGGCTGACGTGAAATTAGTTGCCTCCTGTTGTTTGAGGTAGGTATTCAGTTGAGCTGAAAATAAATACCTTCAACTAACGTCAGTCGCCAGCCTTGATGAAGACTGATAAGGATGATGAAAGAAAGGCTAATAAAAAGTTGATGAAGACCTCAACCTCCAATCTTGCGGAAGATAAAGATCGAAGACAAAGACGAAGACCATAGAGTAGGTTTGAATGTTAGGACTGTAGTAATAGGTACTCAGTTGTAACTATAATCACTCCCCAACTTGTTATCTATAATGATAAGTTGCTGCTTTTTAAAGGTCTTTAGTTATTAACTTCACGTGATGACTACTATCTTGTAGTCCAAGTTTGAAGTTATTTTATATATTTTTCTTGTACTAACCCCTTTCCTCTTATAGACTAGAACTCAGTTCATCTTTTAGTCTTAATGATATCAGTTGTGTGGTATCAGTTAGGAAAGTTAGGTGGTGTCAGTTTAGAGTCTTGGCATCATCAAAAAGGAGAAAATTGTTGCGCAAATTAGTAAAGGTTTTAATTTATCCCAAAACCCAACTGACCCTATCCGAGTAGATGAAAGCCATCAGTCTGAAATTAGCTAGAGCTTACTGCTTGAGCGTAGGGATTTTTATCTTTACAGGATTCTTGCAGAAAAAGTTAGCCACACTGAAGAAAACAGTTCGTGATGAACTTGGTCAGTTGGACCACAACTCAGTTGACTCCATAACTGAACTGTGCAGCTCAAGCATGAAAAGAAGTTGTGTTGAAGTCAAATGTCGCAAAGCTGAGAAAAGAAGACTTTGAAGACGTTGAAGGCTAAAGAGTTGAAGTCAAAATTCAAATTTACTCGGAAGCACAAGTTAGCCTGAAAACTTACTATAAATGGACCGACAACAAGACGCACAAAAAGCGAACATCACATTTGCCATTTTAGGAAAGTTTGCAGTGAAGTAGGTGGAGTGCCATACTTTTGGCAGAGATCAAACGACTCTTTCCAACGGCTAATTAGATATCCCTCTATAAATAAAGGTCTCTGTATTGATGAGAGAGATAGAGAGAGAGAGAGAGAGAGAGAGAGAGAGAGAGAGAGAAGAGAAGAGAAGAGAAAATATTCAAGCAAAGCAGCAAACAACCACTCTCTCCAGAGCAAGACCAACCAAGTCGAAGAATCAGTAGAAATCGAGTGTCTTCACCTCCTCATGTTTTTTCATCTAGCCTCTCAAAAATCCCTTTCTTTGATTGAGTCTAGAATCTAGGTTTTTGCATTACTCCAAGTAGACTCTCTCCTAAAAGATCGAGTCTCTAAGCCTTAGGAAGAAGCCTCGACTTCTCTCTGTGTAAAAGGCTATATAGTTGGAAAAACTCCCAACCCCAAAACCTCAGGTCTGTCTTTGAACCCGCAATCAAAGACACTAGGTCCCTTAGAACCCGCAATCTAAGACTAGGTTGTTCACTTGCCCGCAAAAGTGTTGTAAGCTTTGGTTCGAACCCGTAATCGATCTGGTTAGATTGCTCGGTACCCGCAAACTAAGTGGAACGTTTGATAAACACGTGTAAGCTTAGTGGATCACTTCCCCAAAGAAGTCGTGGATGTAGGAGGTCAATCTCTGAACCACGTAAAAATATTATGTCTTTTACTTTCAGTATTTACATTTCAGTTGTCTAACCAACTGACTCTGCATACAAATTGCACTAAGATTTGGGAACTCAACGTTCCTCGTTTTCATAAAGGTTTTAGTTTAAGTAACAAACTTTAATTTCCACCAATTTCCGCATAGCTTAACTCTTTCAAACCTCAGTTAGATTACAGAGCTGACCCTTAGCTAAAGAAGTCAGTTGTGCTTCTGACTGTGTGATCAGCTCCAACTGACTTTCTCAGTTGTTGAACGAAATGACGTGAGCAGTTTTCTCTTTGCTTTAGGTGTATTTCCACACATACACCAGATACTTGTTACCGGGACCATCACGCCCAGATTAGACCTCTCAAGCTTATTGGTTTATGTTCAATTCATCACTGCTCAAACCAGGTTAAAGAAACCTAGCTAGAAATAATTAAATAAACAAAAGCAATAGAGATAAAAGAAAATATACTTGAATTGAAATAAAGTAAAATATGAACGTGTTGGGTAACAGTGAACTCCAACGTCGCCGGAAATAATATAAACGAAAATATTAAAAGTCTAAACTAAAAGTGAGCAAAAGCTCCTCACTAAGAATGAACGAAAATTGAATACTATAAACTTATTAACTAAAACTCAATAGTTTGTGCGTGGTGTGATGTGGTATTTATAAAGATACTGTAGAGTTTCTGATGGGTCTAGCCCAGAGCATGGGCTGGATCATGGGTTTCCATCTTTTGCAAGACTTTTTTTCTTTAACTGTTGCACCCAGATCCTTTTTCCTTATTAGCATATACACCCAGATCTTCTTTCATTATCCGCAATAGATTTGTTCTCAGCATATCTTAATGGATAAGGAAGGAAATCGTTCCTTCCTTATCTACTTCTTCGTTTAAGATCGACAACTCATTGCCCAAATACAAATCCTAGACTATCATACAACTTTATCTGGTCAAATTCCATCTCAACAGAGTTGTATTCCACATGTTACATGTATTGGGCACAACGACTCCACTCAGCAACTACGCATGTGATGTTAGCTATCTTGTTCAAGCTGGAGTTTGTCAGATGCTCATTGCCTCATATCTGCAACCTTTGTTGTTTACACAAAATACATCCATTTATTGCCCAAATGTCACATGCTCTGCCCATAACTGACACATTGCTCAAATATATCCTCCTAGACACAAAACATAAAACAGACTAGACAAAGTGTAATACCCCAATCTTTTATAAGTCTTTAAATTCGTCTTAACTGAGCTTATGTGCCTTAACTATATGCTTTTGTGTGATAAAAATTTCAGAGAAAATAAATTTTCTCGTGAAATTACTAAAATGCCCTTGAGTGCCTTTACGTGATTTTTATTTTTTGGGTATCTGAATCAATTGTGTGATGAATTGATTGAGCGTGATTATATGAGTTTGAGAATGTGTTTGAATTTCGAAAAATTCTGAGAAGTTCCGTTTTTGGATGAATAATAACTTTTCCCGAGTTTTCACTATTCATCGAACTTTTTCCGAATTTCGTCTAATTAGTGTCTTTTGAGTCTAAAAATGATTCTAGAAGCTTTTAGATAGGTTTGAGAGTCGTTAGAGATCGTCCGAGAGAAAATTCAGTTGAAGGTCCACAAAGCCCTAATATGAATAGTGAATTTTGACTTTTTTCGTTGCTCGAAATTTTGATTTGAAAACTGGATTTTTGGATCCCTTGATTTATTTGGTGAAGTTTGAGACGAAGTAGAGAGTTTTCTGACGTCGAGAAAGAGTCGTGGTGAGTTTCAAATTGTTTGAGAGTTTAATGAAAAAATAGGATTAAATTGCTCCGAAAAACTTTTTCTTCCGGTGAAATTTATATCGCATTTTTGATCATCGGGTGCAACTAATTCAATTGAAAACCTATCCTACTATCATTATTTCTCACTCTCCCTTACGCACTCTCTCTCTCTCCCTCTCTCGATCATTTCTCTCTTCTCTCTCTCTCTCCCACCGACCTCCCTCCTCTCTCATCCATCTCTCTCTCGGCTATAAACAGACACACACACACCTATCGTCCATTGAAGAACAAGTTTCAAGTTCCAAAAATGACAATAACTTAGCCTTCGATCATCCAACGACTAAACTAATAAGGTATTTGTAATCCTCTCGTCATGGTGATCGATTTGAGACTAGAAATCATCCACTTCTTTTCTCTTTGAAAATCGGCAGCTTTGTGCCAAAGGATGGAGCTCGATTTTAGCTTGTTTGGAGTTTAGAGTTGTGTGGATTGAAGCCTTTTGTACGATCAAGCCTTCAAGTCTACGTAAGTCTCTTGATTCTTATTCGATTCCATTGGTTAGAATTCAAAAAATCCCCTCTTTTCCTCTCACTCTTGTTCGATCAAAATGATCTCTTAAGCAAAGAAATCGAGGTCTCTCATTTTAGCTTTGATCCTTGTGTGTGTGTATATATGAAAATTTAAAGAGAAAAAGTGTGATGTATATATGTATGTACCGAAAATTTTGAGCATATTTAGGAATTTTTATGTTGATGATTCAAGCATGATTTTTGTGATGGATTTGTGTTCTAGGATTTAATCTAAGAGGCTGTGTGTAATTGATTAAAAGAGAAGAAATCTCCCTCTCTAATATTGATGAAAACCGATAGAAATGAATATAGATTTAGGAAGTTTTGTTGTGTTGTTCTTGGTAAGTTAATTGATGATGATTTCTAATAATTTGGAAGCATGAAAATTTGGTTAAGATGAAGAGTACTAAAATTTATGAAAATGCCGATTTATATGTGTATATGAAGGAGTGATTGTTTTTGTGATGTTCTTGAGGAATAGATGAAGGAATGATAATATTAATAAAGATGAGATTTATGATGATAAGAATAAGTGGAAGAAAGAAATTTTTGATGATTTAAAGAAGATGGAATAAGAGAAACAAGAAGAATAAATTTTTGTGGAATTCTTCCTGAAAAATTCGAACCAAATGGGTGAAAGAGTTGATGATTTTTAATGTTGCATGTAAGTACTGCATAATTTGATGATTAGATGATGAAGATGAAGTTAAAATAAGTAAGTTAGCATGATTTTTGCATGCACAAGTTTAACATTTTAACTTGATTCTAACACTTGTGATGCAGTGGCAAGGCAAGTTCAGTTATATAGCTCTATCGAGCAAAGTTTTAAATTATTTTGGCATGTGTTCTCTAAGTACGAAGTACTCAGCCCTGCATGTATTTCTAAATATGCATGTTAGCAGGATGAGGATGGCGGATGGTGCTCGGCGGTGTGTTTATTTGAATAAAGTCGAGTCTTCTTTTGGTTTAAGCTTGCAATTGCAATCTTCATATATGTAATTGTGGGACTTGAGTTGTTATTCCGCTGCATGATAAACAAACTTGTTTATTTGTTTTAATTATAATACTCTGATATTGTGTCGATACAATGGGCTTAATGCTCGAAAGTATTTTTTGTTTCCTTTTTAATTCTACTTGACTTGGACTTGAGGTATTTTATCTACCTCCGATACTTAAATTATTTATTAATGCTCGTTTATTTGAGTTTAGAATTGAAAGCATGTTCTATTTGTTATCGCTTTCAATCTATATTCTCTTGTTCCCGAGCATGACCCTTGTCGAGTTATATTTTATTTCGAGGTTTCACCTCACTATCCAATGGATTCTTGTCGTCTTTATACATCGGAATTCGGACTGTGGCATAGTGGTATCAGAGCAGCTCGTCTGCTCTTAAGCTTAAACTTTCTTTTGAGTCGAGTCTAGATTTAATTTCCTAGACTTGTTTGAGTCAGTAACACACTGAGCATTCCCCATCTCATTCGGCAACCAGGTACGAAAATTTCAAAAGTTTTATAAGTTTAAAATTTAATTGAGTTATTCAGTTTGTTATTTGCGCTTGTCTAGAGGTAAAAAGCTTGGTAAGTAGCTTGAATAACTACATTGCTTTAGAATGCCTTCCCTAATTCTGTGTTTTGTGTGGAAATCGAAAAGGATGGAACGTTTGTGCAAACATTTTCGTGAAATGGAATTGCCAAGAACCCTGAGCAATAAAACCTCTTTGGGAAGCAAAAACGAGTATGTGGAGTTGGGATATTCAAATGTGTTGATTAACTGTTTAAGTGTGCTTAACCCGTTTAAACTCGTATAGGATGGACGATGAGAGCAACCGAGCGATGATACAAGAGTACCTGCATATTAGGAAGCCGTATCACGAGACGATCGCTGAATTTCTAGCGCGGTACCATAAGATTTGGGAGACAGTGAAGTATCTTGATGTTAGTACACTCGAAGGAATAATTCATCTGATTCAGGCTCTTCCTCGAGAGTGGCGCGACTAGGCAGCATCGCTAGTACCGAGGTTCACTGGATGCCAGTACCTAGGTGTCTATCTTTACGACGACTGCAATGCGTTCATTGCTACTATCTCAGGCCGTTTCATTGAGTATGGTGCTCTGCCTCTCGAACCGTTTGACCCTCCTGTTCTTCCAGCCGAGTCGAACGGCTTTGTTCTTGAGCCTCAGCCTCAGCCTCAGTCTCTTCTCTGAGACGAACCAGTCCCCTCTCCGCCTTACCCTGAGTCGAGAGCCTCTTTTCAGTACCACCCGTACTCGGGAGACGTACTCCCTATCCGCTCTTTCGACCCTTTTGTCTCGTCTAGCTCAGCAGCAACTCAGACAACAGGTTCTTACGACTCCTTTAGGGTTTTACCGCCTTCGCACGACCAGCTAGAGGAATTCATGCGCCGAGACCGCACTCCTTCTCTAGTGCAGCCCGTAGCCGAGCCTTCTAGGCCGACGCGTACCGGCGACAACGACGATGATAAGTTCTTTGAGGATCATGTAGCTGATGCCACAATAGGCAACAATTACCTTCACGCGTTGTCGAGCGACCATTTATCCGTTCCGTACCCGTCTTTCCAGACCCCGGCAGTGAGGCCCGACCAGGGATGTGAGCTAGAGCTTGACGGTGCAGACGACGTGTTAGCGTACCTTCATCGCGTGAGCAGCCCCTGAGAGTCCCCTGTGGGACGAGTCTGAGTTGGAGGACGTTAATGCCCGCTTTGAGGACGAGCAGACTGGAGACATGACCGACCCGTGGGAAGTTCCCAGACACACCTACGGCGACTTCCTAGAGGTGTTAGTAGCAACAGAGGGTCAGGGTAGTGAGGAGGATCCAGAGGAGGATCCCGAGGAGGATCCACAGGAGGATCCCGAGGAGGAGCAGTGAGGTGACGACGACCCGAGCAGTGACGACCCTCACGCTTAGGTCCAGTTCTTAAAAGTTGTCGAAAATCCCATACAATATTTACTTTTCTGTTGAGAGTTGAACACTTTGTATTTTCTGTCGTGATGTAAATTATATGACTTGTTGCTTAGATAGTTGGTAGAATAGGATGCGAAGTAGTATCTCGTGTCTAGTGCATTTTTGAGGTATAGTGACGTCTTGTAGACGTATAGGGAATTTTTCTAATGTGAATATTTATCCCTTATTTTGGTAAAAGTCCTCAACTTTGAGTCTCCTAATTGCTTTGAGAATTTTCTGTCTTTGACATATGAGTAGAAGAGTCGAGTTATTAAATGAAGTGTTTCTAGATTAATTGAGATGTGAAATTCTAAGTGATTATATATGCTGTGTACTATGAGAAAATGTTGAGCATGATGTTTTGTGATGAGTTGGAATTGATGATATTATTAACGCTTGCAATTACTTGAATAATTGTGTAATTTAAATTGAGAGTTATTTTTATTTGCAAATCGCATGCTTTATCTAAGAAAATTCTTCCCTAAATACATGATAAGTATCGATCGAGAATTGTGTTTCCTATTAAGAAGAAAAGTGTTCGAAAGTCGAGAAAATTTCCGAGTAAGTTTGCCGAATTTTCTAATTTTTAGCTTTTCTTCTAGAATGCCTCCAAGGAGAAGAAACGAGAGAGTCGAGCAAAATGATGAAGAAGAGCGACGGGACCAGACCCCGCCTCTTCAAAATGAGCATCAAATCGAAGAGCTTTTTCTTCAACAAAACCCGCCGACTTTCAATGGTAAAGGCAGTCCTGCAGAAGCCGAGGACTGGATTCATTCTCTGGAGCAAATTTTTCGTTTTCTTCGTTGTAGAGATCGCGAACGTCTAGAATGCATGACGTATCAACTCAAAGGTTCCGCCAACTATTGGTGGGAAGCCCGACAGAGGACATATACTCCCGAAGAACGCGGAAATATAATGTGGGAGTAGTTCAAGGAAGCCCTATATGAGAAGTACGTGCCCAGGAGTTATCGGAAGCAGAAAGCAAATGAATTCGCAAACTTGAGACAAGGAAAGAAGACAGTAGCATAGTATGACTAAGAATTTGGCGAATTAGCTCGTTTTGCGCCCGAAAAAGTGAATACTGACGAGAAAATGTGTGAGCTTTTTCGAGCAGGTTTAAGACAAGACATTCGCGTAGTTTTTGCAAGTTAGCGCGGTCTGACTTATGGTGAAGCCCTTAACCGAGCCCTTGACATGGAGTTGGCAATGCAGCCAGAGAGAGGATCGCTCTCTTCAGCGACCTCTCAATATCAAAACCAGATGACGACAGGTGTTACCCCCCAATCTTCCCAGCACGGCTTAATCGCGAAAAGAAAAGGAAAATGGAGTGGTGAAAACCATCCGAGCAAGAAACCGTGGCAAGGAAGAGGACAACAACAACAACAAACTCAAAAAGCGAAACCCCAGCAAGGCAATCAGAATAGCGCATCTTTCGGACCCTTAGGACTCCCCCCGCGTTCGAAATGTGGCAGGATGCATCAAGGCATCTGCAAGGCAGGAAGCAATGTCTGTTATACTTGCGGACAACCTGGTTATTTCTCGAACCAACGCCCAAGTAAATAGCAAGGAACGAGCGGTGGAAGACTAAATCAGTTTCCGTCTTCGCAGATGAGAGCTATACATGGAGCCCCTCAACCAAAGCAACTCCAGGGTCAGCGCAAGCCGCAGCCACAGAAGCAACAGCCCCTTCAGCAGGAGCCGCAACACTATCAAAGGGTTTTTGCAATCGAGCAGAAAGCTGGAGTCAAAGACCAAGGAAATCTCGCAGGTATGGGAAAGCTTAAAAGTGTGCCCATTATCGTTTTATTTGATACTGGTGCATCGCATTCATTTATTGTCACAACCCGTTTTCGGGATATGTAAAGACGACTAAAATCCATTGGACAGTGAGGAGAAACCTAGAATATAAAACATAACTCGATAAGGAATCATGCTCGGGAACAAGGGAATATAGATTGAAAGTGATAACAAATAGAACATGCTTTCAATTCTAATCTTAAATGAACGAGCATTAATAAATAATTCAAGTGTCAAAAGCAATTGAAGCGTCACAATCCAAGTCAAGTAGAATAAAAGGTGATACGGAAAATAGTTTTGTAATACCCCAGAAATTCCGTACAGTCTTAAAAATTTAAAGTTAATAATAAAAATGTCTTTGCACGCCTAAGTTTACGATTCTAAATTCTAAAACCAATGGTGAAATTCGTTTCCGAAAATAAATTACGGAAGTCAGTTAGATGACTACTGTATTTAGGGTTATCGCATACGAAAACTTTTTAGTTCTAGAACTCAGAACGAAAAACCGTCTGATTTTTACATTCACGAAATCGCGATACGAACTCGCCCGAGAAAGTTTGTTTTTTTGATTTTCCGGACGAAACTCGGACTGTGACGTCCCGAGTTTTTGTCGGAATTAGTTTTTAAATATTACTTTCCGATTAAGTTAAATATATCGAAATTATTGGTAGAATCGGAATTTGACGATTTTGTGCCGAAATACGTTTTTCATCTTTCGATTTCCGTAACGTCGTATCGCGCCGGAAAAACGCGTATTTTCTCCTTTTTCTTCCCCTCTTAGCCGACCTCACCCTTTCTCTCTAGCTTGATATTTCATTTTTATAATGTATTAACCTTATGAGTAATGTCCTTTTAATTCTAACACTTTACACCTAAGGGTATCACTATTCTAATTAACTTAGTCATCACCATCATCTCTCTCACTTCTCTCTCTCTCAATTTCGTAACACACACATACAATATCTCTCTCTCTCTTTTGTTCTCCCAAAACTCCATTGAAGAAGCTTGAGGTTCTAGCAAGGATTCCTTCACAAGATCATCATCCATCCATCAAATTCACTTCACCTTTCATTGAAAATCAAGGTATTCACCATAGTCCCTTATCTATCCAACTATAATTCTTATTCTCCAAATTTTTCTTCATGACCCATTTTTTTGGTTTTGGTATAGTAATTGATTTGGGTTTAATTTCTTATAATTAGAGGGATAGAAGTTGTTATCTAGGGTTTAATTGATGAGAAAACAAAAGCCCTAAAACACTAGGTAAGACCGAAAATTAGGGTATATAGTAGGGATGTTATAATTCTTCAATTAATTGGATAATTATGCTTAGGAGATGTTTAATTGTTAAATTAATCAAAAAGAAATAAAAAGCCCTATGAATTTGATGAGGACCGAATTTTTGGGCTAGGGTTTCACTTGATTTCTCAATTGATGTTGTAATAGTATGATCATTGATTAATTGGTGTTGTATAAGTATGATAAATGGAGTTAATTAAAGAAGAAAATCACTTTACCTAATTATATGTTAATACCAAAAATGAGGAAAAATATAAGGGTTTATGTAGTTTGATCTTTGATTAAGGAAATGATGATGGATTATGGTTTCTAATGGTATTAGTTGATAATAGGAATTATTTGAAATTAATCTAAAAATGTTAATGAAATCGTAAGAGACAAGAATTTAGGAATGAATTGAAATTGGTTAATGATTTGAGGTGATGATGTATATAATAATGAATCTCGTTAGATGATGATTGATGACGTAGAATTTGAACGAAATCCGATAACTTTGGAAATTCCTTAAGAGACGAGCTAGTGGACGTAAATAATAATCGAGAAGTCGAGTAAGGTTTTTAACTAGATAATAATGCTTATTATGGACTAAAGAACAACTTTGTAGTTGACGACATGAGCATCCGGATTATTATATGATGAGTTGTAGTTACAATCGAGAACTAGAAACGAGAAATGTTAACTTGATTTTGGTATAGTACTTGTTAGTTTGAAAGCCGATGTTTAGAACGTCGTGCTAATAGACGAGAAACAAAAAGGAGTTCTTCACGTACGGGAGTACGTGTTGACTGCCTTGAGAGTGAAATTTCGTGAGAAATCGAGTACGAGAACTTAGAACGAACTTAGGAAGTTATACGTCGATTCTATCGAGCAACTAGGGTTAGCCGCGACAGTTTTGCGACCCTTCCCGGAAACTGTAATATCTCTTAGCTCGTTTATCGGATTTGAGATGTGTAAATTGGAGCGTAAACTAGACTTTCCAAGCTTTCTAACGGTACAGGGCACGTCCCCTGTTTCCGATTCCTCTGTTCTGGGCAGTCCTCAGAACTACTGCATTGCACAGTGATTTTTCAGAACTTGAATTCCTAAGTTGTTTTCTTCGCAACTTAGTTTCTTTCGATCGTTTAAGCCGTAATAAGTTAACGACTATCTTTTCTACTGACCTAAGAGTCGAGTGTGAAACCTTTCGAGTTCTAAATGAGATTTGTTCAAGTCTCGCTCCCGTTTAAATTTAAAAGAAACTAGTAGCGTGCAAATGCCTAAAGAAACAAAACGACTAAAATCTAATTCGAATTTCCATATTCGATTATCTTTTACGACTGAATTTAAAGTGTGATTATATTACGATGAAGGAGGAAGCCAGCACTAAGGAAAGGACGGAAGAACAGAAGAACGGAAACCTGTTTAATAGTTCTGTATCATCGAGGTGGGCTTTTATATATAAAACAAAACGAGCAATGCTCGAAAACCTTTCTTTATCGCTTTGATAATCGTGTTTTCAAAGTGATAATTATGGCATGAACTGTTTTATGTTTTATGTGAGTTCTCTTGTACCTATCTGAGTTAACATTCGTGTTTTTCAGATTTATTAGTTAACCGCTAGGATGTTAACTATCGATCGGCTCTGAGTTAGCTATTAAGCGCTTTCCAGAGTTAGTGCACTTTGTAGCCTGTGGTGTATGTGGTATCCTGTTGAGGGGTAACCAGCCACGGTGAATGAGAATTGGTCAAGATTTGAACGTAACATCTATAAAAAGTGTTTGATCAAGCCAAATTGTGAAAACGAGTCAGAAAATGTTTTAGTAGACACGGGCTATTTTTAAATAAAACCCCGATGTGCTACAAATTATGAAATGCCAGATTATCTATACTTATGTTTATGTTTCCGGCAACGTGCCCACTAAGTACTTTCGTACTTAGCCCTGCATATGTTTTCTAAATGTGCAGGTTGAAGCGACGAGAGCGGCGGTGGTTGAAGTTGAGTCGAGTTGTTAGGAAGCTTTAGCTTATAACCTACTTTCCGCTGCAAAACTCTAGACCTTTTTGACATTATGTACATTTGGTGAATCACTGTAGTTTAAGTCTGTAATCTTTAACTTAGATGCTTTCGAGTACTTTATGTCGAGTAATCCTTCGTGATTAACTCTCCCTTTTTAATAGTAAAGTCTTGTTCATTGAATGTATGATGTCTTTTATGTTTATTTAATTAGTCAGCCCCCTTCTTCCCCGCTTCTTTAATCCAATCCCAGTCGCACCCCGGCTTCTACCGTCCCTCGGGATTTGGGGCTGTGACAAGTTTCAAGCATCAAGCTCATTGTATCGACACAACGTCAGAGTATTATAATTAAAACAAATAAACAAGTTTGTTTATCATGCAGCAGAATAACGTCTCAAGTCCCACAATTACATATGTGAAGATATGCAATTTCAAGCTTAAACCAAAAGAAGACTCAACTCCAAACACACAACACCCGCCGAGCATCTTCCGCCACCGTCATCCATGCTAACCTGCACGTTCAGAAATACATGCAGGGTTGAGTACTTCGTACTCAGTGAACACGTGCCAAAATAATTTAAAACTTTGCTCGATAGAGCTATATAATTGAACTTGCCTTGCCACTGCATCACAAGTGTTAGTACAGTCAACATATATAATTTGAATAGCAGGTATGAATCAATCTACCACATAATTCTCGTGTGTCGAGAAGTAGGCCTCCTTCTCAAATACTGTGACCGGCCTAACGAAGTCTAAACTTTAAAAGGTGATCGAGCCTAACGAAGTCTAACGAATAGCGGACTCGATAACAAACTTTTGACTTTAGGGCTTTGCATTCAATCTAAGTCTTTTAAAGAACTAAGAAATTAACCAAGAATTCATCTTAACCACACAAGAAATTAAGACATCACTCAAATATCAAACGATAATTATACTTTACTTTTCATGCTCCTTGGTTCGAAAATCAATCATTAAACATTTAGCACTTTTCACAAGCAAAAATCCTGTACACATGTACTATACACAAATCCAGATCTGGAACAGTACAGAAAGAACTAAGGGGCATAATTTATATCATTAGAAACTACGGATGTCTATTTTCTAACCACCCAACTTGCGGATCTCAAAAATTCAAAAAGAGGAAAAAGTTATGACTGGTTTTCTAAAATGTGGTAGAGCTGCCATATAAGTTTTTATATTTTCGTTCTTATAGAGGCCCTAGTTCTAAACATAGGTCGAATTCATTTTTATCACTACCAAACATCATAGAAAGAACACCATAGGGACATAGTATAAAAGATTGGCCAACAAAACCCATATACTTTCCTAATTTTCAAAATCACGGAGGACACCAAGGCTGATTTCCTTTGGATGGAAATGGAAAAGATGAGGTTACTTACTTGAGTATGGAGTTGGAATGGAATTTGAATAACAAGTGCAGCTTGAACTTGAGTTTCAATGGAAGAAAAGAAAGAAAGGAAACTCTCTTCTCTTACTCTCTCAATTTTTGACAATAAGGTGCAAGGTGAGAGAGATGACTTGAATTTTTATTTGGTTAAGTGAGGAGCGAGTGGTTGCTGCTGTTTTCTTTAGAGTATACGGGAGAAAAAGAAAAGAGAAGGGAGTTGTTAACTTAGACTAGGTGAGTTGTCTTTATTTGGATGGATGAGGGAAAAGTAATTATATATATTACTTAAATGTTTATTAAAGAAAATACATGGGATTCTTTTTCACACAGATATAAACATTCGGACGATGTAGGAATATCGTAATAATAAATATCTCGAGTTGAAACTTAAAATAATTAGCCAAGCAAAAATATTACACGATTTACTGAACGAGAATTATTGAGAAAAACGACTCAACTACTCATCAAATAATAAATTATGAAATTCTAATTCCGAGACTTTCACACGAGAAGAGAATTAGACTCATCACTTTAACTCGGTTTTAATTTCTTAAGAATGCAAAAGCCCTATTTACGACTTTAAGTTTTAATTAATTCCGGATTAAAAGTCCGGGACGTTACATCAATGGCGGAAAATCCTCCTCGTTCAACCCTAGCGGGATAGGGTTTGAGGAAGGACAATGAAGATGTCGCACAAGGAAGCCACCAGCAAAGCTGTCAAAGATGGATTAGCCACCGGCAAGGAAGCCGACGGCAGAGCCGCCGCCATGGTAGAAGGAAATCGCACGCACTAAGAGTGTAAATCGCCCACATTTGCTCTCAAAATCGTCATGCTTGATCTTGTATATACTCCAATAATTCACACACACATAGAGATGATAATGCAAATGCAGTTTTCTGCCCAAAATAGGCCTCCACTATTACTTCCCTTCTACTAATTGCAACCAGAGTCCTCATGACTGGGTAGAGAATGTTCATCAAGGGCAATATTTAAGTGAGTAGAAAGAATTATCATCAAGCTCAAGGGGGCTACGCCAAGGATCAACAACAAAGGTAGGCTTTGTTGGGCAATGTGAAAGAAATATGCCTATATCATTTTTAGCACATAAAACATGTTAATGGAATTTCAACTAGAGTACAAGCAAGTTCTAGTTCAACTCAATCAAGATGTCATTTTGGCACAAGAAATGAAAGCTGGGCATAGTTAACAACATAAAAGGCTCAAATTCCTCAAAAGGTTTGCCCATAGTTCATTCCATCATACAAGTCATCTTCTAGCATGCATACACTCAACACTGTTCAACAAGCATCAATTAAGGCACGAAGAATTCATCATGCTTAATTGACCAACTCCAACATGTTGACTAACTACAAAACTTAAAAACAACACTTTAAAAACAAATAGCAGAGACTCTCCACACACACACTTTGTAGCAAAATGAATCAATAAAAAGTCTCAAGCCATATACCACACAAAAATTTTGCAAACAAGTAAACCCTCCCCATGCACACACTTTGCCTTTGATAAAGTGGTTGTGTGAGCAAAGGTTACAACTCATAGACAAACTAGTAAACACAAAACAAAAACGACGGCCTCCCCACACACACACTTTGCTTTGAGCAAAGTGGGTGTGTAAGGAGGCCATCGATCAAAAATCTGATCATGGATTGGGATTCTCATTGACCAAAACAAGACATAACAAAAATAAAAGAAGAAAGACTGACTCAACAATAAAACATAAAATCAAAAACCTAGGGAGGAACAATTACCTGGTAGAATCAGCTGGGTACTTGAATCTGATGTTGGTCAAGGATGCTAACTGGGTAGCTTTCATGTTAGCTATCATTGTCTCCATATTGCCTAACGCTCCAGTCAGTACCTCATTTTGGGCAACAAGTGAACTTATTTTCTCCTTCTCTTTACCCTCTACATCTACACACCACAAACAAAAACCATCTATGCAAGGAAAAAAACTATCTATCTTAGGGCTATTATTGAAACTAGATTTACCAAAAGGACATTACTAAAATTAAATAACATACTAGGTTGCCTCCTAGTCAGCACCCTATTTATTGTCCTGGACATGACGTGGGACTCTTTCAGTGTTCATCAAGGTCAAGGAGATCTAGAGCCTCCTTCTGACCAGAGTTCTACCCATAGCAAAAATCCTTTTCCCTAATTCTTAAGTTGCGAACTTTCCTTCTCCATTGGATGAACTTCTGGTTGTCAATCATACCCTTCAATCAGTTTGGAGTCTCATGACCAACATCTCATTGTTCTTCTTTTTCACCACTTGGATGATCAACTTCTTGGGCACAACATGCACTGAGGGCACCCATCGACTACCAGATTTTAGGCTTAGCTTCTTTCAGGTTCTCTTATAGGCACATCATCTACTTCCCCCTCAATAGTGAATTCAACAAGTAAGGTCTCATCTACCACCATGTACATGTATTTCAGATGTCTGGGCAATGGTTTATCCTCCAATTTGGGTGTCTGCTCAGTTGATGGTACCAATCTGTCCACTAGGCACAACATAGGTATGCTGAATGACTCGATTCTATGTTGCCTGTCATCCTCAATACTTAAATAGCTGACCGCGTGGATATGCTCCAAATCATCCTTGTGGGAAGAATTCTTTGTAATACCCTCTTTGATCACTTTATCTAAAGAATCATCATTACCAATCTGTTGCCCATAGTCCTTTGCAACTTGCTCATGTAGTCAATGCATTTCACTATTTTTGTATCATTGGGCTTCTTCATTGTTTAATGGATATCAAAGGTCACCCACCTTCTCCCCCGCGAATTCACATGTTAGTTTTCCCATATCACAATCAATACGGGTGTGGACAATCTTCGAAAATAGCCCTAGGATATAAAGTCTGTATAGAACTACGCGAATTCGCAAAGAACCTTCGCCCCATATTTTTATTCGAACATGATGTGCGACTTCGGATTTTAATTTCACAATGACTGATAGCACCCTAGAATCTTCAGTCGCTCATGGAAAACATCTTCGATGTAGATTTCATAATATCTGAAGTTTGTTCGTGAGGCTTTTTATCTACAATGTGTTTTAATGATTTTTTAAATGAAATGAGTGGGCTGATTAGACGGATATGTAGCAGTCACATCGAATTTGGGTTATACACGTAACATTTAGCCCGATTAGGCAGAAAATTATCCTACGATAGCTTATTTTTTCAAAATTTGGCCTTCAATGCTGGAAAAAAATTGGCCTCCAATTGCAAGCTTAAAAAAAATTGGCCTCCGAATGCAAGTTCGAAAAATTATTTATCATATGTTTGCAACCTGCCCAAAATTACTGTCCTATAATTGCTTTTGGTTCGAGAATAGACGGAACCAACAATAATCGGGCAACACATTATGCACATTTCCGAGTTTTTCGAGGCCCATAAAGCTAAATCACGAATGAGGATTTAAGCAATAAATTCCATCCATCTAAAGAAAACTAATTATATGAAGGATATTTTATTCATTGCTTAACTATTAACGTGATTTACTACGTCATATGAGATAAGATTAGCATGCAAATACCTGCAAAAGTCATTGCTAATATGTACTGTATGATATTTGAAGACACTAGTGTCTTAATATGATGAAACAAGAACCAATTTAGGAGCTTGAAAAAAAAAGAAAGAGAAATATAATTGAACAAACAAGATTAACAACAACTTGACTATAAAGAAGAAGTCAATAATTCAAGATGGATCGGTAGCGCGAATATTCTTACCTATATTTTCTTCCACCATTAGTCAAGCATTAAAAATGAAGAAACAATATTGAAATTAATTCTTCTTTCTTTTACATTTGATAAAGCATACAAATGTCAAATTTAGATTAATGTAGTAGTAGAAGTAGAATAATATGTGCAGGCCTAGCCTCACAAAATCTTCTTCACTCGTAAAGGCCGTCCCATTATTCCCCCACTTTATTTTTTTACATTAGACACCCATTCCTTTCCATCACAAAAAACAAGTAAACAAGCATCATCAATTAATTCTCCTCTTTCCGATCAACACACACAACACAATGCCAATGCCATTGCCATTGCCATCGCCATCGCCATCCACCACTACCTCAGCCCAAATCCTCCACCACACGGCCACCTTCCTCTCCGAAACGCTCTCTCAACCCCGCCTCCGCCGCCGTCTCCACTCCACCTTCCTCAAAACACTCCCTACTACTACTAGTACTAGTGCACTAACCTTGGCATCCCAAAGCATAGAAAACGCCATCTCCACCACCAGCCCCTCCCTCCGTGCCTCGTCTCTCCGCCTAGCTGAGAATGTCCTCCTCTCCAACCCCACAAATCATCCCTTCTCTTCCTTTCTCCTCTCTCTCATCTACCATCTCTCCCACCGCCCGCTCCTCGCCTCACTTAGCCTCCTCGATGTCTTTGAAGCCGAGCCTTCCTTGTCTAGGCTCGAAATAGCTCCCCTTTTGTTTGAAGAACTATTTCTCATTCATTTTGGCCAAATTCTAGAATGGCACCACATGCAAAGATCCAAGATTTTATTATCCAATAATATGTTCACGTCGATTGATGATTACCGATCATCATCGTCGTCATCATCATCAATCTTGTTGTCGGAAATGAGCGGCGGTCAAGCTTCGGAGCTCAAGGATTTGGAGAGGGAATACGAGGTTTTACTGGAAGATAACTGCAGGATATTCGTTCAATATTTTAAGCAACTTCTGCAAAACCAAATCATTTCTCCACCGGCAGTACTACTGTTTCACGAGGGTGAAACTGCTGATGATCGTCAACAAAATACTATCAAAGACCAAGGATTTGATTTTGAGTCGCCAAACCGACGGTATAATGTAATGCTTTATTTTCTTTTAGTTTCTATATCTAATTATATAGTTATATAGTAACATTTTTCCCTCTAATTTATCTTAAATTTAAAATATATATATATATATATATATATATATATAGTAGGGAGTGTTTCGATGTTATATTTAGAGATTCTAAGAATTTACTTAAGATGAGAAAAGATTAGTTTTTTTCTCAACGACACATCTCTTAAATTCCTGAAAATCAGAAACTAACATTTTGTAATTAATGGGTCATACGTCTTAGTTGAAAAGTCTCCTAAACGTCCAATAATCATATTTGGTTCAACCATATTTGGTTCTCCTAATAACTATATATCGATCATGAACTCCGCTAGAACATAATAAAAGCAACTCTATAGTGTTTGAAGATAGTTTCAGGTTCAAATCTCACTAATGCCGATGCAATCAAAGTATTCCCTCCATCCAAGAATAGTAAGTCTAAGTGGGACCAGCACGAGTTTAGTAAAAATTAGGCAATTGAGAGTAGATAAAGGGATAAAAAAAAGTGTAGTTGTTAAGTTAGTAGAGAAATGACCCACATTTGTGAGTGGAGAAGGGTAAAAAGTACTATGTCCTAAAAGAATAGTCTGTAAGCAATAAGGTTCAGCGTTCAAACTCCACTTCTCCCCTTCTTCATGTCCAAAAAATAAATAAATTATATATCGTCAACTTAGCTACAACATAATAAAAGCAAACTTTATAGCCTTTGGGGATGGTTTTGGGTTCAAATCTCACTAATGCCGATACAATTAATAGTACTGCTAATGCAACTATTAAGTACTCCCTCTGATTTGTCATGTTCATAATATAACATTTCCTTTCGGCACAGGTATTAAGAAAAAAAGTATTAATAGTAAAGTTGGTGATTAGTGTAGTAACAAAGTGATATAAAATGTTTTTAAAGTAAATAAAGTGTTATTGATATGGTATAAAGTAATTGTAAAGTTAATAAAGTGATTTTCTAATTATTTTTATAAAAGAAAATGTTACAAAATAAATGGAACATCTATACTAATATAAAAAGAGCCTTATTTTACAAAATATGCTTTGCCTATAATGTCCCTACTATATATTTATTTAATTTGAAAATAATAATGTAATATAATATATAAAAAATTAGAATAATTTATTAGGATTTAAATTTCCCTTATATTGATTTAGATTACCTAATTTAACATATTTTATTATATCGATTTAGATTACCTAATTTAATATATTTTATGTATAGTAAATAAAAATACATGCTTATCTTATTAAAGTTAAAATATAGTATTGTGATGAGAAGTTGAAAATGAGGAGTATACTTGCCAAATTTAACTTTATGTTGTTGTTAGATTTTAATTTTCTTTCAAGCATTATTACGAAAAGCAAAAATAAGAAGAGATTCTGTGAGACTAATGCATTATAATTATTATTATTATTAAATACCAAAATAATTCTATTATTATGACTAATTAGAAATAATTATGTGATTATACAATTCCTAATATTTTGCTAATTATGTACATTCTTAATTTCATTTGATTATACAACTTTTAATATTTTGCTAATTATGTACATTAATTCTTAATTTCATTTGTAAGAGTTTTCATATATATTTTCTAAATTTAAATTAATAACTATTGTTTAGACTTGTTCCTTCTTAATTATTTGAACTATTGGTATATTAGATTTTAGTATTTGATTATCCAGAGCTTTGAATGTCTAGGGGTGTTCAGTTAGATGGATTAGACCTTAGTTTCATGAATGTTATTCGGTCGGTTTAGACCTGTCATCAGTCTCAAGACAATGTCACGTTAGTAATTTTAGAATTCTTTTTGTTTTTTCAATACATTAGATTGAAACATCGCGAACGGACTGTATAAATTTATATACGCATTTATTTTATTTTTATCAACTGAATATTTTCTACCTTCAGAAAAATATGAAATGCACCAATAAGAATAAATATTTGTTGGAATCATTTTCTTCAACGTGCAAGTGCACGTTATTGTTGCTAGTCTCGAAAAGAATATGTTACAAGATAAACGGAACAAATCTAGGTGCTACCGGTCATGAGCAATCAACATAGTATATTTAATTGAATTTGGTACAGATTAGTCAAATTTTCCTGCTGCGGCGTTTTGGTTTTAGACAAATAAATTTCTGCATGTTCTTGTTTGAGTTCCTTGTATATACTTGCTTGCTTCAGATTTGACCTTTGACGAAGTCGTCATGGTCGCCTAAAATCATTTTTTTTAAAAAAAAATAGAGATAGAGAGAGAAAAAGAGTAGTTAGCATTATTTAATGTTTGTGATGCTATATTATTGGTTGCAGCCAATATGGAGTGAAGAAGACAGATACAATAATACTGAATCAAACAGCAGCAGCAAGAGCCTCAGCCGGTTTCCATCCTTGTTTCCTGTCAGAGTATCTCCCACCCTCCTCCTCATGAATTCCAAACCATCACAAAGCAATCGTGTTGATCAACAAATGGTATAAATATAATCGATAACAACAATCAACACATGTATGTAGATAGATAGTTCCTATGTTGTCTGAAAACCCAAAGCTAGTTTAGTTATTTATTAATTATCTTGTAGGAAAATGAAAAGTTGAAGAAAGTGACATTGTTGGACTCCTCCAGAAAGATGCAAAACCAAAGCCGGTTAGCTGATGATCATTCAATGGAAGACGACGACGAGGAGTACCAGCAGGTCGGATCAGGGAAGCCCCCCAAGGACTTCGTGTGCCCGATAACAACGCACGTATTCGACGACCCCGTCACTCTCGAGACGGGGCAGACCTATGAGAGGGAAGCTATTCAAGAATGGCTAGACAGAGGGAACTCGACGTGTCCGATCACCCGGCACAAGCTGCTCTCCCCTCACCTGCCCAACACTAACTACGTCCTCAAGCGCCTCATCGCCACTTGGCGGGACGAATGCAACAAGGTCAACCAACTCATCCTCCCTTCTTCTGTTTCACCCAAGAGCGTCATAATAGGTCACGCCACTGTCGATGCCTCCATGGCCGACCTCCGCCTCGCCATTACTCATCTATGCACGTCCGAGATACTCGGGGAGGCTGAGGCCGCGGTGCTCACAATCGAGCGCTGCTGGAGAGGCCGAGAGGTGGAGCTGCTGCCCATGCTGGCTAAGCCTCCAGTTGTTAATGGATTTGTTGAGATGCTGATGAACTCTGTGGACGCACGTGTCTTGAGAGCCACTGTTTTCCTCTTGTCTGAGCTCGGCTCCAGAGACGACGCTGTTCTTCATACGCTCACCACAGTTGATTCAGACGTCGAATCCATCGTTCATCTCTTCAAGAAAGGCCTGCTTGAGGCTGTTGTGCTCGTTTATATGCTAAGCCCTTCGACAACGAGCCTCGTGGAGATGGAGTTGGCCGACTCTCTTTTGGAAATGCTCAATTGTGACGATGATCTGAAACTGAAAATGTTTATGGAGCCGAAAACAGCTGCGCTGCTTCTACTGGCTCGTATTCTTAGTACTAGAAGCAGTAGTGTTGTTGCAGGCATAGTTAGAAGTATTGTTTCAATGGGAGCAATTCACAAAATCGTTAAGAGTCTTGAAGCCGAACAAACTGAAGAAAGGGTTGCTGCTGTGAGTATTTTGGTGAGATGCATTGAATTGGATGGCAAGTGTAGGAACATAGTAGCTGAGAAAGCCGGATTAGCTTCGTTGTTGCTGATTTTGCCTCAAGCAAACGAAGGAGAACGCCTCGAGATCATACATTTCTTCTCGGAGCTAATTAAGTTGAACAGGAGGAGTTTAAATGAGCAAATCCTGCACACATTGAAGGATGAGGCTACTTTCAGCATAATGCATACTCTTCTGATATACCTACAGCAGAATGATCCGTCTCCGGTTGTGGCCGGCCTTCTTCTGCAGCTCGATCTTCTGGAGGAGCCGAGAAAGATGAGCATATACCGAGAAGAGGCTATGGATACTCTTATCTCTTGTCTCAGAAATTCACAATCCCCTGCTGCACAGATTAGTGCTGCAGAGACAATTCTGTCCCTACAAGGGAGATTCTCTTATTCGGGGAAGTCTCTTTCGAGGGCCATTCTCCTGAAACGGGCAGGCCTCGACAGGAGCTACGTAGCGTTTATGCGGAGGGATCAACGTCGACACAACATATCTTCTAGTTCCCAATATGAAGATGAGAAAGAAGGTGAAGAGTGGGAAAGAAAAGTGGGCTTCTTTCTAGTGAGCCATGAGTTTGGTTTAGTGTTTGAAGGTCTTGCACAAGGCCTCAAAAGTAAGGATGAGGAGTTGAATTCAGTGTGCTTCATGGCAGCGACATGGCTCGTTTACATGCTCTCGGTTCTTCCAGATACAGGGCTAAAAGGAGCAGCTCGCGTCTGCTTGCTCAATCACTTGCTCTCCGTCTTCAAATCAGACGAGCGGAGTGTTGAAGATAGAGCACTCTCCATGCTTGGCCTCAACACTTTCATCCGTGACCCCGGTTAGTCCACATATATATATATATATATATATATATATATATATATATGCAAATAAATAGATCATAACGTATTTGTTTATGTCATTATTCACTTCAATTCAGAAGGATTACAAGATCTAGGAGAGCATACCAAAGATATTTTAAAAGGACTAAGAGAGCTCAAGAAATCTTGTGCCATGGCATTTGAGATGCTCAAAGTTTTATCAGAAGAGCACCACAATAGTGCAGTAAGCTGCTTAATTGCCCTTTCTTTCTTTTCATTTCTTCGTCGCCTCAATTCATCCGGATAAGGCGTACATTTGCAGGATATCTGGAGCCATAAAGAATTAAGTAAACAAGATTGCTCTAACAATGGAGAAGTTGCTGCACTAACTTGGTTCAAGGGAAAACTTTTTTCTGGCCACTCAGACGGAACTATCAAGGTCTGGAACGCTAGAGGTCCAGAGCTGTGTCTTATCCAAGAAATCCGAGAGCACACGAAAGCGGTGACTAGCTTGACAGTGTTGCATTCAACGGAGAAACTCTACAGCGGTTCACTTGATAGGACGATTAGGGTAAGTAGGTACCGTATTTGTGATGATATCGATCACTACAATATTAATGTAGCTAAAATGAAGTAATGAACATGAATTAATGTTTGCAGATTTGGTCAGTAACAGAGGAAGGAATTTACTGTGAACAAGTTGAGGAGGTGAAGGATCCGATAAACAACCTCGTAGTTGCTAACAACATTGTGTGCTTTATTCCTCAAGGAGGCGGTGTCAAGGTACACTCGTGGAATGGATCCTCAACTAAACTAGTAAATCAACACAAGTACGCCAAATGCTTGGCGCTCGTACAAGGAAAACTCTACTGCGGATGCCATGACAATAGCATTCAGGTATCTATCCAAATCCAATCCATCTCTTCTTGTTGCATTAAAGCAAAGCAGATAGATGGATGTTGTTGCATTGTTGCACACTGCAGGAAATTTAATTTATGTCAAAACATATGTGTATATATATTTCAGGAAATCGACTTAGTGACAGGAACACTAGGAAATATACAGACCGGCTCCAAGAAGCTGATAGGGAAAGCAAATCCCATTTACGCGCTGCAAGTTCATGATGGACTGTTATACGCAGCAGCCCCTTCGTTCGATGGAGCAAATGTAAAGGTATTATTTGATCGAGATCGTCACATCACATACTTGTTAACTTCATCCATATCCAGACTTGATCTGTTATATAATAATGCATAGAGAATAAGCAGCAGCAGCAAGTAAATGGGGATATTTGGATTTATAGCTGATTGTGTTTGTGTAACGTTTTTATCCATTAGATATGGAGCACATCCAACTATAGCTTGGTGGGATCATTGGCATCAACATTGGATGTACGAACCATGGCTTTAAGCTCGGAGCTGGTATATCTCGGATCGAAATCTGGAGGCGTTGAAGTTTGGTGCAAAAAGAAGCACAGCAAAGTAGAAACGCTTCAAACAAGTTTGAGCACAAAAATTCTTTGCATGGCCCTTGATACCAATCAGGATGTGTTAGTCATTGGGACATCTGATGGCAAAATACAGGTAACCTATTCATCTATTCCTCTAAATTACACAGAATCAATCAAATTCGAAATTGCCTCTAAACATTACTTTTAAATTATCTCTATGAATGCAGACATGGGGACTGGGCTAGAGGAGGCCATGCATTGTCGCACGATGTAGAGATAGAAGATTTGTTATATTTTTTCTGCCTTTAATAAGCTTGTACACAAATCACATTCAACAAGACATTCATATATATGATGAATTAATTCATCGTCAAAACGCTAACTCTATCTTGAATATCCCTTGAAACGCTAATATAGAGGACATTTGGCATTCAAGGTGAAGATTAGTACGCGTAAAAAGCAACGACGACATTTAGACAAGTCGAAACGCAAACTGTAGATACGCATGGTTTTAGAATTCAATAGCCAAAGTAGAGAAGACAAAACCTTCTTCACCAGAAAGAGCGCCACTTCTCACAGTAGAGGGCATAAACATTACAAGGTTCGCATTTCTTTGACATTTATCAACACAAACTGCAGCTAAAAAGCACCCCTTCCAACACCACGCCGATCATCTCGTCTCCGGTTCATATTCATATCATGGTGATAATCTTTAGTTTGAGGTCCACCTCTAAGTGGTGACCTGCTCCTATCCCTGATATGAGATGCCCAGCCACGAGGAGGAATTGGTGCTGATGCAGCAGGAGGTGGAGAGAAAAACCTACCTCCATAACCTCTCCTCTCGTGGAAGTAGCTATCCCTTCCACGATCTCTGTGGCCCCACTCTGGCATTGGGGGTCTATCAAACCCATACCTGTCCCGCGGATCATCTTCAAGAAAGTTGTGTCTTTCACCGTGCATTAGAGGATCAGGGTATCTCGTGTCATTTCTTCCTGGTGGTCCAGAAGCTCTGAAGTCTCTGGGCCAACCACGAGGATGAGGGGGAGAGCTAAAGCCAACATTCATATTCCTTACAGGAGAATGATCCAATGGAGGCGGTGGAATACGTTGCCGTGGAGGGAATGGGGGACCCAAATACCCTCCTCTCCGAGGACTTCCAACAGAAGCATAACGGGGCTTGTTGCAGTTGTTGCAATGCTCTCGCCTTGCGAAATTCAAATTTTTACATCTGAGAGATGGTAGAATATAAATCAGATAACCAAAAACAAAGAGACAAACCCTCCACTCAGTTCTATCCGAGTTTCTTTGGCTTGGTATTTCATGTGTCCTCCACGCAAACATCCTTTCCCCAAACCTCACCACCACAAAAAACAAGAACGCATAGAAGCAATATATATTCTCCAGAGACAGACAGACATGCAGCAGAAGAGTTCTCAAATTAGGTCAAAAACAGAGGGGGCTCATAACTCAATAAAACAGGGTCTGCAGCAAAGATGAATCCCATAACGAAAGAGGAAGTTTCAGGGTGACCGTCTTGTACAAAGAAAAGCAAGATGTTCTAGGGCATGACGGATTGAGAAACTGCTTCACTCACGTTAAGAGAGGGACCAAGAGGAACATTCAAAGTACAACTTCTAACTGAGAGACAGACACCCTGGTGAAAGCAAATCATGCTCAAAGAACACCTTCCGACTGAAAAACACAGATTAACACTACAGTAGAAGCTTCGATATTAAGCAACCAATAAGCAAACTTTTAGTATCAAAATAATGTTGAAACACAACAAGCAAGATACACATCGAAGATAAGATGAAAACACAAGGTAAAGGACGAAAAGGAGTATAGCAGACACTCACATGGGATCTTGGCAATACCAATCTCCTTCTCTTGGACGTACATTAGGATTATTCCTAGGCAAACCTTCAACTCTTAATGGTCCAGGGGCGCCAGGCCCATGTGCAGGCTGCTCATAACCTCTACCAGGAAACCGGCCTCCATCTTTCCCACGGACATGTGGGGGTGAGTAGTCACGGTATCGGCCAGGTTCTCTCTCATTCCGAAATCCACGACCCCGGGATGAACCACCAAAGGTTTCAAAACCTGGACTAGAGCGATGGTGAGCATCCCTACGACGGAGAGGAGAAACGGAAACTGCACGCATTCTATGTCCTGAAAAAAGCCAGTGAATCTCAGGATATAAACACCAAATCTCAAAGAGTAGATGTCACCGGAAAGAACAGTTCCCTACAGAAGCCAAATTTTGCAACCCGAGAAATGCCAAGCAAAGATTAAAATCATGTCAACAAATAGTAACCATTGGTGAAGCATCTCCGTGTCAAGAATACGAACAAGGAGTACAGAACTTTCTCACTCCTAAGATCATACTCAAGATTTTCGGGACAATCCAGCAAGCTTTAATAAGATTCGGTGCTACACGTTGCAACAATCACGCATTAAAAATAAGTTGTCCCTACATATCATGCAAATATAAAATGAACAGTGACTAGCAGCCAGTTGACAGTCCAACAAGAAATCAAGACAATGCACCATTGCTTCGACAGAGAGCAAACAGGTGCCCATCCCAGTACAGAAGACTGCACCAAATATTATAGAAACAAACTACATTCCATCTCCAACTGCATCCATAAATCTTCAAAGTTCATTATTGCATCCAAAACACCTGAAACTAATCAAGTTACAAATGTCGTAGTTTCTCCATCGCCAAAAATTGCCAGAAGGTTTCACCTTGCAGACCTTACAAGAGTCTGAAAAGGAATATCCCAATGGGTAGCAATTATTTCCCAGCTGACCTTAAATCCATTAGATACCATTAGATTTGGAATTCCTGTTTCAGTCTGTTTACCACCAACATATATCATATCTTATCTGTAGTCTACTTGCTCTAACATGATTAACAAGATCCAAAACCTAGAAATACTGCAAGTTATACCAACCCCAGTTTCAGTCAGCTCCTGGATAACCTCTTGAAGTTTCTGAAACCCCAATCCGATCCCAAAAAGCCATTCTATATCATCTACCATAAACAGGAAATCAATAGATTGAAAAGTTAGTAATCATTGCCAGCTTTGCTGGTGCACTTCCATTCCTCCCCTCACCACCATAACAGTTCTGCTGACCTACAACTACAAGTGAAACCTAACAATTTGAGTTTGGACACTAATTTAACCAAGAATTCTGCAACCATTTAGGAAATCTCCTCGGGCTGATCTCATGAGCAAGACATCGTATTTGAGATACCATGTAAATGAGTTATATTTCTATAATCAACAGTTCACTTGTGGACATCACATGCCCATAGTAGTCAGGACTTTACAAAAGCACAACCCAAGGCTGGTCAGTGGAACAAATCATTATTTCAGTACTCTTGTATTTGTATACCCATCAAGCAGTTTTCCACACCTATTTACCCTCGTTAAAACCCAAAACAGTTCCAACATGCCTTCCTCAAAACCCAAATTCTTGCACCAGGCAATATTTACAGCTGTAGAAAACAACAGGAAAATTCATTCACCATCCAACAGTCCATATGCGAGATTGCTAAACATGCAACACAAGGCAATGGCAGAAGGGTGTAGGACACTGTAATATAAAACCGAAGCTCAAATTTATGAGCAAAAGTATACAGCCTATGATAAGTTGATAACCTGATGCATTACAAGATACACAAGACTGTACCACATAAAGTACAAAACTCTAAATAACTACTCCGTGGTTCTCATGCCTAGCCTTTGAATGGATGTTCTTTCCTATCAAAAACTTTTAAGAAAAGATAAAAAAAAAAAAAATATAGCTAGCCCTTCAATGATACAGAGAATTACAACTAATCCCTGATATTGTGACAAATCTTACTTAACATTGCAAACAAATATTACTTAACATTGCAAACAAATATTACAGCACATGAAGTGACAACTAATACAATTATCCCCGCATAAACTAAAGCATTACTTATCACCTTTTTATTCCAAACGTGAGGATCAGAGTTGTTAGATCCCAAAGACAACATGTGAAAGCATAGTATTCGTTTGTAAAAGGATGAAGAGCTCTTGGAAATAATAGAACTATTTAATTCATTATTTGCATTTTAAGGTCTACGTACTAGGCTGCTTAGCAAATAAATATTTCAGGGAACAAAGTTAGTGAAGGGCCCAAGGGCACATGGAGAAAGCTATATTCTCCAAAGAAAAACACTTTCCTCCTCTTCTTCATTCATCTTATACTTGAATACAAATTACTACACTATATCTATATTAGTCATATGGTTTATCCTCGAGTCATTAACTACTATTATGGAAAGCTAAAAGTGTTCAGGGAACAAAGTTAGTGAAGGGCCCAAGGGCACATGGAGAAAGCTATACTCTCCAAAGAAAAACACTTTCCTCCTCTTCTTCATTCATCTTATATTTGAATACAAATTACTACACTATATATATATTAGTCATATGGTTTATCCTCGAGTCATTAACTACTATTATGGAAAGCTAAAAGTGTATAGAACTTGTATTGAAAAAACATAATTGGTAGAAAACCCTAAAAACAGTAATTATAGTCATAACAGACTTCTAACCAAATGCAAGAGCGACTTACCAAGCAACAAGAACGCTGGCTCCAAATATCATATAGTTGTATTTACTAATACAATCAACACTGGATCACTTAGTCTTAATCGAAATAATTCATGCTCAATCAAATGTCAGAAGTACCTGAACGTTTCTGGTTGTACATTGCAATTCCTAGATGCTAGATCACATATCAAGATAACTAGCATAAGTGAGAAACGCACTAAGACAAATTAAAGAAAAAACAGAAAGCAAACCAGTCATCATCTTATGAACAATCCAATACTTATAGTACATGTTTGAACCTAAATGCTTAATACCAACACAAAATACTGCACAACAACGATCCAAGAAGAGAATCTCATTCCAGATAACTTCAAGAAGGAATAGATAGAATATTAGCACAAATATTGAACATTTAATTCAAAAGGTTGCTTTGACCATTGCTAAAAACCAGAGTAAGTCAACAATCAAGTTGTGATTTGGTGTATGTTTCTCGAATGCATACGGAAAGTCTCCAAAATTCAAATTCAACACTAACATTACTTGCAAATTGACACATAAACAACTATCCGAAATTAATCGAGAAGGGGTGAAATTGGAAATTCCAGTCTGGAATTAGTGAACTAAGATATAAACAAAAAAAAAAAAAAAAAAGAGCAGACAAACAGTAAGAAGATTAACAGACTAGTACCGTGGCCGTCGTGGCGATCAGAGCGAGAGTGTGGAGGCGGATCACGGCGAACTTCGCCAGGCTCGTAATCGCTGCCGCCGCCCGCGGCTGCGCCTCCAACGCTATCGGCGGGACGTACAACAAGGCTGCTCAAGAGTGGCTGATGGGGCGTGGCAGGATCCTTCTTCTCTCTCGAACTCATTTCTCTCTCACCGCACATTAGCCGGAATTCTCGATGAGAGCCGCGCCGGACTAATTTATTTTTATCGCCAGCGTAAAACCCTAATAATTGGGGTGCAAATAGCGATGTTGGTATATAGAAATAGAATTAATAGACCACTGATTTTACTTGTAATTTACTAATTTTACTTGCGGCACGCATGCATGAACCATTTGATTTTTTGAGTTCGACTACTGGTGAAGTTGGTTTCACCGTACGGTTGATTTGAATTGTCATATTTTTATTCAGAACGTATCATTGTGTAGTTTCTCTATAAAAATTGAAAATGTAAGAACCAAGTTCGATCCAACGGCATATAATCAATATAGTTTAGAGAAATAATTTCTTAATTTTTTTTTAATTCATGGGTCGATCAACTAAAAGTACACCTAGTAGTTGCTCGCAAGAGAATGAGATCCACTGTAATACAATAAGTCAACTCAAGTCATATCACAAGGAAGGCTTAATAGGGCAAATGTTGATGTGCTTCACACCTAAGAAAAATCCTAAACATTCTAAATCAATAATTCTTGGAGTTTAATAAACTAACATAATCTAATACTTAATTTAATGGAGGATTCCTAATTTAAAAAGGTTCTAGGGCATAGAGTCATCTCCTCGGGAGATCAATAACAAGTAAAGCAATGCACAAATGATTGAAGCTCACGATTCTTCTAACTTAGAGAATTAATTCCTAGCTTTTCGTTCGTAAATTAATCCTAAGCTAAAATAGCAATTCAAATCAACCAATATTAGACTATACGTTTCCGATTAATTCTAATTCCAATTCAACTACGAACACGCAACGAATTACGATTAATAAAACTAAATGGATGAGAATTCTTACAAACTTAAAATGATGAATCTGACGATCATTCTATCCATAAAATGCAAAGAAATTTAAAGTACATAAGTGTTTTTTAAAGAGAATTGTTTCTGCAGAGAAAATCTACGAACTAAGCATCTAGAACTCCCTAAAAACTGTCCGAAACATCCTTTAAAATCTGGTGAAAATCGTTCATCCAGCGCTCGCTTAAAACCAACGAACATTGGTGTCTTCAATACACAGAAAGCCAGCGCCGACTGGAATTTTTAAGTCGTAATGAACTCCAGCGACCGCTAGCCTCCAACCACGGTTGGGTTCGATTTCCAGCCACAGTTGGGCTCCACCGTGGCTGGCTTCTCCTATACTTAACATCTTCTTACTCCTACACTGCTCACTTCTCATCTTTTCAGCTCAATTTCTCGTTCTTGCACCACCATATACCTACACACCAAACACCAAACGACCATAAATCGTGGCAAAAAACGAACAAAAACATGCAAAACAAACAAAAATAATAATACGAAAAAACACAGAAAAATGAGCTAAACAAATGGGACCCGCAACTGTTATCTTTGATGCGCACTGGATAAATCATGTCCTTGTGCTGTAAATTTGTTAATTTCTTGTATGCTCCTCAATATCAATCGTTTTATAGAAATGATTTCTTAATTTTTTGTTATATATACATGCTCCTTCGACGTAGTGGAGTGATAGTCCACTAACACATACCAAAATTATTTCGTGCACTAACAGATTTGAATTATCACCAAAAAATCCTCGTTTCTTATCCCTGAGCTCTGAAGTGATGATTTATTTGGATGTAACATAGAAATGGGAAATTATCTTTTTTTCTTCGTGCAATGTTTCAAGGCCAATCAATAATCTTCAAACATGCCCTTCTCAGGAACAGTTATATTTAACATAATTTCATGATCAAATACTATGGCCCATTAGCTCAGTTGGTTAGAGCGTCGTGCTAATAACGCGAAGGTCGCAGGTTCGAAACCTGCATGGGCCATTTTATTATAATTTAATTTTTTGCTGAATTTAGTTTTATTCCAATTTTTGTTAATTTCAGAACAAGATACAAGACACCTAATTGGCTCACGCACATTTTGGATGAGTAGGAGTAATATACATTTTGAGTTTAATAATTCCACACCTCTAATTTCACTTGTTTCACTGCATCTCCCAAGTCCCAACGTATACTACTACGATACAGCTCTAACCTCTCTTGGTCGGATGTTGTCTGAACGTATCCACAACAACATTGTTCAAATGATCTCGAGGAGAAAAAAATATTGTCAGACATAGATGTGCCGGACTTGTCATTTTACTGTGCCGGACTTGAAATGCGAGAAATTCCTATATGTGTAGTACACCCACCTCTCACTTGGGATTATTTTAATTAATTTCATGTGAGAGGTAGGTGCACTATATTTAGACCCATGTAAGAATTCGTGCTTGAAATGCTAGTTTTTATTAGGTTAGATATATACTTAAGACAAGTATGTTTGATCAAATAAAAATGATCTGCACTAGGATATAGTGAAACTAGCCACCGAGTTATCAGATGAGAATACAAAATTTCGAGTAATACCAATAACAAAATGAACCCCCCACATTCGTACGTGAAAATTGTAAAATCATTTTAAATCTTGCACCTGAAAATGAAAAGCCATCCCTCTTTTCTAAAGTAAAATTTGACGTGACGGAGAGACTTCATCTCAATAACAACCGGTATCAATGACGGGTGAGGTCTCCGACACGGTGGGAAAACCGGAAAGGGATGAATAGCGACACCTCGATTCTCCAAGAAGTGAAAATGTGCTTCAGGAGATCTTTGTAACAATGTATGAACAGTATAACAATGTTATAATCATAAGAAAGAGACATTTCAAAAAAAAAAAAAAAAGAGTTCTTTTTTTCTTTTTCTTGCACAAGTACAATTTAAATGCTGAGATATTCTTTTGGAATACCAACGAATAAAAAGAATAGTCATTTTGTATTACTATATGCATACAACACATCTTTTTGTGTGTATATTTTCTATGAACAAATACATGGCTCATGAAAATTTCGAAAAGCATTCATTCCAAGCAATTAACATGCATAAATAAATTAGTTAATCACAAATATATAATCAATGTTCAATCTGCAATGCTGCAAGTACAACATACAATCTTGGGTAGCAAACCGAGTCAGGCTATATATATAGTGCAAAATAGTCCAGTTTTCTTCTGGTGCTCCACATCAAATTTTATTTAGTTCCATATTAATCATAGCCACAATATGCACAGGATCTCTCTATATGCTTGTTTGCAGGCGACCAGGCTTCCGACACCTTTACAAGCCATATCTTATGTCGTGACGCCGACAACAACATTGCTCACCTGTGGAAGAACAAATCACAAATTCATCGACCACAATCATTATACATGCAAGAGAACCACAATACTATAATAGACATGAACTGAAAACACGGAATGCAAAATGAGATGAAATGAAGGTTGAGAGGCGAACATACCAACTTGCCACTTTCGTCGACAGTCATGGGATTATGAACCACTACCGTTTGATTATGAGAATGAGCTGTGGTTGTCTGCAGCAAGTGAATGAGTTAAGTTTCTAACTAATGCATGCAAACGAAATTTTCAAGCTTTTGGCAATATAGAAGATAATAAACTTACCGTAGAAGTAGATTGTGTTGGTGCAGAAGTGGAGTTTCCACCAGGTCTATGTACAGGAATGGGAAGTCTCGTGTCACCCATCTGCAAAACAGATAGTAGATTAAGCCGTGCAAATATGCAATAGATTGTACTTGGAGCATAAGATACACCAGCAAACAAATGTTTCTGCGTATTTCAGATAATATCATATTTTAGTATCTAAAGTGGAACGAATCATTCTGCTATTTCGAGTTCCCACATGGTACTATTTTTCAGCTGCTAGCCGATCCCATCTTTTCCAACCTACATACTTATAAATGCATGCTTAAGATTGGAAAACAAACTCCAGTATATCAACTGGGAATTTTACACTTACAAAATATTTTTCATCCTAATAGTTCGCAAAAAACGAAACCAACTAATAAAATATCAACCAGACAAAAATAACATTTAGTACTACTCCATTACATAAAGAACTATAATCTTTTCTTTGCATCCAGAAACCAAACCTTCAAAAAAAGAACGAGACTTAGTAATGAAATACATAAATCTGAAAACTGCTGGAAGAAGTTTCTTTTACTATGCTGGAACATAAATCCCAAAATAGGAGCAATCTGAATGCCCGATAACATCGCAGAATAGGATTATATACATCAGGCTGAGATTGCTGAGTTCAACATTTAAATCATGCAGACCTCCCTGCCACTTTGACATACATAGGTAACTAAGGTAAGGCCAAATTTTTATCCACTAGAAGTACAACCTCAAGCACTTGAGTAACGAAGGATGAACACCTCCTATATCCTATATTATACTAGTAGTTTGTCTTAAAGCCAACAAAATAAGATATTATCATTTACTCAGAAGATAAACCTAAACCTCTACACAATACATCAGAGAGAGAGAGAGAGAGAGAGAGAGAGAGAGAGAGCATACTAACGTTAACATTTGTGATGAAGTGACAAATAGCACATTTTACTGATGGCGCTCCAGCCGGATACATCAGCATAGTATGGCAGTTTCCACAGTTGACATGAGCAACATTATTAGGAGGTGGGGCAGCTGCACATCATTATTATGAAAAACAAATTAGGTAATGAAAGGGTTTTTTAAGAAAACCAATATAACTTGCACAACCACTATAAAATTTGCATGCATGACTAGGAGGTAGGGTTATCATTCTTTGTAGTAATGTAACGAGGGTTAATGTTAGAAAAATCAATAAGATCTCACATTAATATGTAAAAATCATCATCAGGTATATATACCTGCAGGCACAAGGTTTACAGTGTGACAGCAGGAACATCTGACACTGGTTGCTCCACGAGCATGCATAAGCAAGGTGCGACAACCTCCACAAATCAATTGAGCCATTTCCATCCCTGCATGCAAGACCCAAAGCACAAAACGTGAAATTAAATAAATTACACACTTGCTTGCTGTCTGATTCCTAATAATCAAGAGAACGACTAACAACATGTCTGTGCAAAGTGTCACAATTTCAGGCAACTAATAGTTTATTTCCTCTGTGTTCATCTCTAAATCCCCTGATCTTGTATCAGGTGGCCACATTGGACAGCCTAGGTGGAGCTAGGCGGGTCTAGATAGCCAGAACAGAAATTATTTTTTTCTCCTTTTCTTAACTTTGCAAATGCTTTTTGTGTTCCTTGCTGAAATTGATGATATAATACAGGGTAATGCTCAGAATCATTGCTTAAAAGAAAAATAAAGAAAACTACTAAATTGACAATAGGGTAGAACAACCACAGCAGAGGCACCAAACCACCACCTCACTAGCTACTAGAAAACTTTAGAACACAGCTTTTCGCATCCATGAAATGGAAAGAAGAAACACAAGGTACTGCTCTGTGATTGATTTGCCAGTGCAATAAAGACATCAAGCTTTAAAAACAAAAATGTGTTGAATAAGAAGATGCTAGAGAAGATAGAAAGAAGAGATGCAGCAAAGTCCAGCCACCAAGAAATGAAAAAATTTAAAACAGCATACCTGTAGCATATCAAATGATGCTTTATCAAAAATTGCTCTGATGCCGAGAATTGCATTTATTGGTTTAATAACTTGAAAGTAATAAAAAGTAAAGATTCTGCTTGACGGCAATACACTAAAGGGAAGGAGAGAAATGCAAGAAGAACTATAGGCACAATAAACTAAACTACTGCGGCACGCGCCACTTCATTCAATTAGCAACATTTTCTTCAGTGGACTTCGCCAAATCTGATTCAAGTAACTATTTTGATCATTACCCGGTGGTGGGCCTGGTGGCAGTGGCACAGAGGTGACCATATTGCAAATTGCACAGCAAACATTTGTAGCTCCGCTCGGGTAGAGGAGGACGGTTCTGCACCCACTGCAAATTAGTTGGCTCTGCATATCTGCAAATCAAAAATCCAGAATCAAGAACAAAATGAAAAAAACACTCGACCAAAAATTCCTCTTTAAGCGATAGGACAGAAGTCTGAGAAACTACACGAAAAATTTTGAGTTTAAAATCAACTATTTCAATCCAATTGTGAAAGACAAAGTACATTAATCTAATAACATCACCAACAGCAGAGAAATTCAATTTTGCCAATACACTAAAAGCAATGAAACAGAGACCTAACCATAACTATCGCATTGAACCTCTCTAAATTCCTAAATTACCGCCACTTCACGCAAACACAAGCACAAACGAATCCACAGCAGAAAGAACAAGCGAGATGCATCGCAAATTCACATCCGAATTTCAACAAAACTCAAAAATTGCAACGAAAACTTGAACTCAAATAAAAAAAATTAACAAAAAATACAAGCACACCTGCAAAACCGACGGATTACAGTGAGAGAAAATCGGAAGTTCCTCGAAGATTACTGTATACAGTGCGAAAAATATTAAAATGAAAAGGGGAATCAGATCTCGCGGGATTAGATATTTAGATTAGATTGAGTTTTGTTGTTTTCTTCTCCGTTGAAAATGAAAATCAAAAGAAAATTTGAGGGTTGACTTCTCTAGAGAATGTTTGCCAACGGAGAAGACTTGCAAAGTTAAAATGCAAAATTTAGTAATTTTATTTCTTGGCCTATATATAACTTTGAATTTTTTATGCACATGTGGTTACGTTCACTTTGTCTTTGATATTCTAGAACGTTCAATGATATGGTATATTATTTCAAAATAAAATAAAATGATATGGTATACGGTATTATTTCAAGACGATTTTTCTTTAAGTATTCCTCGGGTCACAAAATAATACCCTATTTCATCCCTTATTTATTTAGATTCATCAAATAATGCTCTATTTCGTTATTTTTACTAATATACCATCATTATTTTATTAAAATTATTATTCTTTATTAGTGATGATTCCACCATACATCAACTTTATATCTATTTTTTTATCATCCCAACAATTTTATTTTTACTTCTTGGTCAATACCACCTCTTTTTTGTTATTACTATTATTTTTTTTCCAATATCTCATTACCCCTACTTTCTAATTTTTACCCCACTCAAAACAACTTTATTAACTTTCTTAATCTCCGTGTCGAACATCAAATGAAGCATTATTTTGTGAACGGGGGAATACTTACTTATTAATATAATAATCATTATCATCGTCATTTCATAATAAGGCGGTACTATTCAAACATAGTATGTCAGACATAAACGGTTCGACAAGAAAAAAGTCTTCGGTATTCCCCCACATTCACTCCCCCTCAAAATTTTCCTTCTAATCCCCCAAATAAATCTCTCTTCCTAATTAAAATTATTAATTAAGACCATATTTCATCGACATAAACATTTTCTTTTCTCTTCTAATTAAAATTCGAAAAAGGGTATTATTGTACATTCATAAATGATCGAATTTAATGAAAAAAAAATATTAATTAAAAAATTATGTAAAATTAATTTTTTTTACTTGATCGAACAGGTTATGTCCGTACATAGTATGTTCGGATAGCTTTATTGTTCATAATATTATCAGTACTATATTATCAATTGCATCATCATTATTATTATTATTATTATAATTATTATTATTATTATTATTATTATTATTATTATTATTATTATTATTATTATTATTAGAGAATTAGTCAAATATAATCACTCCTGAAAAGAAAAGTGCAATTATAGCTACTTTTTTTTAAACGATCAAATATGGCCACGCATACACGACCATGTCATGATGGTCGTGTATGCAGGTCGTGTATGTTGATATAGACGTGTATGCATGGTCAGCACACACGATACACGACCAGTTTACGTCGTGTATGTTGGTCGTGTATGCTAGTCGTGTATACAATGGCCATATTTGATTGTTTTTTAAAAAAGTGGCTATATTTGCACTTTTCTTTTCAGAAGTGGTTATATTTGCACTTCTCCATTATTATTATTATTATTATTATTATTATTATTATTATTATTATTATTATTATTATATTATACTACCTCCGTCCCACCGAATACGGCCTGCTTTCCATTTTAGGACGTCCCACTATTCTTGGTCTGTTTCCTTCAAAGGAAACAATCAGTGTATATTTAACATTATAAAATATTGCATTCACACTACATGTGGCCCACCATCTATCTAAACCCTACTAATCTACTCCCACTACGCACTATCCATCATCTCATCTATAACTTTATTAGCATTATAATATTGCATTCACACTACACTAAACACTCTTTTTATACCCTATACATTTTTTCTTAGTCTCCGTGCCCATATGAACTAGGCCGTATTCGGCGGGACGGAGGGAGTATTATATATTTACTAAAATAAAATCGATTTTTGTTTTACAAAAATTATATGTGGCACCTTTCAAATCCCTCCATCCTATTTATCTAAACTCTCAAATTGTCGAATTTTAAAATATAAATTAATAGATTTTAAATATGTAATAAAATCTTGTCTCGCACTTCGATTTTTGAATGAAATATCACCTATTGAAAAAGCTTATAAATAACTAGAATCAGTATGTATTTTCTCATCTTTTGCACCATCAGTTTTATTTGACCAATTTATTCATTAGTGGGCCGAATCTATATTTTTATAGTTTAAAGTTTAATAATTTAATTTAATTTGGCCAATTATTAGTTGGTCGAATAAATAATTATTTTTTGTAGGGAACCAATTTATTAGTTGGCCGAATAAATAGTTCCAAAATAATTTAGCTAATTTATTGGTTGGCTGAATTAAAATTTAAAATAGTGTAATATTGTTTTATTTAATTTGATAAAAAAAATAATTTTAATTCATTTTTTTAATTAGGTAGATGGACCAATTTTGAATCGACATTTACCTCAACTCGGGATCCCACGTGAAACATCTCAATTCTTTATTCTTATTTATTTTATAAATTTCGTTTTATGCATTATTTTTCATGTATTTCTAAAATCTGGAATCGTCATCTATAAATTAATTTTTACGTTATTTGTAGTTGGGTATCCAACTTTACATAATTCATAATTGTAATTAGCGAATATTAATAATATACAGTTAAAGACGAGAACAAATAGTACAATCAATTTGGATCTATATGAATTCCAAATGAGTGTCATAAATTACGCACTTGTAAACAAAAAACGTGGTCAACGGATTGATTCCGACCCGGAACCGTGGCGGTTGTCACAATGTTTTCATGTATCAGAATTTTTCGCCTTGTGGTGGCGCCGAATCACCGCAATTCGATCAGCTCTCTCCCTCACCGACACTCTTTGGCACACAAATGTATGAGGCTCGCGAATTTGTGCACGAGTCAAAGTTCACACGCAGCGGAATCAAACAACATGAACAACAAAAGCAAACACACACATTTGCGGGCAACACACCCAACCTTTATTATTAATTTACCACAAATCAATATAAGGATCTGCTCGCACACACAATTCTATATGGCTCATTGCCTTTGAATATAGATTTTTAGGCATGCCCCTTCACTAGGAAAAACCGTCCACTAAGGTTGCAAGTAACCGCCAGTCAGTTTTGCACACCACTAACTCGATCAGCCAATCAGCACGTGGGCAGTTGGCTCCTAGCAACTGCCCCATGCCACTCTCTCAAATCTGCCAAGCATCGAATCCCCGTAGCCACATTTTAATTGCCTTCGTTTTCTTGCACCCTTGGACTTGACCCAAGCGTGCATCGCCCGTGCCAACGTGTGATGACCCCTGGCACTCGGACCTGCCCACAAATTCCTCATGTCTCGATCCGACTCGTGCCACCGACCCTCGTCTTTGCAACATCGGCCAACTTCGTGCCATTGTTGCATGCGTCCGAGCTAGAATTCCCCAACACTAGAATTCTACTCGTCTTGCATCAAGTCTTCGCGCACGCCCCCGAGCCACGACTTGCCTCAGCCCTTGTCCGACCAGCACATCAATCTCTCGATACATCGAACACACATAACTCGGGCCCGATTAGGATTCACCATCTTTCACTCGTGCTAACATAGCACCAAGCCCACACAAACCTTACCCACGCATCTAGCCCTTGCCCCATCCTGCCACACCATCTTTCACATGCCCCCTTATATATGTTAACAGAGCAAAACCCCTGGTGGCAGCACTAAATACTGAAAGGCTGTGGAACAACAACTTTTCTCTGGGCACCATGACTCTGTAATGCCCCGTAAATTCCTTACGTTCTTAAAATTTTAAAGTTAATTAAATAATGGCTTTGCATGCCTAAGTTTACAATTTTGAATTCTAAGGCTAACGGTCGAATCCGTTACTGAAAATAAATTACAGAAGTCAGCTAGATGACTACTGTATTAGGGTTAGCGCATACGAAAAGTTTTTAGTTCGTAAACTCAGAACGGAAAACCGTCTGATTTTACAATCACGAAATTGCGATACGAACACGCCCGAGAAATTTCGTTTTTATATTTTTCCGGACGAAACTCGGACTGTGTCGTCCCGAGTTTTTGTCAAAATAATTTTTGTAAATTTATTTCCAATTAAGTTCATACGTTAGAATTTAAGGTCAAATCAAATCGCGACGATTTTGTACCGAGCAACATTTTTCGTCGTTCGTTTTTCCGTAACGTCGGATCGCGCCGGAAAAACCCGTAACCCTTCTAAAAATTCTGCATGCAGCCGACTTTTTCTTCTTTTTTTTATTATTTTTTCTCCTTAATTAAGTGGAAGACATGCATGTTAATGATGTCTAGTTATATGACACCTAATCTTTACTTTCCACATTTTCAAACCTTTCATCATATCAAATGTCTTAAACAATCAAAACAACCTATTTTCCTCCCACTTCTCTCTCTCTCGGTTGCACTCCTCCATTCTTCATCTTCTTCACTTCATCATCCACCATTGAAGACATCTCCAAGAGCTTGAAGAAGAACACAAGTCACAATCCTTCCATTTAAACTCTATACATCTTTCTTTAATTCTTAAGGTAATTCCTTCCTCTATAATCCTATCCAATCATCTTTCTTTTCTTTTTCTTTTCTTCTTGATCGAAATTTTAGAGTTTTGGAATAGATGTTTTGATCTTGGAATAATGAAATTGGATGTGTTAAATAGATTAAATAGGGTTTAAAATTGATCAAAACCAAGAACCCTAATTCTTGCATTAATACCGAAAATTTTGGGTAAGTTGTAGGATTTTTTAATTTTCTTCATTTGATGGTTAATTCTTGTTTAATAGAGGTTTAATTAGTGATTGGAATGAAAAGGAATCAAAAGCCCTATGTGTGTTTGTGAAATTTCAATTAGAGTTTGAGTTGAATTTAGGGGTTTATGCATGTTAGTTGATAATTGTTTTGCAATTGATTAATTGATGATATAAGAGGTTGATTAGTAAATAAATGTAGTTAATTGGGGAAGAAAAATCACCCCCTTAACATCTTTATAAAAACAGAATTTTATAGAGTAATTAGAGGTTTCCACATGTTTGATATAAGTGATGAATTGTTGGTTAAATTATGTTGCAAATCATGTTAGTTGATTATAGAATTTAATTGAGAATTTTCTAAAAATGTTTAATGAAACATAAGAGATAAAGATCACCTTATAAGTTGAGTTATAATGATGTTATGATATGTTTGCATGCATGAAAGTGTTTCACGTTAGACGTAGTTTAACGTCGTAAAATTTGAATAGAATCCGACAACCTTTGAAAAATGCGTAAGAGACGAACCTTTAGTCGTAGCTAATAATCGAGAAGTCGGATGTGAATTCTAATTTGATATTATTGTTTATGATGGAATTTAGAACAACTTTCTAGTTGACGTCATAAGCTTTCGAGTTGATATAATATGGGCTATAGTTATAGTCGAGAACTAGAACGCGTTTTGAATTTTTGTTGGTTTAGTAATTGTTAGTTGAAATCCGATGTTAGAACGTCGTGCTTTTGAGCGAGTTTTGAGAAGGAGTTCGTCACGTACGGAAGTACGTGATGACTGCCTTGAGAGTCCAGTTTCTAAAAAAATTGAATACGAGAGCTTAGAACGAACCTAAGACGTTATACGTCGAACCTATCAAGCAATTAGGGTTTTCACGGCAGTTTTGCGACCCTCGCCGGAAACTGTAATGACTTCCAGCTCGTTTATCGGATTTGTGATCCGTAAATTGGAACGCGAACTAGACTTCCTAAGCTTTCTAATGGTACAGGGCTCATCCCCTGTTTCCAAATCCTTTGTTCTGGACAGCCTCCAGAGTTATTGGACTGCGCAGTAAAAATTCAGTTTCTTGTTTTCTAAGTTGTTTAGTTCACAACTTAGTTTCTTTCGATCGTTTAAGCCATTTTATCTAACGAATATCTCCCTACTGACCCTAGAGTCAAGTATAGGACCTTGAGTGATGAAAACCAGTCGAGATCTTATCTTTTATCCTTTCATTAAAGAAGTAATAAACGAGAAATTTCATAAATCTTTCAATGAACTAAAATGTAAATCGCCTAAGTTGATTCTTTCCAACTTAGTTTCTTTTAATCCTTAAAGTCGTATTAAGATATCGACTACCTTCTCTACTGACCCGAGAGCCGAGTATGAGATCTTCCGAATTCTAAACGAGATTGGTACGAGTCTCGTTTCCCGTTTAAGTAAAACGAATCTAGTAAGCGTGCAAATGCCTAAAGAATGAAACAACTAAAGCTTCTTCGATTCTCTTTGATCGATTATCTTTTATGACCCGTTTTTAAGTATGGTTATTTTACGATGAAGGAGGAAGCCAACTGTAGAGAAAGGACGGAAGATCCAAAGTTGGAAGCTTTTGCTTTAAGTTCTGTAAATCAAGGTGGGCTTTTATATACAAAATAAAACGAGCAATGCTCGGAAAATCTTTCTTTATCGCTTTGATATCTGTGTTTTCAAAGTGATATTATGGCATGAATTGTTTTATGTTTTATGTGAGTTCTCTTGTACCTATCTGAGTCAACATTCGTATTTTCCAGATTTAGAGTTAGTCTAACTAGATTAACTAACGATCGGCTCTGAGTTAGCTGCTAAGTGCTTTCCAGAGTTAGTGCACTTTGTAACCTGTGGTGTATGTGATATCCTGTTGAGGGGTACCAGCCACGGTGAATTAGAATTGGTCAAGATTGAACGTAACATTAGTCAGAAAATGCTCGCGCGAGTGATTTATGAGAAAAAGTCAGAAAATGTTTAGTAGACACGGATTCTTTCAATAAAACTCCGATGTGCTACGCTTATGAAATGCCATATTTATCTATATTTATGATTATGATTTCGGCATCGTGCCCACTAAGTACGTTTGTACTTAGCCCTGCATTGTATTCTAAATGTGCAGGTTGAAGCGACGGTGAGCGGCGACGGTTGATGTTGAGTTAAAGGATAGGATGCTTAGTTAGAACCCTTCCGCTGCCAAACTCTGAATTTCTTTTTGAGATGTACTTTTTGAACAATACTCTGTAGTCTAAGTCTGTAAATATGAACTTAGCTTCTTTATTGTACTTTTGTCGAGAAATCCTTAGGGATTAACTCTTTCTTATTTATATTCAAGTCTTGTTCATGGTTTATCGATGTTTTTCATGTATGTTTAGTCAATTAGCCCCCTTCTTCCCCGCTTCTTTAATCCAACCCCAGTCGCACCCCGACTTCTGCCGTCCCTCGGGATTTGGGGCTGTGACAGACTCGACCCAGACTAGTTCAAATGAGTTCTCACCGTGCTAAATGCCCTATCTTTGAGATTTCCCCGAACCATCTTTTGCTACCGAGTAAACCTCACAGAATAGCATCATTTCCAAGCTTTAGCTCACAACACGTTCTGAACTCCCCCGACACCTGACGTCGGCTGAACCTGCCTCCACACTCGTCTGAGCCAAACTCAGGCCACACAAATTCCACTCGAGCCAAAGTGTTTCTCATACCCACTTGATCGAGCAAACCTCACTCTTCCAGCTCATCCGGACATGCCATCATCCAAAACACGCATCAAGTCATTGCGACCTGACGCTGCCCATGCTGGTGTTGTGATGGCTCGCACCATAACACGGAGCCGTCTGAGGGGCTAATAGCGTAGACGGGCTAATTCCGAACCGACGGATACCTCAACTCGGAAATTTTTTCATTTTATGCATTTTTTTCATGTATTTTCCAAACACTAGAATCGTCATTCATGAATTAATTTTTACGTTATTTTGTAGTTAAATTTCCAACTTTGCATAATCTATAATTGTAATTAGCGAATATCACTATACAATTAAAGACGAAACGAATAGTATAATCAATTTTTCATTAAATTTTGGATCTATGTAAATTCTAAACAAATTTTATAAATTGTGCACTTATAAATCAGAATCGTGGTCAACGGGCCGATTCCGATCCGAAACTGTGGCGACAGGCAGGCTAACTCTTAACCGACGGGTATTGCTATACAGATATTTTTAGAAAGGAACATAAATGACTAATTTTTTAATAGGGTTTGAAACAAGTACAAGTATATAAATTACAAACATGTTTAAATAATACTAAACAAACCGTCTTGAATTGTTTGATTAATCGTCTCCATTGGATGACGTCAAATGTGTAGGAAAATTGGCAGAAAAATCACTAACAATTTGTCAACGGGTCAGTCCTGACCCTAAATTGTGCGCGTAGAGGGTCTGATTCAGTATTTGGGGGTAATTTTTATTTTTCTATAATTTTATGTTGAACTCATAAAATTAAGGAAATTTATGGTCAACTTTTATCTAAAATCATTGTCTACGTTATTTTAGAATCTCAATCACTCTACATAAAGTTTTATAAAATGGCAAAACTACCAAATGCTTAGTGGAAAAAATTCTTGAGATTCTATTCTTAGTTAAAAAAGTTCTTCTCAAAGCTGATAGAATAGAAAACGCATGTCATCATTTATTATTCTTTAAATATATTTGGAAGATGATTATTTATGTAATACTATAATTTATAATATAAATTTTTATTTATTAAATATTGTATGAATGTTTTTGGAAAATAATTATTTATATAATTAAATATTAATTTTAGGTAAAAAGAAAACGAATAATATACGATAACTAAGAATAATATAAGTAACATTTATAATCGCATGATGAATATTAAATGGATATAGATTTATCATTAATTTTTAGAATGTAATTGATCTTTTTTTTTGGTAAATAAAAATATTTTATTCCACCAACTTTGCATGACAAAACAGTACATCCTCCACAGTCTCCAAAACAGCCATTCAAACTAGTTTAGAGGTTCAAATATCTCGCTACTTTTTGCACTCTCTTACTCCTTATGGCTATAACAATTTGGCATTGTCGCAAAATTCTCTCAGCATTGGTGACAAGTGTCTGGAATCGACGAGCATTTCTTTCCCTCCACACGTGATACACAACAATGGTGATGGCCATGCGATAATACAATTGTTTTCCAGTCTTTGAACCAGATTGAGCCTTCAATTCTATTTCCTCCTCCCAGTCTCCAGTATGGCCAGCTAAATCTCCACATATCTGTAACCCTTTTCCAAATTTCAGCTTAATATGGACACTTAAAGAGATGGTTTAGAGTTTCATTCTCCATGTGATGCAATCCAAGTTGGAATGAAGACTTTTATTTGTTTTTATTTTTAATTTTTATTTTTTATTATTGTAGGCTAAAAATAAGATTTTATTTTAATTAGTTTGGTAATTTTATATTTGATTAGGATAAGGATTAGTTTCCTTATTAGATTATGATTTGTTTCCTTATTGTTCAAGAAATTGTTTCCTTATTAGATTAGGATTATATTTCTTTTTATTCAATGAATTGTTTTCCTTATTAGAGTAGGACTCTATTGTATTCCACCCCTATAAATAGGTCTAGTAGGGCATGAATTAAATAACGATTTGATGAATAATATTTTGTGAGTTTATCTCTCCTTCAATTTGTTCACCGAACTAGCGGATTGGCGGCATGCCACTGTGATGTTCATATCGACGTATCGACGAGTCAACCATCCCTTGTTCGTGTGTCATTCATCATCCCTGAGTTGCTGCATCAACATCACGTTGGGTTATAGGGAATTTTTTTCACCTATTTCATTTCGTGAGTTAGATCCAGAGGTTTTGAGATATTCCATCTTATCGACTTACCAAACGGATCACCATCACCGTTTGTGTGTCATTCATCGTCCCCGAGTTGCTGCTACAACATCACGTTAGGTTATAGGGAATTTCAATTCGCCTATTTCATTTCGTAGGTTAGATTCAGAGGTTTTGGGATATTCCATCTTTATCCGGTTCGGTTCAGATTTTGTCTTGGTTGTATACTATTCATGTTGGCGTCTGCAACTCCGGCGAGAATCGTATCACCATGCCACATAAGTTGCATGTTCGGTCCACAGAGATCCCAATTTTAGCTAGATTTTCACTACTTGTCAGTTTTCCCAATAAGGTAAGCCACACAATAAACCTGTATTTCGGAGGAGCGATATTACTGCATATCATCTTGCACCAATAAACCCTCTCCGCAGTCACTCTGAAACTCATATATTGACTTCGAGTTGAGAAAGTATTTGGTCACCTTGATTCGATTCTCTCAAATATTCACGAGCTCCAAAGATCTTCTTAACAACCCATAAAGCTTGGGCAAGGCAGTTCATGGTAGTTAAGTCTCGACCTTTTACATAATATTCGTGAATTCATTTAGAGGGTGTTTGGTTGAGCTTAAAAGCTCCTTAAAATAGCTTATGAGCTCCTAAATTCTAAATAGTGAACAACTTATAAGCTGCTTTAAATAGCTTATAAGCTTAGCCAAACACCCTCTTAATTTAAATCTTCTTCTTCTTTTGTGCAAGATTCCAAAGTAACTTACATAAGGCAACTCGATTCCACAACTAGATATTAGCAATATTTAAGTCTCATGCATTCTTTGGCAGGCACAAATAGTCCCAGGCAACAAATGCCCGTTTAGTCAATCCTAATTTTCCAGACTATAAGAAAGATCGGCAAGCACTTTGGATCACTTTCACAACCTTTTGTGGGATGAGGAATAGTTGGCACCAAAAGGTTTGTAAACTAAATAAGACAGATTGGATTAATTGGACTTGGCCTGCATATGACAATAGTTTAGAGGACCAGCAGTCAATCATAGCCAAAACCTTCAAGATGAGGGGTTGCAATTGCATAACTGTAAGCTTCTTAGTAGATAGGGTACCCCTAAATACTTGAGGGGTATTTCTCCCTTTACCATGCCAAAGGTGGAAAGAATCTGATCTTGAATAGCAGAAGCTACACCCCCAAAATATATACTCCCTCCGTCCAAAAATCAAATGCCTACTTACCCATATTTTTTTGTCTACAAATCAAATGCATGTTTACTTTTTTGTACAACCATACCCTCCTACTTTTTCTTTATTTACTACTCTTGGTCATTGATGGCCCCACCTCATAACAACTTTATTACTACTTTTTAGTCAACACAACAACTTTATTCATACTTTTTGGTCAATACCACCATTTTTTTGTCATTACCATTATTTTTTTGTCATTATCCCACTACCCCTACATTCTAACTTTTACCCACTTAAAACAACTTTATTAGCTTTTCTTAATCTCCGTACCGAAATCCAAATGTGCATATTATTTTTGGACCAAGGGAGCACAATTCTTTAATTCATTGGCTCTTAGTCCAGCGGCAGAAGAGAATAGATGAAAAGCTTTCATAAGCTGCTGGATTGAAGTCACATCTCCTTTTGAAAACAAAAGTAAGTAGTTGCATGAGTTCAAAATTTCGTGCACCTTGAATGGAAATGGAAATTCTTGTTGTTATGCAGTTCCAACAAGCACCTATGAAGGTATTCCATACATATGACAAATAACTAGACAGAAATTAGGTCTTCTTGCCCTAATCCCTTCTTCTTTGCCTTAAATGGAGGGGGGAGGTGATTTCACCATTGATACTGATAGAATATTGCACCTTTGTAAGGCATTCCATAATCCAACTCACAAACTGGAAAGGAAATCCTAATTCAAGCATTAAGTACTACTCCCTCCGTCCACGAAACAACTCCCTACTTACCCATTTTATTTTGTCCACAAAACAACTCCCTATTTACCTTTTTATACATTCATACCCTTCTACTTTTTCGAAAATTACTACCCCTTGCCACTGTTGGACCCACCCCTATTATTAATCTAACATAATTAATCCACTAATCTTGTTCCTAATTACCCAGCCCAAATATAACAATTAATCCACCCAGCCCCAACTACCACCCCACCATTTCAACCCACCATTCTCTCACTCGGTAACCCTACTCTTCGCCTCTTCTCTCTGATTCTCTTCGCCGCCCCTCTCTAATTCTTCTTCACCGCCTGAACCATAGCTGATTCTCTCTCACCGTCGCTCTTCCCAAATCATCAATCCCACTTAACACCCATTTTCTCTGAGGATGAACTGACCCCAATTGTTACCCACTTGTCCCCGATACCAGTTTATTGGTGGGAGTTGATCTCTGATTCGATAAAGATGGTGCCTGAAACTGCTTTCTCAGCCTTCGAATATGAACCAGAGATTGTGAATCTCTCTGACTCGACTGCGACAGAACTTGGATCTGGACAGATCTGTGATTTGGCCGTTGATTCGGAGATGGTGCCGGTGTCAGACTCATTTTGTGATTCGGAGATGGTGCCGAAAATCGAATTGGAGATTGTGCCGGAAACATAAATGGATGAGGTAATGAATATTCATTTTTTTTTTAAATGAATTTAATGAGCCTTAAAGGCTGTATTTATAGGGGTTAGATGGTGTTTGAAATTTCCCCCCTATTTTTTTTAGGAAAACAGCAGAATTTGGCTCCTAAATTTTATTGAAATGTGTGTTTTTCCCTCCATAATTGTGCTTGTGCATTAAATGCAGCAGATTCTGTGATGATGTGTGTTGGTTTCATTATTTTATTGTGGTTTCATTATTTTAATATATTTTTTGGATTTAAGCTCATTATTTTAATGTCCCTTAAATTACTCAAACAAATGATTGGACAGATAGCCGAATTTAATTAAACAAAATGGAATATGATTTGATCATACTCACAAGTATAGAAATCAAATTACTTACGTAATCAAAGAAAAAATCAAATGCATCAAATTAAATGAAATTTACCACACATACAATGCCTCCATTACAATTAAATGCAATGACACGTTAAATAAAAGCAGAAATTTAAGCAATGACGCGTTAAAATGACTCATACTTAAGCAATGACTTGAGAAAAAATTTGCATGAAATGCACAGTTAAATTAAGTGAAGGCAGAAAAAAAAGTGATCTAAGTAAATTAAATAAATCCACTCACACTATTTAAACAATAATTAAAGGCTACAAAGATTAGCAAAAGTAAACAAAAGATTAACACTACCCCTACATTCTAACTTTTACCCCACTCAAAATAACTTTATCAGTTTTCTTATTTTCCGTGCCGAACCCCAAATGGGGAGATGTTTCGTGGACGGAGGGAGTATAAGAATGGCCACTCAACATTGTCATAAGCCTTCTGTAAGTCTATCTTAATCATACATCTTGGGGTGATGCCCTTCCTACTGTATCCTTTCACAAGTTCATGACTCAAGTTTATTGATCTTGATATAGAATAAGGAGGTGATTGGTATGATTGAATGAAATAAGGTAGGAATGGAATAAGGTTAGGAATGGATTGACGCTAGGTTTGAAATGAAATGAGTAAATTGATTCCTATGTTTGGTATGCATAAGGAATGAGTAGAGAATGAAATCGATATTCTTTAATGCATTGTGTATATGTGTGTGTGTGTGTGTAGTGTGTGTATATATGTATGTGTGTGTCTGTATGCATGTGTCATGTGTGTATATATATGTGCATGTGCAGTGTGTGTGTGTGTGTGTATATGTGTGTGTGCAGTGTGTGTATGTGTCTGTCTGCATGTTCAGCGTGTGTATATGTGTGTGTGTGTGTGTGTGTGTGCATGTGCAGCGTGTGTATATATGTGTGTGTGTCTGTGTACATGTGCAGTATGTGTATATATGTGTGTGTGCAGTGTATGTCTGTGTGCATGTTCAGTCTGTATATATATATGTGTGTGTGCAGTGTGTGTATGTGTGTGCATGTGCAGTGTGTGTATATATGTATGTGTGTTTGTGTGCATGTGCAGTGTGTATATATATGTGTGTGTCTGTATGCATGTACTGTGTGTGTATATATGTGTGTGTCTGTGTGCATGTGCAGTGTATGTATATATATATATATATATATATATATGTGTGTGTGTGTGTAGTGTATGTATATATGTGTGTGTGTGTCTGTGTGCATGTGCAGTGTGTGTGTGTGTGTGTGTGTATATATATATATATATGTGTGTGTGTGTGTGTGTGTGTGTGTGTGTGTAGTGTGTATATATCTATGTGTGTAGTGTGTATGCAGTGTGTGTATACGTGTGTGTATATATCTGTGTGTGTAGTGTGTGTGTGTGTGTGTGCAGTGTGTGTGTGTGTCTGATGGAGTCCAAGGATCGTCGTTGGTGCAAAATCTGGTGCATGTTCCTGTTGGACCAGTTACAAGATCTCGAGCCAAGAGGTTCAAGGAAAGCTTGATGGGCCTGGTCCAAGAAGTCTAAGATCAAGAGTTAATGAAGAAGCCCATTGGCGATGGAGATTTGGATAGCCCAAGTTATGTTAATCTTATCATGTGCGAGTGGGTTTAATTAGTTAAATGACTTTTAGTATTTAATTGTTATTTTCGTGGGTTTGTTTTCGGTGGCCGAATTTGGGCCTTAGTTGAGTCCGTTTTTTATTTTAAGCCTTGTTTAGACTAAGGGTTTGTTTCCTTATTGAATTAGGAGTTATTTTCCATGTTTAGTTTCCTAGTAGGATTAGGATTAGAACCATATATATATATGGGTCATTGTTATGCACGAAAATTGAACATCTTAATTAATATTATAAACGTGAGTTTTATTCTCTCTTGAGAGTTTTAGAGTTCTTCTTGGTTTTGCCAATTCGAATTTATTTTCTGGCGAATCAACGAGTCAATCATCCCTCGTTGTGTGTCATTCAGCGTCCCCGAGTTGCTGTATCGACCTATCGTTGGGTTTTAGGAAACAATTGTACGCCTAATTCACTTGGAGAAACTGATACAGAGGTTTTGGGATTTCTATCGTTTGTTTATCCAATCGAGTCTTCCGCGTGTGCCGAGGTTCATATCATTTTGGTATCAGAGCCACGTTTCATATCCAGGTTTTGTCGTCTTTCTTAGTCTAGTCGTCTTCGTCTTTCTGTCCAGTTTTGCTTCGTGTTCTTCATGTCTTCGTTTTATCTTTCTGTGTCAGTTTACGTCTTTGTATTTCTCGTTCTGTGTTCGTCGTGTCCTTTGTGTTCGTTGCGCCTTTCGTCTTTGTCCGATTTTGATTTTCTGATGTGTAAAAAAAAAATCGTTTAGTTCGTCCATAAATCCATCCATATCTGCCAGATATACCTTACCATATATTAGTCCATATCTTTCCTTATTTATCATATCCTATATATCATCTATATCCTATCTTACTATATATATATATATATATACCATCCTTATCTTCTTATCCTATCTTACCATATTTACCATACATATCTTACCATATATATATCCTTCCATATCTTCCATACATATCTTACAATATATATATCTTTCCATATCTTTTCACATATTTCATATCTTCCATACCTTTCCATATCTTCCATATCTCCCATATCCATATCTTCCATATCTGAAACTACATCCTGTGAGTTTTAAAAAAAAAAACGAAAATTCATTGATGGTTTGTCTTTTGATTAATCATTATGAGTATGGCTGGATTCAATTTGACATATATGTTGGAAGAGCTACGGAGAGTTGTAGAGAAAGAGTTTAAGCCTATCCATGAGAGGCTAGATCGAATAGAGCAATCTCAAAAGTTGCTTCATCCCCGTAGGCATCCTTACACGAGTTTGATAAAAGAAGAGAAGAAATTTTATGTGAAAGACTGCAAGAACGCATATCGACCATTTTGTAGCAGCAATAGATGGCGGGGTAGAGCAAGTGATCGTGAGGATATCAAGTTTCAAAATTTACCATCAGTCCCAATGAAACAGGACCATTCATATCTTGGAGGGAAGTGGGATAATTGGATCGTCGTTGAAGAGAATCAGTCCTTGCCAAAGCAGATATCCGCCGACGTGTCCAATTCCAATCAAAGAACTCATTGTCCAATCAAAGTGAGACGATGATTGAAGTTGATGGCGTGGTTAATCCTATAGACGATCAAAAAGAGATTGTGGTTGAAGTTGAAGCCGTGGTTGATCCCAAAGATGAAGAATGTCCAAGGGAGTTGGTGCTCGAAGTTGATGTGGATGTTGATGTGAAAGATGATGAGGTTGATTCTGAGAAACCGAAATCGGAGAATTCATATGGTGAGCTTGAAGTATCTAATCTACCTACTTTGGAGGCAAAAGCTTCAACACAAGCCATGTGCATTGAAGAGGTGCATCAAGAGAAGGTCTTCATGAGTTTCCACGTCAACGATAATAAGGAACCATGGTTGAATGATGAAGTAAATAGTATGGTTGTACCAATACAAGTTACATATGTACGATGGGAGCAATCTTGGTTGTCAGCAGGAGAAGTGAAGAATAAGAAGAATAAGAAGAAGAAGAAGAAGATGGTGGCACAAGGGAGAACAGATTTGGTCCAACATTCGTTTCTTGCGAGGAGAGAGGATTTAGTTTTTGATCCCGACATTTCGATTGACGACATGGATTTGAGGACAAATCCCTTTCAAGAGGAGGGGAATGATGCAATCCATAGAGGCCAAAGTTTCATTGCATATGTGGCCTGATTTAATCGAGTCTTTTATTTGTTTTTATTTTATTATTTTCGTAGGTTTATTTAGGGTGGTCGAAATTGGGCCTTAGTTAAGTCAGTTTTCAGTTTTAAGCCTTGTTTAGACTAGGGCTTTGTTTCCTTATTGGAATAGGATTTGCACCCTATGTATAGGAGCCTTTGTCATGAACGAAATTTTACACCTTTGATTAATATATTTTGTGAGTTATATTCTCTCTTGAGAGTTTTTGAATTCTTTTTGGTTTTGCCAAGACGAGTTCATTATCCGGCGAATCAACGAGTCAATCATCCCTCGTTGTGTGTCATTCAGCGTCCCCGAGTTACTGTGTCATCTTATCGTTGGGTTTTAGGGAATTTATTCGCCTAATTCACTTCGAAAAATTGATACAGAGATTTTGGGATATCCATCGTTTCTTATCATGTTCGAGTCTTCCGCGTGCGTGCCGAGATTCATATCATTTTGGTATCAGAGCCATAATTGAGTGATACACGAGGTCTGAGTGAATCATTATTGAGTGATACACGAGTGCTTGTGAGGTAGTGAGGTTTTTGTTTTGATTTTACTAACGTTTTCTTGTTTGAGTTAATATGTCAAAAGACAGTAAACAGGTTGCAGATGAGGCGGATCAGCCTGTTGGTGATCCAAAGGTGAAGTTACTGATGGAAGCACTTACATCAGAATTGGGGAGGATGTTAGAGTCAAAGATGGAAGGGGCATATGACAGACTTGACCTGATCGAGCAGTCTCAGACCAGAGAGACTAATTCCAACCGAGGTCAAGGTGGCAGAGGACGTGGTCGAGGAGGCCGTACTGAGTATGATGACTATGTGGAGGATACTGAGTTTGATAAAGATGATGAGGGCAGCTGGCATAGAGGTGGCGACAGAAACGCCCAAGATAACTATCTGGGCAACATCAAGATGAACATTCCATCATTCCAAGGGAAAAACGATCCAGAGTTGTACCTTGAGTGGGAGAGAAAGGTGGAGCTTATGTTTGACTGCCATAACTATTCAAAGCTCAAGAAAGTGAAGTTGGCGGCTGCTGAGTTTTCGGATTATGCACTTGTTTGGTGGAATCAGTTGGTGACCAGTAGGTGGAGAAATGGAGAGCCACCTATTGAGACTTGGAGTGAGATGAAGACAGTGATGAGGAAGCGATTTGTGCCTAATCATTACTACCGAGAGCTATACAACAAGTTGCAGAGTTTGAAGCAAGGCAATAGAAGTGTGGATGAATACTTCAAGGAGATGGAGATAGCCATGATTCGAGCCAATGTTGTGGAGGAAAGAGAGGCGACCATGGCGAGATTTTTAGCTGGTTTGCAGTGGGACATTCGAGATAGAGTGGAGTTGCAGCACTATGTTGAGCTGGAAGACATGGTCCACATGGCCATAAAGATAGAGAGTCAGCTCAAGAGGAGGGACAACAACAGCAACAATCAGAGACAGAGTCCGGCCAGTTGGAGGCAATCCCAGTTAACTTTTAGTGGTTCCTCATCAAAAGGGAACCAATGGAAAAAGAAGGCGCCACCGACAGATGAGAAGAAGCCATTTTTTAAGCCTCGAGTTGAGACTTCGAGTTCAGCAAATCAGGCCAAACCAACAACCCCTGATAGCCGAAATCGAGATAAAAAGTGTTTCAAGTGCTAAAGATTTGGGCATATCATGAGTGAGTGTCCGAATAGAAGAATCATGATCTTGAGAGATGACGGTGAAGTTGTGACTGATGATGAAGATCGTGATCTGAAGATGCTAGCTTTGGAGGAGTCTGACGAAGAAGCTGAGCAGATTTTACCTCCTGTTTGGCAGTTGTTCGTGATTAGGAGGGTTTTGAGTGCCCAAACTCAACCCGATGAGAGAGAGCAGCGAGAGAACCTCTTTCACACGAGGTGCCATGTTCGAGATAAGGTGTGCAGCGTCATCATTGATGGAGGAAGTTGCACGAATGTGGCCAGCGCAGACATGGTTGAGTGATTAGGGTTGGTTGCGGTGAAGCATTCCAAGCCGTATCGATTGCAGTGGTTGAATGCATCCGGCGTTATCCGAGTGGTGAAGCAAGTGAAGGTTCCTTTCCGCATTGGGAAGTATGAAGATGAGGTGTTGTGTGATGTGATTCCAATGTAGGCGAGCCACATCTTGTTAGGGCGTCCGTGGCAGTTCGATAGGCGAGTTACTCATGATGGCTTCACCAACAAATATACCTTTGAGTATAAGCAGGAGAAGGTATCACTTGTTCCTCTTACTCCTAAACAAGTTTATGAGGACCAAATGCAGATGCAAAAAGAGGCGGACAAGGTGAAGTCCAAGGAGTCGGTCGAGCCGAAAAAGGAGTGCAAGTTGGCGTATAATTCATTTCTGGCTAGACCGAGAGATTTGAAGTGGGCCGTGAGGGAGGAGAGACCGATGTACTTGCTGTTGTATAAGGAAATTTTGCATAGTGATAACGATTTCTCTTCTCTACCCCCTTCTATTAATTCTTTTTTGCAGGAATATGATGATGTCTTTCCCGACGAGATCCCACCAGGCTTACCACCAATTTGTGGGATTGAGCATCAAATTGATTTTGTCCTCGGAGCTGTCCTTCCAAACCGACCAGCTTATAGGACCAGCCCCGAGGAAACGAAGGAGTTGGATCGACAAATCGGAGATTTGATGGCGAATGGACGAGTGAGGGAGAGTATGAGTCCGTATGTCGTTCTGGTTTTGCTCGTCCTAAAGAAGGACTCATCATTAAGAATGTGTTGTGATTGTAGAGCCATCAACAATATCACAATAAAGTATCATTTTCCTATTCCTCGTTTAGATGATATGCTTGATGAGTTGCATGGTGCTTGTGTGTTTTCTAAGATTGATTTGCGTAGTGGGTACCATCAGATTAGGATTAAGGAGGGTGATGAATGGAAAACTGCTTTTAAGACAAAACTTGGTTTGTTTGAGTGGTTGGTTATGCCTTTTGGTTTGACTAATGCACCTAGTACTTTTATGCGTCTTATGAACCATGTTTTGTGAGCTTTTATAAGTCGATTTGTTGTGGTTTATTTTGATGATATTCTCATTTACAGTAAGAGTCATGATGAGCATGTTGAGCATTGAAAGCTGTTTTGGATGCACTTAGAAAAGAGAAGTTATATGCTAACCTTAGGAAGTGTGTCTTTATTACGGACAAGCTTGTGTTTCTTGGTTTTGTTGTTAGTGCACAGGGTGTACAGGTTGATGAAGAGAAGATACGAGCTATCCAAGAATGGCCTACACCGAAGAATGTTGGGGAAGTTAGAAGTTTCCATGAACTTGCTAGCTTCTATCGACGTTTTGTACCTCATTTTAACAGTGTGGCAACACCTTTGACGGAAGTTATAAAGAAGAGTGTGGAGTTCAAGTGGGGAAAAGTGCAAGAAGAAGCGTTTCAGCTTTTGAAGCATAAATTGACCCATTCCCCGGTACTATCTCTTCCTAACTTTTCTAAATCTTTTGAGATTGAATGTGATGCTTTTGGTGTTGGTATTGGTGCAATGTTGATGCAAGAAGGAAGGCCCGTTGCGTATTTCAGCGAGAAGCTTAATGGACCGACATTGAGTTATCCTAGTATGATAAGGAGCTGTACGCGTTGGTGAGAGCCCTCAAAACGTGAAAACACTATTTGTGGGCTAAGGAGTTTGTTATTCACACCGACCATGAGTCCTTGAAGCATTTGAAGGGGCAGAACAAGCTGAACAAGAGGCATGCGAGGTGGATGGAGTTCATTGAGACGTTTCCTTACGTCACCAAGTACAAGCAAGGAAAAGAGAATGTTGTGGCTGATGCACTTTCTCGGAGGTATGCCTTGATCTCTACTTTAGATGCTAAGTTGCTTGGTTTTGAGTGTCTTAAGATTTTGTATGAGCATGATAATGAGTTTGGTGAGATTTATCGATCATATGAGCGATCTGCTAGTGGAGAGTATTTTAGGCATGATAACTATCTTTTTAGGAAGAATAAGTTGTATGTTCCTAAGTGCTCTATACGTGATTTGTTGTTGCTTGAATCTCATGGTGGGGGTTTAATGGGACATTTTGGCATTGCTAAGACTTTGGCTGTTTTGCAAGAACATTTCTTTTGGCCTCATATGAAACGTGATGTTGAAAGAATTTGTGCTCGTTGTGTTACATATAAGCAAGCTAAGTCTAGAGTTAATTCACATGGTTTGTATACACCATTGCCTATTCCTACTGCACCTTAGATTGATATTTCTATGGATTTTATGTTAGATTTGCCTAGGACTAAGCGTGGTAGTGATTCCATCTTTGTGGTTGTTGATAGCATGGCATTCCTAGGACTATTGTTTCTGATAGAGATTCTAAGTTCTTGAACTACTTTTGGAAGACTTTATGGTGTAAGTTAGGTACTAAGCTTTTGTTTTCTACTACTTGTCATCCACAAACTGATGGTCAAACCGAGGTAGTAAATAGGACTTTGTCTACTTTACTGCGTGCTATAATTAAGAAGAACATTAAGTCTTGGGAAGAATGTTTGCCGCATGTCGAGTTTGCATATAATCGTTCTGTTCATTCTGCTACTCAGTTTTTGCCTTTTGAGATTGTCTATGGTTTTATCCTTTAACTCCGTTAGATTTATCTCCTTTACCTGAGCATAATTACACTGATCTTGATGGCAGAAAAAGGGCTGATTTTGTGAAACAGATTCATGAGAAGACGAGGATGAACATTGAGCGACGCACTGAGCAGTATGCCAAACAAGCAAATAAAGGGCGTCGAAAAGTGGTGTTTGAACCCGGTGATTAGGTGTGGCTACATATGCGCAAGGAGAGGTTTCCATTGCAGCGACGATCTAAGTTGCTTCCTCGAGGTGATGGACCATTCCAAGTTTTGGAGCGCATCGAGGATACTGCCTACAAGTTGGACTTACCCGGTGAGTATAATGTGAGTGCTACTTTTAATGTTACTGACTTGAGTCCTTTTGATGTAGGTGACGCCTTGGATTTGAGGACAAATCCTCTTCAAGAGGAGGGGAATGATGGAGTCCAAGGATCGTCGTTGGTGGAAGATCCGGTGCATGTTCCTATTGGACCAGTTACAAGATCTCGAGCCAAGAGGTTCAAGGAAAGCTTGATGGGCCTGGTCCAAGAAGTCTGAGATAAAGAGTTAATGAAGAAGCCCATTGGCGATGGAGATTTGGATAGCCCAAGTTATGTTAATCTTATCATGTGCGAGTGTGTTTAATTAGTTAAATGACTTTTAGTATTTAATTGTTATTTTCGTGGGTTTGTTTTCGGTGGCCGAATTTGGGCCTTAGTTGAGTCCGTTTTTTATTTTAAGCCTTGTTTAGACTAGGGGTTTGTTTCCTTATTGGATTAGGAGTTATTTTCCATGTTTAGTTTCCTAGTAGGGTTAGGATTAGCACCATATATATATATGGGTCATTGTTATGCACGAAAATTGGACATCTTAATTAATATTATAAACGTGAGTTTTATTCTCTCTTAAGAGTTTTCGAGTTCTTCTTGGTTTTGCCAAGTCGAGTTCATTATCCGGCGAATCAATGAGTCAATCATCCCTCGTTGTGTGTCATTCAGCGTCCCCGAGTTGTTGTATCGTCCTATCGTTGGGTTTTAGGAAATAATTGTACGCCTAATTCACTTAGAGAAACTGATACAGAGGTTTTGAGATTTCCATCGTTTGTTTATCCAGTCGAGTCTTCTGCGTGTGCCAAGGTTCATATCAGTGTCTTTGTGCATGTGCAGTGTAGTATATATATATATATATATATATATATATATATATATGTGTGTGTGTGTGTGTGTGTGTGTGTGTGTGTAGTGTCAGGCCCGGACCTGAGTATAGGCCCAAGATGTCGGTGCCTAGGGCCGAAAAATTTCAGGGGCCCATTTTTTTTTATTTTTTATCAACATATATTTTGTTATACAAAAGTTAACAAATGTATTTCTCTTGCCTTTGTGGCAAAGGACTTGCCTATTGTGTCTACTATCTTGGGGAGGTATTACTGTTATACTTTTGTACTGCTACTATTATTTTTTTTTCTATTCTTAATACCTTTTAATTTGGATTTTATGAATGGATTGAATCTCTATCTTTATATTTAAATATTTTCTAGACATGATATTTTTGAAGGAAAAAAAAATCTCCTCACAAAGTATTTAGAAAACAAAATGATATTATATGAAAGATAGAGGGTCCATTTTTATTCGTTCGCTTTGGGCACCATTGTCGACAGGACTGGCCCTGTGTAGTGTGTGCAGCGTGTATGGTGTGTGTGTATATATATGTGTGTGTAGTGTGTGTGCAGTGTGTGTATATGTGTGCGTATATATATGTGTCTGTAGTGTGTGTATATGTGCACCGTGTGTGTATATATGTGTGTGTAGTGTGTGTGCAGTGTGTGCATTGTGTGTGTATATATATTTGTGTGTAGTGTGTCCAGTGTGTGTAGTGTGTCCAGTATGTGTGCGTGTAGTGTGTATATATATGTGTGTGTGTATATATATATGCGTACGAGCGCGCGTGCAACGTGTGTATATGGTGTATGGTGTATATGTGTGCATGCAGTATGTATATAAATTAGAATTGATAAAAATAATTCATAATTTTTTTTGGATAAATTGACAATTGTAAAATATATAAAGATAGAATAGTCCAAATATAAAAATGGGAGCATAAGGAATGACTAATACTATGGTTTGAATAAGAAATGACTAATCCCTTGAAGAATGGAATGACCATTCGGAATGACGATTCTTAATCGTAAAATATACCAATCAAAGGAATGGAATGGAGGTAGAAATGACCATTCCATTCCACCCTCCATTCCATCATACCAATCACTACTTTAAGCTCTAAAGCTACATGACAGAAAGAAAGAGATTAAACATGATCAGCTTCTCCATCCTCGAATAGTATTAGTACAAGAAAATGACACCAAAGTAAAGAGTAAAAATTCTGTAATCCCTTCTCAAGTATTCACAAGATAGTAATTTTATACATGATATGTTTGGCAGAACTAAAGTCTGCATAATTGTATCACTCATATTCGTCGAAGAGATGCCAGCCTTTTCTCGAGGTCCTCAACATCAGTCGAAGTAGCAGCGCTGCAAATTAACACACAAGACAAAGATCATCAACACAATATCTCTATGCAGTTGTGGCTTCAAGCATTAGCTACTCAAAGACAAAACAACTGCCTTATATACGAGCATAAAGAATCAGACACTTATAAGGAGCATGTATGCCAGCAAGGAGATATTGTGGTCCAGAAAAAGCAATATAACAATATATATATACTTCCTAAGAACGAAAGTAGGACGATATTGTGATCTATATGCTATATTCTCAAGAATATTCACATATACGGGCAAAGGGCATGATAATGCTGCTCAATAATATGTAGTGTCAATTTAATCTATCACTAAAAGTAAACCTTAAAAAACATACTTTCTCAAGAACATGAAAGGAAAGGAAGAATTAAAGTTTAAATGAGGCATACCTTGGGGCAACATTCTCGACTTTCTTTGATGCAATCCGCCCTTTTGGAGCTGAAGATAACTGTTTAGAAAGAAACAAAAAATATTAAGATGGAATTATGACACCTTTCTCTCCTTTATCAATTCTTTTTGCCATGAGTTTGTGCAACTATAAGAAAAGGATTTGATTCTTATAACATTTAATAAGAAGCCAACCTGTGAAGCAATGTCAACACCGATCTCATCAAGCACCTAGATACAGTAAAAAAAAATTCACATATTGTGTCAGGAAGTTGGACATTCAGACAATGATTGTAGGATTAGGTAGTCTAAACGCAGTCATTACGCTACCTGGTTAGTAAGTTCTTCAGTTTCTTCTTCAGCCTCATCTTTGTCTAACGTCTCATCAATTGCATCAGACATCATTTCAATCTGACAGAAGAATATTAGCAATATACTATGCGTGAGTTACTCAGTACTCAGTCAAACTACAACAAAAGATATTGCAGGGAAAATTCTTTCTTATAGAACCTCACCCCGCCCCACATGCAAGCACAATATTTTTTCAAAATAACCGAACCCATTTGACTAAAGAAAGTAGATTTGAGTTCAGTAATAAAAAACATACCGTCATGTCCATCTGCGCTGCCTGTTGCTGGAATTCTCTGATCATTTTTGTTTGTTTTGCAGGTTGCATTTGCTGAAAATGAAAGCGGAGAAATTTATTAATCGATTGCGAAGCACCCCATCTTTAGTTTTGTGGCCAAACTACATATTATGGATTAATAATAGCATACATTCACCAAGTACAACACACAAATTAAAACCCTATGTAAACGAACAAATATATCAAACAAATTCTGAACTATCGACATGAAACATAAAAATAGAAATAGACTTAAAGAAAGTAAACCGGTTGACTACCAACCATATCATTTCAAACACCAACCTTGTTCATAGCAGACATAGCTTTGGTTGCTCCTTTCATGCCGGTTGAAATTGAAGTGCTAGCATACAAGGCCTGAAAGAAAATACAGTCAAACAACATATAATAATTTACCAAGTATGTTAAGAATGAAAAAAGTTGTAATCAAATGATGTTATTTCATCCCCAGTCCAATAATCACCTGTGTATGAGTAGTCACACCTCTGATCTGGGCACGACTTCCCTGCAAGTTTGTGATTTGCTGACGAAGCCGAACTAATTGACGAGCTAAGATTCTAGTTGCAGCCTAGTAAAACATGAAAGTCACATGCAAAGAAATTGTGGTAACTTAGTATATCCCACGACTTTTTTCAAGTGAAATTTAAAAACCGGCGATATTAACGGAAGCATCAACATTGCAGCTAACTCAGAACGCATAGAGAATGATTACAAGAGCTCCGTGAAAAAGCAATAAGCATAATTATAAGTATTCAGAATTATGCTTTCTAAATTTTGTGCTTCCTCTATGTCCTTCCAAGTGCTGTAAGATTAAGAACACACCTATCATGAACTGATAATGTAGATAATTTCATAGATTAACGTCTAACACTATATCAGGGTGGTATGGTAGTTTAAAAACATGCATCAGAACAAGTCACTGATTGTTACACCCATCTTTACATCCAATACCAAAAGAAAAAACAAAAAATGGAAACATAAAAACTTGCCTCATTTCCTGTTTTGGCAGTTTTCTTGATCTCTGCCACTAATTTCCTCTCCTAAAAATTGCAGAAAACAATGAGCTTCTCGTTAGATTACATAATAAAGTAGATAAACTAATATTGATAAGTCTTGGCACTACTGAATTAAATAGAATAATAAACAATACCTCCATTTGTAAAGACGCAATTTCACGTTCAATGCCTGTGGTAGCAAAAAATCAATATAGGGAAGAAGATAATTGTAGGTAAACTGCAGTAGAGGCACATTACACAAGTATACTCTATAATCTATATGCCCAGCTTCGAATGCATAGATTTATAGGTAAAAGACGAGCAAAGTAATTAGCTTTCACGGACACTAAAGAAATAAGCTTTCATTTATTAAGCAAAGTTCTGCAAGATAAGTCAATTTCACCGAGGAAACTCCAGAGGAACCTCGGAACTGAACAGACAAGCAAGCATGACATATGAAGGATTTCATATGATTGGCACTCGTTTCATTTGAAATGCAGCAGGCCCACATCATACACATGTAACGAAAACGAAAATTAAGGCCACCTCAAACATAAAACTTCCAGAGTCACTTAAAGTTGGTATTTCATTTGACATGTGTCAAGTGAATTTGCTCGTGGCAAGCTACTGAGCTAGTTCGCTGTGGAGACAAGACGGTAAAACTTCGAAGACGAACCAGCATATGGAAAACCAAATATTTGACACTTGTTTATTAAGAAATTCTCAACATTGCAGCATTTCAAAAGATGTAAGTATTCTTCATCATACTTGAGGAGGAAAAACAGACTAGCACGTAATGTGACTATAATTTCTTCGCGACGGTAGCATCAGGCACACTCCAACAACAGAAATGTGAGTTCCAATCAAAAAACCATCAACCCTACAGTTAAAACTGTTGAGAAATATTACCTCTTGTGGCAACCGACATTTCTCTTTTACTTGTTCTAAGTGCCTCTGTAAAAGAATACCAAAATATGTCATCAATCAAAATCAAATTCACCAAACAACTTCGAATACAGCAAATGAGCTAAAAAGAAGGCTTAATCCAAAAACAAGAAAAAAAAAAAGAGAACGCCGATGCTTTCTTTCACATTAGCAAAAACTTCAAGCAGGTAATTGAACAATAAAATCCAGCAAAAACTGTGATGATTTAAGAAAAATATCTATGCGTTACATTATGAGAATTAAAGAAGAAAAGACAATGAAAAAAAAAAAGGTTTACCTTTAGGCGAAGTTTTCTTCTTGAAGATGTTGAGATTCATTTTTTTGCGGCGGTGAAAGCTGCAGAGATGTTAGTGCTACTTGAACAAAATAACCCTAAGATCTGGGACAAGCACAAAATGGGGAAGATCTAATTAAGGGCTTTTAATTCAGGAAACAGTGTTGAGAATGGAGATTTTAGTTGAATTTCACTCTCAGTCTCGAACTGGAAAGTGGAGAAGGGCGAACTATTGCCTTTTCTTTATTTTTTGTTTTTTGTTTTTTGTTTTTTTGAGAACAAATGAAAGAGCGTGTCTTTGCTTATTGCGTGTCCAACGGCTACGATAAATATAGCCGTTGTAATATGTTGACCAAAACGCCCATAATTAAGTTTTTTTTTTTTTTTTTTTGTTTATACATTTTTAAAACAATCAGGAAAATGTTTCTAAATCATGAAAATCTCTATCAAAAATGATTTGTCACATAAAATAACGCATTAATGAACAAAAAATAGGCAAAGCTTCGCTGCGGTCGGAGACCACCATTAATATCAATTAATTAATTTTAAATTAAATACTACTCTCTTTGTCCTGTTATTCTTAACCTGTATTTCTTTTCGGGTTGTCCCATTATTTTTGTCTTGTTTCTTTATTTGGAAATAATTAGGAGATGATTATGATTCAATTGATTTGTTAAACAATCGGTTTTACACCTATCATCTTACTTTTACACCTCATTTTGTGTGTCATTCACTATTCTTCCTCTCTACCCACTTTATTTCACTTTATTTCACTATTCACTCTCTCTACTCACTTTATTTCACTTTAAAAACTCCACTAAACATATTTTCTACTCTTAATTATTTTCTCCTTAAACTCCGTTCTCAAAAGAAACAGGCCAAACCTGGTGGGACGGAGAGAGTATAAAGTTTTCTTCTTTACATTAAATTTTATAAGGTTTTTCACTTGTCATTTTGTCAAGGATGAACTTAAAAGAGACAAGAGGGATTGTGAGAATTTATAGCTCCGAGGATGTGAGGGGATGAGTATTCGGGTAAATTTTCTAGAAGTAGTTTGTATCAAATTGATTTTTCAAGTTAAATTTGTTTTGAAATGGTTACTCAACTTAGACTTTGTATATTTAAATTTTTTTAATTTTTAAATAAATTTTATCCAGCAATCAAATACGATATATATATATAGAGAGAATATTAACCTTATTAGACACCTTTAGATTAAAAGTAATAGTTGTAGTCACACTTTTAGTTTACAATAAAAAAGGTCACTCTTTCATTGATTGGACAAAAATATCATTCCTTCTCACCTACTTTTCCTCTTTCTTCTACTTTTCTTCTCTCTCTTCTACCTACTTTTCTTCTCTCTCTTCTTCTCTCTCTCTCCTATTTTCTTCTAGCACGTTTCTTCTCCTTCTCTTCTTCTTCTTCTTCTTCTTCTTTTTCTTCTTCTCTCCTCTCTCTTAGTGTATTTTATTTTTTTCGCCGGAAATAAAGCTTTATACATACCGTTTTTCTCCTCTTTCACCGGCGGTGGTGGTAAGAGAAAAAGTTCACCTTCGTTTTCAATCGTTTTTCTCCTATTTCGCCGGAATTTTTTTTTTCGGTGTTGTTGGTTGCTCTTCTCCGACTCTGTTTTCAGACAGATTTCCGACCGCTTTGACGAAAATGGAGGTACTGTGTGTTATACCGTTTGATTTTCGTTGATTTGACGAAGAATTTTTGTTGAATGTGAGGATTGATGTGTGGAATTTCGTATTTATCGCAGTTGTACGATATACAATCAGACGAGATAGGTTTAAGTCGTACATTCGTAACAATGTTTGATTGTGGCCATGAATGAGTTTTATATCGTATCATATATTGTACGATATACATAATATCGTAACACATTAGCCACATGCACGTACGATATTAGCAATATCGTTACACACTAGCCACATGCAACCACATTCACGTAGGAAATGACACCAGATTTCATGTACGATATTGGTAATATCGTAGCATATTAGCCACATGCAATCACACTCACGTAGCATATGATACGATATCGTAGCTTGTGTTGGTACGATATATGGTATATCATAACATCGTTTGATATCTGACCGTGTGATATTTTGATGCAGACTATGCATTGTTGTTTAATTGTTGCTCATGGTGGATCATGGAATGAGAATATATATGAGGGTGGGAGGAAAGAGTACATACCTATACCACCTGATGGGATAAGTTATGAAGATTTATTAAGTAAGCTTGAGATTCGGATGAAGAAGGACAAGAGAATCTTTATATTTGAGGTTGATGCCCTTGTTACTTCTCCTACTAGAGAATCTTTATATTTTGAGGTTTAAAGTGATTTCTGGAATGAAGAGTAACACTGTTGATGTTGCTGCTAGGGAGTGCTCATGCCTCGTGTTTCAATTTGACTTGATCCCATGCTCACATGCCTCAGCTGCGATAAGGCGTCAAAGATGTAGATAGAAAGGTGTCAAAAATGATTTCATATACGAGATTGGGCAATATCGTAACACATCAAGTACGATATTGGGTAATATCGTAACACATTAGCCACATGCAACCACATTCACGTAGCAAATAACACAGATTTCACGTACGAGATTGGGAATATCGTAACCTATTAGCCACATTCAATCACTCTCATGTACGATTTTTCCAATCTCGTAATACGCATTATTATTTTATGGAATGTCGTTACTTTAATGATGATTTTACATTCATCATAATTTCATGCCATGCCATAAATTGCTCAAACTCACGTACGAGATTCATAATATCGTAACATCTCAAGTACGATATAGCGAATATCGTAACAACATATAATCAGTTTCAGGCACGATTTTTAAATATCGTAACAAATATACACACATGAAATCAATTTAACGCATGAATTCTTATATCATCCCATCAATTGTTCATGTTCAGCTACGAGATAAAGAATATACTATCTACAGAAATCTTATTTCTCAAATCTCATAACAGATGACACAAAATTTATGTACGATATTGGCAATATCGTAACACATTAGCTATATCTATATGCATCCATATTCACATACGATTTTTCAAATCTCGTAACAAATGACACAGAATTTATGTACGATATTGACAATATCGTAACACATTAGCCACATGCAATCACATTCACATACGATTTTTCAAATCTCTTAACAAATGACATAGATCTCTCGTACGAGATTCATAACATCGTAGCTTCTCAAGTACGATATTGAGAATATCGTAACAACATATAATCAGTTTCAGGCACGATTTTCAAATATCGTAACATATTTGTTATGAAGTCGTAGCATTATTGGCTTCATTTAGCTCGTGTGTTGAGAAATCTGCAATTTTAGTATTGTCTTTGTGAATGCATGTACGTATGTTGTTATGACATTTAATCTCATATACTCGATTATAAGTCGTATGTTTGTCTGTTGTTATGATATTCCTGAATCGTAGCAACAAAACATGATAAGATTATTTCTTTGTTACGATATTTCGAATATCGTACAACATATATGGATACAAATATTTCTTTGTTATGATATTCATAACATCGTATTTGATGTGTCATAGTTTTGCTTAAACAGGTTGTTACGATATTCATAAAATGATTAATTTCATACGAGTTTATAGAAGATAATCATAAAATCGTACAAGTCGTAGCAAAAATAATAGATACGATTTAAAGTAAAGTCGTAGCAATCGTACTTACAAAATTCATTATATCCATGACTACAAATACCCTTGAATTCAATTTTCAACTTTGGAGAAGTGTAATAACTTTGGAGGCCCGAATGAACATTGAAATCCTCCAGGCGCATAAAAGCTCCTACAACTGATCCCATCACTACAACCTTTGCTTCGGGCACGATAAAGTCGAGCACTTTGCGAATCTCTCCAATTAAACCCTCGTAGCCATAGCATTGGACTCTGTGGTGGGGAAGTTTAGTCAACGCTGGTCGGGACAAGTGTTCACGCAACCTTGAAAATAATTAGATACAAAGGTGTCAAATCTGTATTCATGTATGAGTTAAACAAAATCGTAACAAATCAAGTACGATTTTAGGAATATCGTAACAACATACACACATGCAATCACAAAAATACAAACGATTCGCATTGTCATGACATCAATTTCTCACGCTCACGTATGAGATTAACAATATTGTAACAGACCAAATACGATATTGGGAATATCGTAACAACATACGCACATGCATTCACAAAACCACAAACAATTCCTATTTTCGTGCTATAAATTGGTCACCCTCACATACGAGATTAACAACATCGTAACAGACCAAGTACAATATTTGGGAATATCGTAACAACATACACACAAGCAATCACCTTAACTACATACATGCATTCACTATTAATTCGTATTTCGTAGCATCAATTTTTCATCCTCACGTACGAGATTAACAGTGTCATATCTACAGAAGTACTATTTTTCACACATGGTATCCTCAAATCTCAAACAAATCTCAAGTATCGTAACATCGTACACACATGAAATCCAAAAATATAAATAAATCGTTAATATTGTATCAATTTAAACAAAACACATGCACAAATTTGTCGAATCGTACCAAATATGTAGCGATATTCCCCAAAATAGCTACAAAACATGCATGAATAGGTCAGCCTCGAGTACGAGTTCAACAAAATCGTAATCACATAAGTACGATATTCCATATATCGTAACATCATACACACATGAAATCCAAAAACACAAACAAATCGTAATATCGTATCAATTTAAACAAAAACATATGCAAAAATTTATCAAATCGTACCAAATATATAATAATATTCATCAAAGTAGCTACAAAATATCTTTGAATTGGTCAGTCTTTAATACGAATTTAATAAAATCGTAGCCACAGAAGTACGATATTTCTAATATCGTAACATCGTATACACATGAAATCTCAAAAACACAAACAAATCGTAATATCGTATCAATTTTAAGCAAAAACATGCACGAATTTGTCAAATCGTACCAAATATGTAGCGATATTATCCAAAATAGCTACAAAAATATGCATGACTAGGTCAGCCTCGAGTACGAGTTCAACAAAATCGTAATTACATAAGTATGATATTCCATATATAGTAACACATTAGCCACATGCAACCACATTCACATACGAGATTGATAATATTGTAACATATTAGCCACATGCAACCACAATTCACGTAGCAAATGACACAAATTTCATGTACGAGATTGGGAATATCGTAAACACATTAGCCACATGCAACCACATTCACGTAGCAAATGACACAAATTTCATGTACGAGATTGGAAATATCGTAACACATTAGCCACATGCAACCATATTTACGTAGCAAATGACACAGATTTCATGTACGAGATTGGAAATATCGTAACACATTAGCCACATGCAATCACATTCACGCACGAGATTGGCAATATCGTAACATATTAGCCACATGCAAAAACATTCACGTAGCAAATGACACAGATTTCATGTACGAGATTGGCAATATCATAACGCATTAGCCACATTCAATCACTCTCATGTACGATTTTTCCAATCTCGTAACACACATTCTTATTTAATGATAATTTTACATTCATCATATTTTCATGCCATGCCATACATTGGTCAAACTCACGTACGAGATTCATAACATTGTAACATCTCAAGTACGATATTGCGAATATCGTAACAACATATAATCAGTTTCAGGCACGATTTTCAAATATCGTAACAAATATAAACACATGGAATCAATTTAACACATGGATTCCTGTATCATCCCATCAATTGTACTCAGGTACGAGATAAAGAATATCGTTCAATATCGATGAATGTCGTATCATAAACCCTAAATAAGGAAGAAAATCGTAACAATGTCGTATCAAAAACCCTAAATAAGGAAGAAATCTTAACAATTTGTGCGGATAACAAGCAAGAAATTTGCAGATCAAACACAATACCATAACAAAAAACATGCACGAATTTGTAAAATCGTACCAAATATGCAACCATATTCCTTAAAATATCTACCAAACATACATGAATTGGTCAGTTTCAAGTACGGGTTTAATAAAATCGTAGCAACAAAGTACGATATTCCGAATATCATACCTCATTCATATGAACAACAAACGTTGCTACGAGTGTACGACTTCAATCAATGTTGTGGCATTTGGAAATCGTACAACTGCGAAAATTTTCGAATGAAAAATTACCGGTGGTTGAGAATCGAGGTGGTGGAGAAGCAAAAATGCGTGACGACGGAGAAGCTGTGAATCGGGGCGTCGACGGAGAAGAAGAAAAGCGAGGCGGCGGCGTAGATCTGATTTTCTAGAGAGAGAAAGCAAAATGAGAGAGGTAGAGAGAGAGAAAGAGTGAGAAAGAGAAAAAAGGATGGTGGTGGTGGTGGTGGTTGGATAGAGTGGCGGAGCGGCAGAAAAAGGGCGATGGTGGATGGGGGAAGGATGGTGGAGCGACGGTGGCGGTTGGCGGAGCGGCGACGGCGGTGAAAGATGGAGAAGGAGATGAACGAGAGAAAAGGAGAGAGGTAAGAGAGAAAGAGAGAGGTAGAGAGAGAAAGTTGCTAGTTTTTTTAATTTAGAGAGAGAAAGTTGCTGGTTTTTTGAATTTAGAGAGAGAAAATGGGTGGTGAAAATGCTTATATATACAATGAAAATAACCATCCACTAACTAGTAAGAGTATTTTCGTCATAAACCTTAAAAGATGGCCTTTTTTATTGTAATTTAAACCATTGATTTAACTAGTACCTGTATTTAGACCATTGATTTAATCAAATGTAAGGCTCAGATTAGTTGTAACAAATCTAAAATATCGGTTACAAAACCATTAAAGGGTAGAAAAATAAAATGCAAATCACCCACCTTTTCCACATTCGTGATATTGGGCGGAAGTTATGGGATAAAATCCACCTTTACTCACAAACTTAATTTATTTTTTCTATCAATAATATTTATTTGAATTAAGCAACAATTTTGAAATCCACAATTTAGAATTTATAGGTACTGATTATGCGTTACTTTGTTATCATATAATCAACAACTATTATGTATTTATACATTATTAATTATTATTACTTGTTCAGATTAGAAAATTAAATTACTATATGCATTACTTTATTATTAAATAAGCAAAAACAATTAAGCAATAACAATAACCTAATTAAGCACTATTTATATTGTAAAAAAGCAACACTTTGGATAGTAAATAAGCAATATATATTATATGCAATATATATTATGGTATATATGCAATAACTATAACATATTTATGCAGTATATAATATGCTTATGTACATTATGAGAAAAATATTATCGACAGTATGATTATGTACTAATATACATGATGCTTATATAATATACCTATGTTGCTTAAATCATGATGTTTGTTTGCATATGATAACACAAACCTAAAAAATTAATAAAATAGTATAGCTATCAATTAATAAAAAAATATTAATTTACATACATAGTAACACAAAACTAAATTAATAATAAAATAGATAGCAAATGAATAATATTAAAAAAATAATAAACGGATGCCAACCCATGATAACACATTACAAAATTATGTTTATATATATCATTAATGATACAACATAAATAACCTACATATGTGGAATGTATCACGTTAATTAAGGACCAATACAATTACAATCTTTTTATCTATTACAGGATTAACCTTATCTCATTAAAAAGCTATCAATCGGCCAATATTTGAGAATTCATTTAGAGCCATAGATCACAACAAATAAAGGGTCAAGATGGAGTTCTAGGTTTTACTCATGGGGAATAGTTTTTATTTGAACCTTCCTCTATATAGGGATTAGGGATATATATATATATATAGATATATATAGAATAGGATATATAATGCTTTAAGACGGAGCCGAGAAAAATAATGTTAAAAAAAAACTGAAAAAAAATCGGACATGCACCACAATGTGTAACCAGATGCACCACACAGTGTATCTAGATGCACCATGTTTTAAGAAAAAATCGCCCAAAAAAGATAAAAAATAAAAAACTGAAAAAAAAATCGGACATAAATCGCCCAAAAATAAAAAATAAAAATTGGCGCTTGAGCTACACGCGCCGCGCGTGAAAGACACGCGCCCGCGTATATCTCAAGCGTCCGCCCTTTTTTTAGAGATGTGTGGTCCAGATTTATTCCTATTTCTCACTTTAAGGGCTATTCTCACTAGATCTCATCCCCTATATATATATATATATAGGGATGAGATCTAGTGAGAATAGCCCTTAAAGTGAGAAATAGGAATAAATCTGGACCACACATCTCTAAAAAAAGGGCGGACGCTTGAGATATACTCGCGGGCGCGTGTCTTTCACGCGCGGCGCGTGTAGCTCAAGCGCCAATTTTTATTTTTTATCTTTTTGGGCGATTTATGTCCGATTTTTTTTTCAGTTTTTTATTTTTTATCTTTTTTGGGCGATTTTTTCTTAAAACATGGTGCATCTAGATACACTGTGTGGTGCATCTGGTTACACATTGTGGTGCATGTCCGATTTTTTTCAGTTTTTTTTAACATTATTTTTCTCGGCTCCGTCTTAAAGCATAGTGCATTTCCTTACACCTAGTGGTGCATCTGATTACACTGTCCCCTGCATATCAATACACGTAGTGTTGCATCTCATGAACCACAATGTGGTAGATGCACCACACTTTACAATGAGATGCACCACAACGTGAAACTATATGCACTATACGTTGACATGAGATGCACCAAGCTTTATGGAAAAATCAATCCTTAAAAAAAACTGAAAATTTTTCATCCGGATGCACCGCCCTTCTTAGCGAGATGCACTAGATAAGTGGCTGAGATTGATTCTCATTTCTTAGGATAAGGGCCATTATCTATATATAAATCTATATATATATATATCCCTATATCCCTATATAGAGGAAGGTTCAAATAAAAACTATTCCCCATGAGTAAACCTAGAACTCCATCTTGACCCTTTATTTGTTGTGATCTATGGCTCTAAATGAATTCTCAAATATTGGCCGATTGATAGCTTTTTTAATGAGATAAGGTTAATCCTGTAATAGATAAAAAGATTGTAATTGTATTGGTCCTTAATTAACGTGATACATTCCACATATGTAGGTTATTTATGTTGTATCATTAATGATATATATAAACATAATTTTGTTAATGTGTTATCATGGGTTGGCATCCGTTTATTATTTTTTTAATATTATTCATTTGCTATCTATTTTATTATTAATTTAGTTTGTGTTACTATGTATGTAAATTAATATTTTTTTATTAATTGATAGCTATACTATTTTATTAATTTTTTAGGTTTGTGTTATCATATGCAAACAACATCATGATTTAAGCAACATAGGTATATTATATAAGCATCATGTATATTAGTACATAATCATACTGTCGATAATATTTTTCTCATAATGTACATAAGCATATTATATACTGCATAAATATGTTATAGTTATTGCATATATACCATAATATATATTGCATATAATATATATTGCTTATTTACTATCCAAAGTGTTGCTTTTTTACAATATAAATAGTGCTTAATTAGGTTATTGTTATTGCTTAATTGTTTTTGCTTATTTAATAATAAAGTAATGCATATAGTAATTTAATTTTCTAATCTGAACAAGTAATAATAATTAATAATGTATAAATACATAATAGTTGTTGATTATATGATAACAAAGTAACGCATAATCAGTACCTATAAATTCTAAATTGTGGATTTCAAAATTGTTGCTTAATTCAAATAAATATTATTGATAGAAAAAATAAATTAAGTTTGTGAGTAAAGGTGGATTTTATCCCATAACTTCCGCCCAATATCACGAATGTGGAAAAGGTGGGTGATTGCATTTTATTTTTCTACCCTTTAATGGTTTTGTAACCGATATTTTAGATTTGTTACAACTAATCTGAGCCTTACATTTTGATTAAATCAATGGTCTAAATACAGGTACTAGTTAAATCAATGGTTTAAATTACAATAAAAAAGGCCATCTTTTAAGGTTTATGACGAAAATACTCTTACTAGTTAGTGGATGGTTATTTCATTGTATATATAAGCATTTTCACCACCCATTTTTCTCTCTCTAAATTCAAAAACCAGCAACTTTCTCTCTCTAAATTAAAAAACTAGCAACTTTCTCTCTCTACCTCTCTCTTTCTCTCTTACCTCTCTCCTTTTCTCTCGTTCATCTCCTTCTCCATCTTTCACCGCCGTCGCCGCTCCGCCAACCGCCACCGTCGCTCCACCATCCTTCCCCCATCCACCATCGCCCTTTTTCTGCCGCTCCGCCACTCTATCCAACCACCACCACCACCACCATCCTTTTTTCTCTTTCTCACTCTTTCTCTCTCTCTACCTCTCTCATTTTGCTTTCTCTCTCTAGAAAATCAGATCTACGCCGCCGCCTCGCTTTTCTTCTTCTCCGTCGACGCCCCGATTCACAGCTTCTCCGTCCGTCACGCATTTTTGCTTCTCCACCACCTCGATTCTCAACCACCGTAATTTTTCATTCGAAAATTTCGCAGTTGTACGATTTACAAATGCCACAACATTGATTGAAGTCGTACACTCGTAGCAACGTTTGTTGTTCATATGAATGAGGTATGATATTCGGAATATCGTACTTTTGTTGCTACGATTTTATTAAACCCGTACTTGAACTGACCAATTCATGTATGTTTGGTAGATATTTTAAGGAATATGGTTGCATATTTTGGTACGATTTTACAAATTCGTGCATGTTTTTTGTTATGGTATTGTGTTTGATCTGCAAATTTCTTGCTTGTTATCCGCACAAATTGTTAAGATTTCTTCCTTATTTAGGGTTTTTGATACGACATTGTTACGATTTTCTTCCTTATTTAGGGTTTATGATACGACATTCATCGATATTGAACGATATTCTTTATCTCGTACCTGAGTACAATTGATGGGATGATACAGGAATCCATGTGTTAAATTGATTCCATGTGTTTATATTTGTTACGATATTTGAAAATCGTGCCTGAAACTGATTATATGTTGTTACGATATTCGCAATATCGTACTTGAGATGTTACAATGTTATGAATCTCGTACGTGAGTTTGACCAATGTATGGCATGGCATGAAAATATGATGAATGTAAAATTATCATTAAATAAGAATGTGTGTTACGAGATTGGAAAAATCGTACATGAGAGTGATTGAATGTGGCTAATGCGTTATGATATTGCCAATCTCGTACATGAAATCTGTGTCATTTGCTACGTGAATGTTTTTGCATGTGGCTAATATGTTACGATATTGCCAATCTCGTGCGTGAATGTGATTGCATGTGGCTAATGTGTTACGATATTTCCAATCTCGTACATGAAATCTGTGTCATTTGCTACGTAAATATGGTTGCATGTGGCTAATGTGTTACGATATTTCCAATCTCGTACATGAAATTTGTGTCATTTGCTACGTGAATGTGGTTGCATGTGGCTAATGTGTTACGATATTCCCAATCTCGTACATGAAATTTGTGTCATTTGCTACGTGAATGTGGTTGCATGTGGCTAATATGTTACAATATTATCAATCTCGTATGTGAATGTGGTTGCATGTGGCTAATGTGTTACTAATATATGGAATATCATACTTATGTAATTACGATTTTGTTGAACTCGTACTCGAGGCTGACCTAGTCATGCATATTTTTGTAGCTATTTTGGATAATATCGCTACATATTTGGTACGATTTGACAAATTCGTGCATGTTTTTGCTTAAAATTGATACGATATTACGATTTGTTTTGTGTTTTTGAGATTTCATGTGTATACGATGTTACGATATTAGAAATATCGTACTTCTGTGGCTACGATTTTATTAAATTCGTATTAAAGACTGACCAATTCAAAGATATTTTGTAGCTACTTTGATGAATATTATTATATATTTGGTACGATTTGATAAATTTTTGCATATGTTTTTGTTTTAAAATTGATACGATATTACGATTTGTTTGTGTTTTTGGATTTCATGTGTGTATGATGTTACGATATATGGAATATCGTACTTATGTGATTACGATTTTGTTGAACTCGTACTCGAGGCTGACCTATTCATGCATGTTTTGTAGCTATTTTGGGGAATATCGCTACATATTTGGTACGATTCGACAAATTTGTGCATGTGTTTTGTTTAAAATTGATACAATATTAACGATTTTATTTATATTTTTGGATTTCATGTGTGTACGATGTTACGATACTTGAGATTTGTTTGAGATTTGAGGATACCATGTGTGAAAAATAGTACTTCTGTAGATATGACACTGTTAATCTCGTACGTGAGGATGAAAAATTGATGCTACGAAATACGAATTAATAGTGAATGCATGTATGTAGTTAAGGTGATTGCTTGTGTGTATGTTGTTACGATATTCCCAAATATTGTACTTGGTCTGTTACGATGTTGTTAATCTCGTATGTGAGGGTGACCAATTTATAGCACGAAAATAGGAATTGTTTGTGGTTTTGTGAATGCATGTGCGTATGTTGTTACGATATTCCCAATATCGTATTTGGTCTGTTACAATATTGTTAATCTCATACGTGAGCGTGAGAAATTGATGTCATGACAATGCGAATCGTTTGTATTTTTGTGATTGCATGTGTGTATGTTGTTACGATATTCCTAAAATCGTACTTGATTTGTTACGATTTTGTTTAACTCATACATGAATACAGATTTGACACCTTTGTATCTAATTATTTTCAAGGTTGCGTGAACACTTGTCCGACCAGCGTTGACTAAACTTCCCCACCACAGAGTCCAATGCTATGGCTACGAGGGTTTAATTGGAGAGATTCGCAAAGTGCTCGACTTTATCGTGCCCGAAGCAAAGGTTGTAGTGATGGGATCAGTTGTAGGAGCTTTTATGCGCCTGGAGGATTTCAATGTTCATTCGGGCCTCCAAAGTTATTACACTTCTCCAAAGTTGAAAATTGAATTCAAGGGTATTTGTAGTCATGGATATAATGAATTTTGTAAGTACGATTGCTACGACTTTACTTTAAATCGTATCTATTATTTTGCTACGACTTGTACGATTTTATGATTATCTTCTATAAACTCGTATGAAATTAATCATTTTATGAATATCGTAACAACCTGTTTAAGCAAAACTATGACACATCAAATACGATGTTATGAATATCATAACAAAGAAATATTTGTAATCCATATATGTTGTACGATATTCGAAATATCGTAACAAAGAAATAATCTTATCATGTTTTGTTGCTACGATTCAGGAATATCATAACAACAGACAAACATACGACTTATAATCGAGTATATGAGATTAAATGTCATAACAACATACGTACATGCATTCACAAAGACAATACTAAAATTGCAGATTTTCTCAACACACGAGCTAAATGAAGCCAATAATGCTACGACTTCATAACAAATATGTTACGTATTTGAAAATCGTGCCTGAAACTGATTATATGTTGTTTACGATATTCTCAATATCGTACTTGAGAAGCTACGATGTTATGAATCTCGTACGAGGAGATCTATGTCATTTGTTAAGAGAATTTGAAAAATCGTATGTGAATGTGATTGCATGTGGCTAATGTGTTACGATATTGTCAATATCGTACATAAATTCTGTGTCATTTGTTACGAGATTTGAAAAATCGTATGTGAATATGGATGCATATAGATATAGCTAATGTGTTACGATATTGCCAATATCGTACATAAATTTTGTGTCATCTGTTATGAGATTTGAGAAATAAGATTTCTGTAGATAGTATAGTTCTTTATCTCGTAGCTGAACATGAACAATTGATGGGATGATATAAGAATTCATGCGTTAAATTGATTTCATGTGTGTATATTTGTTACGATATTTAAAAATCGTGCCTGAAACTGATTATATGTTGTTACGATATTCGCTATATCGTACTTGAGATGTTACGATATTATGAATCTCGTACGTGAGTTTGAGCAATTTATGGCATGGCATGAAATTATGATGAATGTAAAATCATCATTAAAGTAACGACATTCCATAAAATAATAATGCGTATTACGAGATTGGAAAAATCGTACATGAGAGTGATTGAATGTGGCTAATAGGTTACATATTCCCAATCTCGTACGTGAAATCTGTGTTTATTTGCTACGTGAATGTGGTTGCATGTGGCTAATGTGTTACGATATTACCCAATATCGTACTTGATGTGTTACGATATTGCCCAATCTCGTATATGAAATCATTTTTGACACCTTTCTATCTACATCTTTGACGCCTTATCGCAGCTGAGGCATGTGAGCATGGGATCAAGTCAA